>CM043117.1:39681563-40184464 GCA_023701765.1 Hylyphantes graminicola | reverse complement strand
TTAAAAAAAAAATCAGATATATCACTATCTTTAGCTACAGGTCTAAACGAAAAATGAAACACAGTTTGAAGAATACATAGGTAATATTTTTTTAAAATGAGTTAAATTTGCAAAATAATAGTTTTGAAAACATTTATTCTTAATACTTCTTTGAAATTGTTTATTTTATTATAATTACATATTGTATCCAATGTTCGATTAATGATCAGCAAACGAAAAAATAAAACAGAAAAAAAAAAATGATTGCAAATTTTAAATTTTTTACATTCAAATAGTACGAGATAAACTATTGGATGGAAATTACATTTTATTTATATATTGTATAAACATCTATATTTATGGTTCATTAATATAGATGTTTAAGCATATATATAAAAAAACCAGACAATTTTCACTTGTATTCAATGTTAAAGAAGCTATTTAGTAGAACAGAAATAACAATTAATTACATCTTGCACTGAATTTCAAATTTCTATGACTCCTAGCATGAATGGTTTTATTTCTTTAACAACTTTCGTTATATGTAATAGGAAATTTGTTGGGAAGTTGAGAAATGTACGTTGTGGGGATACAGGACAGAATATTACATTTACTATACTTTATAGTTTTAGGTACAGTTTTATTGTAATAATTTCCGCTCCTGTTAACACTTTCAATATTCCTTTCACATATCCTGTTAACAAAGTTTCAATAAAAAATTAAATTTATTTTTCAAACTTGCTATGCTTTTGTATTAGTTTGAACTGAGACAGATTAAACAAATAGTTTTGAACACTTTTCAAAAGATATGAGCGAGGAAGGTACAGATAATGATAGTTTATCTGAGGCCTTAAGAAACATTATGCTGATGTTTCAATGTTTAAAAAAACCAAATGTGGGGGGTATAGTTTTAAGGGTTCTGTATAAAATGGTTAACACAGAAGCAACACCTAATATAAATACAAACATCAACTAAACATATACTAAAACCTTTATTCATGGTCTTGTAAATTTAAAACTGTAATGTTTACACAAATATTGAAATATAATATGTACCATTCAAAACAAAAATGTATGGGGTGTGTGGGGGGGGGGGGGGGGGGGGTGTATTTGGGTTGGGGGGGGTCTTGTTATTTGTTTAAAAATGTTGGTACAATAAAAAATAGAAACTTTCAAAGGAAAATTTCCCTTAGTAACTTTAGAAACTAACTTTCGACTGTAATACTATACATTAAAGCCCCTTCAGTTTCTTTAAGACCTTATCAATATATTTGTGGGCTTTAAAATAAAATATAAAACATATTAACAAGATTCCCAAATTGTATGTGAACATCAAAAATAAATTAAAGTTACTTTTGAAGATCAATAATATACATTATGAAGAGCAATAATCTAATAAAAACCAGTGATGATAAATAAAATACTCTACATGTCAAAATATTTTTAAGTTGGACAAAAACAACAACAAAAATATATAACAGGGGTGACTCTTCATTAAAAAAATACAAACTGTAGTCTTAATGCTACAATAATTTAGAAGTACACATAAAAGGCCTACCCCTTAAATAAAATACATTTACAAACAACATTTAAAAAAAAAACTTTTCACAATTTCAATAACTTTGTCATTGCATTAGTGTTATCCAATCTTGAATTGATATCATTTTAAGTACAAATCACAGTATTCAATTAAGTTAACTCAATTGAAATTTCAACCTTATTTTTATAGTATAAAATATAATTCCTGTAAATAAGATTCATATATAATTTCCATACAGTAACTATACTTTTTACTATACTATAAAGGCACAGTTGTATTGCAATGCACATGCATAAAAGTTTCGATTAATATTAAAAAACATACCTAACTAGAATATTTGGATTTTTTTTAAAAAAAGGAATTGGAACAAAATATGCATAACTGTAAATATCATATAATGTTTATTTGTCAAATTCTTAATTAGTTTCCCATAATAATATAAATACTGTAAATAAACTTATTTTTAATGAAATGAAAGGTATCAGTGATTTGGAGAGCTGAGGTATAAGTACTTAAATATATATTATTTGCTTATGGTATAAATATTTAAGTTTCTATTAGTTGTACTACTGTTTTATATCCGAGAAATAGTTATATGGTTTTAAAGGAATAGTTAGTTGTAAGAGAGAAATTTGTCAAGAAGAGTTTGAAAATTTTATTACATTTCATTGATATTTGCAGCAGGAAAAAAAAAAAATTACTGGATTAGGATGCGCTAGCGAAAATTAAAGTCTCACAAAAAAAACAAACAAGTGTATTTACAGTAAATAAATATTATATTTAGTGACGTGAGGATAAAAAATTATAAGTAATTAGCCTTTCCACAGAAAAAAAAAACTTTTTTCTTTAACTAAAAACATCTTTGAGTCATAAAAAATAGTCATTTATAGCTACATTAAAATTAATTTTTTTAAAATATTATTTTTTTCAGTGGAAAATACTTTTAAATTTACATATTACCGGTCTTATAACTTTTCCAAGCTGTAAGTCATTATTTGCGTTTTAATGAAAACCCAAGTGCTGCAGTAACTGCCAATGCCCCCACTGCAATAGCAGTAACTCCTCCAAATACGGCAGCCGCACCAAACAGAGCCATTCCAGTTATTCCATCTGTTAATATATTAAAAAAATATATATAATAAAATAAAAATATTCATGGGAATGTAATTTAGTTTCAACTTATATTTTACATTATGTTTATACCATACATTAAAAGGCAATATTTATGAATTAAATGTTGTTTATGATTGTATTTCATTATAACATTATACAACAACTAACATTAAAGCCAATATGACTACAAAAAAGTTACCAAATAAAATAATATACCAATGACATAAATTTTAAAAAATTGTGAGAAAACAATAAGAATTATTCATTTCATACGATTCAAAAAACTCAAAGAGAAATATCAATAATTTATATGTCTGCGTAAATACATTCAAACAAAAAGAACAAAACCGTTTCAATCTGAATACAGATTAACTTAATACGAAATACGTATTCCCTTTTACCTCCATTGGTAACTTTTTAATTCTTTCAGTATTTATAATATGTTTTATTATGTAACAAAGCAAGGTATTACAATCGTTTCAGTCCATCTGTCTGTCAACTATTTTCAATCCAAGCTATTAAAAATGGTACACTGTGAAACAATTTTTTTGACCAAATGACTATTAGATTTTAAAAGTTACAGAGCTGGAATTTTTTTAAAAGTCAAGGTTAATTTTTTATACCTTTTTTCAACCTCTTTTCAATGTAGTTTTTTCAACTGAGCTGCTTGTACATTCGATGGTTCTACAGTCAAAAAGGCCTCGATGTATTTCTTTGCACTGCAATAGTTCTAAAAAAAATGTTTAGTTATTGGGATAATCAACTGCATTGAAAGCCAAAATTCTATATTTAAAAATATTAATTCTTATATAAACAGTAGGGTCACATGGGGGGAATTATGGATCACTCTCTTTCCGGGGTAAATAATGATCATTAAGTTTTAAGGATTAAAAATGGTTTTTAGAAAAAAAATAAATTATGCCAAGTCATCCTTATACATTCTATTTTCTTATAACAAGTTCAAAAACAATGTAACTCTGCAGCAAAAAAAATAGAAAAAAAAAATACTTTTTACACTACTATAAAAACATCTTCAAAAAAGATTGTCTTTGAAAAACATGATTTTTTTTTAAGATCTATACTGGAGAAACATATTTGAACTAACTATTTTGTCGGTGCTATTTTTCGATAGGAAAAGGTCTAAGCTTTTCAATCCGATAAAAAAAATTGCATAATAATTTTTTTTAAATGATTTTAAAGGTATATTGATTTATCCCCCAGTTTACTGGGGTAATTCTTGATCACTGGGGTAATTCCTGGATCAGTGATATTTTTAAATTTTTCATGTGTTTTTAGCTAAGTGGTATAAGTCATTTTGAAGCATAAAATCAGATTAGGCTGCATTCCAAATTTCATTAAAAAATTCAAATTAGAAGGTTTTTCTTTCTTTTAAAATTTAAATAACAAAATATTTAATCTACATTGAAATAGCATGAAAATTCTATTTTTATTCAATATTTTCACTGTTGCCATTGCTTTAAACTTACGAGAAAATTTATTTAAAATAAAACTTTTGAAAGAATATTTATTTATGCCATATAATTCAGTTTGGATTGCTGTAATAAAGTCCATTGAATTTTTTTTTTGTCAAAATAGAGTTCTTTTGATGGTTCATTATACATGTATGAAAAAAGATGCATAGGAGAATTCTAACTTGGCATAAAAAAAATATGCCAAGTTTCGCTTTCATTACCTTTATGTGCTAAAACAATCTTTTTATGTGCTAAAAAAGATATAATTTGGAATATTAATTTACTTTTGACACGCATTACTATTAAAAAATGGGTGATCCATATTTACCCCATGTGTGATCCATAATTGCCCAAACCCGGGGTAATTCCTGATCACTCAATAATTAAAATAAAACTAATAATAATTAAGTTTTACGTTAAGTGATTATTTAAATAAATTCTAAATTATTTAAGCTAACTCCATGCAAAATTAAATCTTTCTATCTTTCATACTTTAGAACAAAATAGGATGTTGTGATTTTTTGATCCATAATTCCCCCATATGACCGACCCTACAAGGTATAAAAAACAGCAAACACTTTAAAATATATTTTTTCAAATTCCAAAGCTTACAAGCAAAATGTTCTTAGACTTATAATCATTTTCTATCTCATAATAAAACTGCAATCTACTCTATTTAATGTACATAATTGAAGAGTTAAGTAAAAAAAACCCTTCATTAACTGAGAATCTGTCGTCACTCATATCTGCTTAGCGACCCGTTTCGACTGGTATCTGGTTTACTCCAAGTTTTTCTCTAGCCGAAAAAATGGCTGATTCATTTTCAAATTTGTTTAAAAAGAATTGAATCATAAAGTTTTTAGATTCTTAAATTAAGAAGTCCGAAACTAGGATTTTTTCTAAAAACCAAGGTTTACCCGAAACCACAAGTTGAAGGTGTGAAAAGAACCAAGAAACAGAAAGCAGTCAGGCCTGATACAGACAGATATCCAGTCCATGAAGGGATTTCCCCCATGAAGATTCAATCAACGCAAATGAGTATATTCTTTTGAATTTTATAAATAAGATAATAACCCAGTAAAAATTTTAAGGTATAAAAAATTCATTAATACTTACTCTTTGTTTTGTTTCAGAAATTGCTAGGTAAAATAAACTATCTCTCTTAAGTTCTTCTGTTCCTTCTTTAAAAATTTCTGCAAAAATTTTATGAGTTTAAGTTCAAATATGTTTGATTTGCATGAATTAAAAAATAAACACAAACTATGTACCATTGACAAATAGAAGATACTTTTTTATTCAAAAATATGATGCGATAGCAAATATGATTCTGTTTATGAATGCCAATTAGCCTAAAACTTGCTACTTATAGCCAGTTTCAAATTATTATATACCTTTACAATATATAAAACTTCACATTACATCAACTTTTTTTAAAATCGGATAAGTATTTTTTTTTATACCTTACTATTTTACCACGCACCATCATTTGGCACACAGTGAATCTGCATTTAAAAAAGCCATACATGGTTATAGATCAACAGAATGAATGAAATAAAAATGATGAAATTGATTTCTGTAGGAAAAAAAGCTAAGCCATTATAGGAATAAGTGTTACATACACTTGATCTTTGAATCTCAAATCAATATCCACTCTTGAGAAGGCATGATTTGGGAAATACAATATAATTAAAGGATTACACACAAAAATATGACACTGATGAGTACATTAGTACTTACCTTCAAAAAGAACTGAGGCTTTTTTCAGATCATTGATATTTTTACTGTGTGTCATACACCAAGCATACTGAAAAGTTGTTTGCAAGTCATGCTTTCCAGAGACTAGTTGTGTTTCATAGTTTCTTCGATGAGTCTGCAGGAAAGCATACAGTTAGTGATTAATTACATCCCAACATAATCACATTTTAAAGTTCATAGCAAGAAATAGATGCATCAAAGAGATTTAGTTATTGGACAAAAAAAGTTATGTTTAATAATAGCTTTGATATAGAGCCTTAGCAAATTTACAAAATAATGCAAATTGTATTTAAATTGGATTAGTGTAACTGGGCTACCAATTTTTGTTGTTTACTATGAAGTTGAAATATGTGTGCATAAGGAAAAAAAACTGGAATTCAGAAACAAAATGTTTGTGACGAAAAACTTTAATAAAAAAAAGCATGCAAGATAAGATGATAAGTGAGAAAAAAGTACTTGTGGGAAAAATCAAACCAAGTTGCTTTATATGGCAAAGAAAAAAAAATGCCATTTTAATGTTGCCGTTGGGCGGATAAGTTAAAGAAAATCTCACTTTTATTACAAGAGGTCGAACACATTATACATGGCAAGCTTTACTTAAAGCGCGTTTTTTTTTCAATCACTGATATCTCACAAATTTTTAGTTAAAATTACCCCCCAACGCAACAAAGAGAATCGAGTAACAGCTTTAAAAATGTGCAATAGAGTTTTAATACGAAATATGTAAAGAATCAGATATTTACTCTATGAAGTAATCAACTTAAAAGAAGGAAGTTTTCGCAAGTTACCAGTCGCAATATAAAACATTGAAGGTACATACTCCATGGACAGGAAGTCGAAAGTTCTCCTATTTAAAGGTGAATTAATACGTAGAAACCTAGCCCTCTAAGAAGAAAATTCTCTCTTTAGTCGATATTACATTCGACTCATTCCTAAATTAGTTGTGCAAAATAACATTCATACCTCAACATCATCAGCAGGCACATTGTAATTTAATAAGGTTTGCATATCATCATCAGTCAAAACTAAATTTGATGTATCGCTAGACATTTTTATGAGGATAAAAAAATAACCAAAATATAAATCAACTACGATTCAATTTACAAATAAAAAAAAGAAAAACAAAACACTAATGATAGCTACTGGTGTAGAACAGTAATCAGCGTTAGTTTCCTTGACTGGTGAAATTCCAATTTAGTCATCAAGTCACAAAGATTAAAATAAATTTAAATTATTCAAGGGCCGCAGTAATTTTTTTCTTCTGAAATGATCTGTTTAGACATCGATTAAAATTTGTTTTTTTCAGGTTAATTATGTTTTTTCCTATGAGTCGACTTGTTTAAAGCACCAACAAAGTTGCTCGCAACCAGAAAGTGAAAATCCATACCCCCCCCCCCCCCCCCCGCCTTTGTCGTCTAAAGGAAAAGAAATAAAGTTTAATTTCTGCTTACATTAATTTCAACAAATGCATATTTATTGCGTTGTATTTAAGACTTTCAAATAATATATAAAAAGAAGTCTTTTAAAAATATTTACATAATTTGTTGTATTAAAACTTTTATATTTATAAATATTAAATATAATTTATTCATTGAATTTATTATGCTACCCCATTCTTTTCAACTTCATTCCAATCTTCAAAGTTCTTTTTTTTTGTTTAAAAGTTTTTAAATCAGACATATCGTCGATCAAATGACAAAACCTCGAATATGCAGATTCCAGGGAATTGCGGTTTTTGAAAAACAAAACCGCTTTTCGGTTCCAATCGGTTCTTTTTTTCTCCTCCAATTTTAACCGGAACCAGTTAAAAGCTCTATGGTTAATGGTTAATTGGTTAAAAGTACTAAAAACAGGTCCTTTTAAAAAACGGTTCTTGTTGCTTAGTTGGTTGAACGATTTCGGCTGTCTAGGATAGGTTTGAATAATTGTTGGGCTGTTTTCCTAGCCAATATTCTTTTCTGCAATGGCAGCTCCCTGCATTCTTCTATCCTTTAATTGGGTCTCGGTCTAGATCCAGCTGTGTTGGTGTGGGGGGGGGGGGGGGGGGGCAAACTTTATTGTTGCAGATTTCCTCCCCAGACACATGAATTTCTACCTGGCGCCACAGTGACCTTGTCCGGCATAAAAGAGTTTTGTTGGACATGGCGTTACACCACACAAAGGCAATGTCAGGAAATTTTATTACAGAGGGAACTTTGTCTTCAGGTGTACCCTTCAGGAAACTTCAGAGGATTTTAATATCCTATGTGTGGGGTTCCCGTAATTGTACTATCCTGACCACTCTCTGAGAGCAATTTAAAATCAGAGGTGGGAGTTTGTGCTAAGGGGATGTTTAAAATTATGTAATTGGGCCGCTTTTACATGGTTGGAGCGTTGGGTTTGGTTTGAAATATCGACGCACTAGAGCTACACAAGGGCTATTGGCGACGGGTGGAGCTTTGGAGATTTCGTCGGTGTGTACCACGAGATCTGAGTTTACGTTCTGGATTTTATCGCAACTAAACTCACTCCAAAGAAATGAAATTTATATTGAAAGTAAAGCCCGCTTTTTAATTTAAAAATAGCATTTCCTGTGCCCCTTTCTGAAGATTTTTGTTGCCGCTTAATGTGTCATTGGAATAGCATTACTGATAGCATAGTTCTTGATGTCTTAGGGCATTATACTCAGTTAGAGTGTTAATAAATAATGAATCCATAGCATACAAATCTATTCTAATGTATTTTATGAAACTATAATCCATTGTTTAATGGCTATGACTATTTTCTTGAAAAGTGAGGGAAGCTTTACTTGCATTTCCTCTCTCTGCAATTATCAGGTCTCTAGTAGTTGGGTAAGTGTAGGAATTATGTAGAGTGTTTAAAACAGTTATCATTATAATAATTTGTTTGGTACTGGACTATTATTTATTTGATACTTGATGTAAAAACAATTATTCCTTTCCGATTTAAAGCTTCTGAAAACTTAAAACAAACCACACATTCCTAACTTGACTTTACTACAAGACAAAACACCAATCAGTAAAGTAATTAGTGTTATTCAAAATTATTGAAGGCATGTTTGGTGTTTGGTACTCTTAAGATTGATATGTGCAAGTTTATTTTTTAAATGATTATTGAAGAGGTTAGAGGTTTAATAAATATTGTATGAAATGGCGAGTTATTAAGATAGAGTGGAGGAAATTGAATATTTTTTAAGAAATCCATTTCCTAGTTTTGAGTTCATATTCGAAATTTGTAAAATTCTCATATCCATCATCCAAAAAATGTCCAATTTTTTTTTTTACAATTTTACAACTATCTTTTAAATAAAAGTATGCAGATCATTCTCACTCATATTAGCCAATCAGTTTTATAACTACCTACCCTACCTATCTAAGCGATTTCGCAGACAAGAATTTGTTGAAGATAAACATAGAAGAAAACGAAAAGGTGTGACACAAAGGCGCAATGCTGTCTCATAAAATATACTGAAATAACAATATAACATGTTGTACCTTGAACTATGAATTACATAAATATTTTTGGCTTCAAATACTAAAATTCTTTGCAAATGAAATCTGCATGAGAATTAAATGTTAAAAAAAAACCTTGAAGGACTTAATTATTCCTTGATAATTAAGCAAAAAATTACATAACAAAGACCAAAATAAATAGTGCAAACTTATTTTTTTGCTGTTAAAATTGAGCACTTATCACCAAATAAGAATAGCATGATGTCAGCATAACTTGATGGGGGATTGAGCTTTTCTTTACCTATTTTTCTTTAATCTACGGTATTCACAGATATCATTTCAAATACAGGGTTCCTGCCAAAATGAAATGTTTAAAATTCATGACTGAAATTTAAAAAATTTCATGACTCCAAGAATCGGACCAAAATAAAAAAATTAATTAAATTCGAGAAATCATAAAATATGACGTGCCAGGCATTGTCTCCTAAAATATACTTTTATTCACGAAACTACCGCGATCCAAAATTTGCAGAATTAAAGCAATCCGAAAGATGACGTCAACACAATTAAGAACTTACATTTACATTAGAGGAAAAATATTTAAACATATAATTTTAAACAAAACCCATACATATAGATAGATTTTTCATGACTTTTGGTCTTTTCAAATTCATGACTTTTGGACGTTTTTTGCTGAAATTCATGACAAAATTTACCCTATGTCCAAATTCATGACTTTTCATATGCGCATGAACACTGCAAATAATAATTGCTAGTTTCCATCGTTATTGGTGTTTTGTAAGTAGCTCATGTGCAAGCCTGGTTGCCCTACCAGAGTATATGCTTTTTCAGTTAAAGATGATAAAGCCGGTGGCCTGCGACATATTGTTGCCACAGCCTGCCCTTTCATTGAATTATTATTCGTTTTCAAGGAATTTTATCACCACCATTTAGTGGTTTGATGAAAACAGATCTTAAATTACCCAAAAGTCAATTGGCATTGTTGCACTAGTATCTTAAGACATCTACAGAATAAACTAACTACATTAAACAAATTTTGTTTAATAAAAACCTAACTATACAGTATTGTTGTAATTACAAATACTTCATAATCAATTTTGTACAATCATTTATCTACAAATAAGCACACTCTATAAATGCAATTAAAGCACTGAGCCAAAATATATCAAATGTTTTGCATATGAATTTTAAAATATACAACTGTAAAAACTAAGTTCATTCTTTAGCTCTCTGATTTCACTAGTTTTTGGACCTTCTTCCTTGATGCTCTCAAAAAATTCTTTTTTATTTCAGAAAATCTACTGGATTCTTTTCCATCCAAGTCAAGTGAATCAACTGACTTTGATTTCACATGAATTGACTCAATTGATTTAGATGCGGGCAATTCCTAAGGAAAACAAATAATCATTAGTTAAAAGCACTGTTATTAACCCTTTCAGTCCCAAAAATTTCCTACACTACAGAAACATCTGATATTCACAAAATAAGCTTATTTTAGGTCATACAGTGAAACCCCGATTTTACGCTTCTCAAGGGACTGGATAAAAAAAACGTAAAATGCGGGAAAACGTATAATACGGGAAATACATATAGAATGCAAAAATACATGCAAATGCTCACTTCCACCACTATTACAGCACAGTAAAACCGTAAGACGCAATGAAGACATTTTCCATCCATGCCAGGAGTATCCTTTAACAACGTAACAGTAAAGTTAGTAAATAGAAGGTATCATAAAAGTTTTTGCGTTTTTTACTCGTCATATTTTGACACAAAAAGTTTAGAAATGCGACCACCGCGTACTAAACAGCAACCTTCAATGTTGTAGTCAAACCATGATCCGTGATGAGAAACCGGGTTCAGAACACGGGAGCCTGTGGAATGGGGAAAATAGTGCTTATTTTAGAAATTTTTTTCTTTTTTTACTTTCCAGGAAAAACGTAAAATGCGGGAAATTCCATAAATAACAAACTTACAATACGGGTTAAATTAACATTACAGTATACGGAAAAAACTGGGACCTGAAGAAAAAAAACGTAAAATGCGGGAAAAACGTAGATTCGGGGGACGTAAAATCGGGGTTTTACTGTATATACGAATTCCATAAATAAAAAAAAAATCCATTGAAATTTTTTATATGGTTTTTGAAACAAGGCCAAAATTCTCTAACTGTGGAAAACAACAAAATAAAAATATATATATTGTCTAAAAACACTTCGAGTTACATATTTTAAGGTATCTGACCATATTATTAAAAAAAATTTAGTAATTATTTTAACCGAAATAGTTTAAATTGTGTTTTAAATATGTGGAACTGAAGTGAGCTTATCAAAAATCAGGAGAAACGCTTGTTGACTATTTTCTAAATTAAAAAAAATAGTTCTGACTTCTGTTGAGATTAAAGTAAAATTTTGTCTGATAGAACAAAGTGTGAAGAATCGAATGATGTGTGTTTGGATGTCATAGCGGGACATAAACATTTTGAAAAAAATATTGAAAGTGATGATGCCAAATGGCATCACTGGGACTGAAAGGGTTAAAGAAACAGTGAATTTTCTTTCCCCCAATAACTATTAGCTTAAATCTAAAGGTTAGTCTAAAAATACTCTAACTTGGTTATATTATTGATAGTTTATGTCATTATTTTAACCATAATTTTCTGAAAAATTTGTCATTTAATTAACATTTGAATTACATTTCCTTAAATATTTAATTTTAATCTGCATACTTTAGTATTTAAAAAAAATAGTTTAACATCTTGAAAGAAAAATAAATACTTGTGGATTTACATTACCAGTTCTGCAGAATTTATCTAATAAGATAAAGTAAGCATTTATGAACAATAAATGCGCTCATGCAGTTTTATTTCTTAAAAATATTAATTTGCTTAAATTTGAAAAAAGATACAAGTAAATTTCCCATACATTTAATCCTATTTCAAATCAAACTTTGGTATTACCATATTATAAGCAGAATGACGAAAATCCATATCATTTCTTCTTTTGTCAGAATTTTTCAATATATGTCTCTGTGAAAAAATAAACTTTTCAATCAAAAAATTCTTCTGTATATTTTTAAACAGCATAATATCCAATCTTAAAAGCATATTTTGTTCATAACAAACAAAAGAAAAAAATTACCTTAATTGCATCACCAACAGATCGACTGCGGGAATGCTTTTTTGTTCTTTCAGCTTTAACCACAATATTATCTTTCTGAAACTATAAAACATTCGATTATTTGATGATATACTTAAACTTCTTCATTGTACAAATGATTTAAATTGCTATTTATTTAAAGATAATTATTTTGGTAAGACAAAAAAAAAAGTGACTAAGATTGTTTATTGTGCAAATTAACATTCTCCCCCCTTCACTCTCAATAAGTCTTTCTTGTCTTATTACATATTTTAAATAAAAAATTGAAATGAATAGAAAAAGTGATAAGGAAAAGGAGAGGGTGGGAGGATCGTTCAGCAAGAATTTAAATACAGTCCTATCTTTAATTTGTTTAGGTGTCATAAATATTAAACTAAAAGTTGTTGACAGAAAAGTCAATTGAGGATTAAAGTATTTCACAATGACTTTTGGTATTTTACATTTAACACATTTTTACTTTTTTAATAAGTTTCCGCTTTCTCGAGGAATTTGGCAATTGTTCAATGTACTCTTGTAGCTCAGAAAGGGCCTTATTAGTGTAGTCGCCCGATTCAGGCTCAGCAAAGGCGCTGCCACGATCACAAAATGCCACCATGGTTTTCACAGGTGGAGTCTGAAAACATGGGTGCATTCACTATATGGCAAATTTCAATTTACTTTACAAATATTTAAACTTTGAAAGCGGTATAAATGCTGCAACACTTAATTATGAAGCACATGCAGACATATAATAAATATTAACAAGGGAGGAAAAGAGATAGGAATAGGAACGTTTTTTTATGATGCACTTAATTGCCTTAATTACTTAGTAGGTAGGTTGGCATTTTTGGCCCAAATCCCTGAATTGGTTAAGTTGTATTAAGTAAAGCTTTGAATGCAATGTAAGGGGACCTCAATAAAATACAATAATAAGAACATGTAGACAATAAAAAGGAAGTTCAGGTTAAAAAGCGAGTGCAAGAAAGGGTAAAATTAGAATACAACAAGACAAACACAAAATGTACAACAAGTACATAAACACGTTTAAAGAGTGTGAACAATCACAAGTATTATATTCTAATGAACAAATCTATTATTAGCTGAGCTCATGCCTTTGATCATTAAATAAAAGCACTAAACTTTTTTTTATCCATAGACAAAACACATAATGCATCAATTATACTTAAAAAAAAGTGTTTAAATAATTTAAAATTGAAAGCAAAATTTATTGTGATGCAGTTTTTACAATTTTTTAAGCAATATACAAATAAAAATTAGTTCAAGCAATTGTTTAAGGGGGTAAAGGACACAAAATCTTAAAAAATACTATTATCTCAAGACATAACAAATATTTTGGGATAATTTAAAACAAATTTTTTATTTATATCGGCAGTAGAACATGAGATATGTAGTTTCTTGTGTCATGGCATCTGTGTTGGCCAACCACGTTTATAAACTTCAAAGCTGTTTTTTTTCCTTGATCGTGTTTTCGATGATTTTCTGACTTTAAATTGTTACAACTCAAAATCTACTGCTCATAGAAATAAAATTTTCCACACATAATTTTCAAACATATATCTTTAATCTGTCTTTCGGGATTAGTTGTAAATACATTTATTTATTTATTTATTAATTTTTAAAAAAATAGTGAACCTGTGAAATTATTAAAAAAATTTCAATAACGTTTTTAAGAAAAACTTTGACAAATAACAAAAATTGGTAAAGGCAGTTTGTTAAGTACATTTTCTTGTTTATAAAAATGCTAAATTTTTGCTTGTCAATAAATAACTTTTGGCCTATAACAAAAATAAGAAACATCACTTTTTGACACATTTTATTTTTTAAAAACAAAATTAATAATTTTTTGAAACCTTTGACTGTCTAAAAGTGTAAGTATATTTAGTATACATTAATGGAAAAAATTATGATGATATCTGCAATATTAAAAAAAAGTTAAAAGTGTCCCATACCCCCATAATTAAAAAAAAATAAAGTTAGCAAGCAGATTGAAAACAAAAATTAAAATCAGATAAACATATACCTCTTCATTTACATATTGCAACTGCCCTTCAAAATTTGCTTCATACAAATACATTAAAACGTCTTGAACCAATTCTTTAGGCGGGTCAAATAAAATCATAGCGTTGTCGATAAGGAAAGTAAGGCATTTTACCATACGAGGGAAACTTTCTCTTAACATCTCAGCTGTCATCTGGGAAAAGGATAAAACCAATACTTAAATAAAGCTTGACTTCTTATTTGTGTGCATACCATAACTTCTTTTCATGCAATACATTAATTTATTGTAATAATTTTTGATGACCTACATTGGCAATAATAATGAATTCTATTCTAATTAACACTTAAAAATGCTTTTCTGTAAATAAAATGTTACTTTTAGAATTTGCTTCTTGATTGTAAACTAAGGGTCTGTGAGGAAGCTGTTAGGTGATTAAAAAAAAAGAACTTTCTGGTTTATAACAATAAATTTAAGGGTTTCTAAATTCAGCCATTCTCCTTTGTTACATTCCAACTTTAATCTTTAAGTTAAGAAAGATCAAAAACTGAATATATGACTACTAAGATTTCCAACAAGTAACTCCCATTGCTAATATAATTTAAATTCTACAACTGACAACATAATAACTACCACTATTAATAATATTTGCAAAAGGTTGTCCAAACTAATTAAGGAAGCAAAGTTATAAACAATAAACTAATTGTTAAAGTGTTTTAAAAATTATTACCTTTCTTGGACAAATGATATGAGGAGCAAATAATGTGGCCAAATTTTCCGAAGACATTTTGTTCTTTTCTTGAGCATTATCAATCTGATTAAGTAACAAGAGTAAATATTTCAAAAGGCAATAGTTGTCAACAGGCAATAACAAGAGCAACAGTTTCGTTGCTTTTAACTGGCGTTCAAACACATTGTTCTTTTGACTAGGAGACATGTCATCTGTACACATATCTGAAATCAGAAAGTACAAATATAAACAAAAAGAAATATCTAAATAATTCTAGATTTTATGCAATTGAAAATTTCTATATTGGCAACACTTCACATTGAGTTTAAACCACTGAACTGAAACTCTGGAAGGAGTATCGAAACACTCGTCAAACGGGTCAGTGAAGCCCGGCAACCCTGTAAGAACAACCCAACTTTTGCCGCCAATTCTATACTTTACCTGCTAAAATAGGCATTTTAAACCAACTTTTTCAATAATTTTTTAAGCAGAAAATTGATAGGTCATTGCTTTAGGAGGTTCTTTATATAATGAAGTTTCGGAAACATGTACTTTAAAAAAATAGAATTGCAGATACAATCTTTAAAACTGAAATTCCTTGGACTACTATTCTTGGCGAGCAATTGGCGACATCCAATGCAAACGGTCAAGTCAAGTGTCCATTGTGTTTGGCGAAGTTATGCCAAATATGGCACATATTCTCCCTAAAACTGTTGCCAAGTGACCCAAAAATAAGCTTCACCAGCTTATCATGGGATGCTTCTTCCAGAGTTTCAGTTCAGTACAGTGGTTTAAACCAAATGGAACTAATGATGCCCAACTCCGCAACACCAAATTCTTTACCAAATAAAGACACATTAACTATTGAATTAAGATCATTCTTTTTTTAAGATTCAATTTTAATTGCATAAAATCAGTCAATAAAAAATAAATCTTGAAGAGTTGCACAGAAGCCTTGAAGTTATGCTAGATTTACATTAATTTCTTTGAATTATTTGCCAATATTACCTGTAATTTGGCAATGAGCAGAATAATGTGCTTCGGACAATAACGGCTCTTGGAGTTCTGCTAAGAAACATTTAAGCACACAGGCACAATCATGGACAGTATAGAGTCCAGCACTGAAGTCAATATTGTCACCAATTCTTAGTAAAGTTTTCAGCTCGTTCTGTCTAGCAAGGCTTCCAGTTTTACGAAATAAACCCTCTTTGCAAATATCTAGAAAAAATAACAAAGACAATTCAAACCTATTTGCAATGTTTTAAAAACATTTTAATAACTCTTGCATTCAATTTTCTTATTTACAATTACTCCAAAGTTCCATAAAAGACTACGGTTTTATACCTGTTGATCTAATATCTAGATCAATAAACTAGAAACTGTCTTCTTCAATCACTTAAGCAAAATGTACAATATCACTGTTAATGAAGGCTTCACATCAATAATTACTAACAACAAACCTATTCTAGAATATCAATAAAATAATATTTGTTCAATTGACATATTTAAGATTACGCTAGTCTACCCTTATTTCATCTAAAAGATGTAATCACTTCCTACTATATTGACTACAATAGTATTATTGGTTTTTTTTTTAGAATATTGGAATAAACTAAATAACTTCTGCATATTTAACGATTTCATTTATGAAGATACCCGAAGAAAACTATATTGATTGTTGGTGCCGGATTTTATTGTGTAAAAACTGACATGTTTCATCCGAATTTTATCAGAATCTGCTATAAAATAAATAACTTCTGCATTTTTAATGATTGCCTTTATGAAGATACTTGAAGGAAACAATATTGAATCATGGTGGTAAGTTTTATCGTGTAAAAAGATTGACATGTTTCTAAAGAAATGCTTCATTCGAATTTTTTTACACACATCTCAGTAAAAATAAAAACCGTAGGTTGAATATCTACGGAAAAGGGGGTTGAGGGATTAAAATAGGTGGGTGATAAAAGGGAGATAGAAAATCATTCTGCCATTGCTAAGATATTTTTCCAAATCAGTGAAAATTAAGCATAAAAGAATTACCCTCATTTCTGCAGTTTTTAAAAATATGGTACTTTGACAAAGTTTCAACCAATATCTACCAAATCTATATATATTAATATAATTACTTCAATAAATGCAATTTTTTAACGTTAGAATATCATTTAAACAACTAGAAAAGTTAAAAATTCCTAACCACCATGACCATAACAATTATACAAAACTATTGAACTAATTTGAAAAGTTTTACAATTATAGTTTAAAAAAAAGTGCAAATATTATATTTATTTCATTTAAAATATATACTTACTTATTTCCCTTCCTAAGTATTCAATAATTTGATATATGTGGGAAATTGTTTCTTCATTTAGAGGCATAACTTCTGCTATGGATTTTTCTACAAGAGTCAGAATAAGAATTAATTTATCTGTAAATAAGTGCGAAGTCTAGATATACAATTTTGTATTATTATGATTATCAAAATATGTAAAATAATTTTTACAGAGCCAAGGGAATCACTTTAATCATAAGTTATGGTAGACTTATTTAAAAAAAAAAAAAGTCAAACACGCCCAACCTTTTTTAAGGGAAAAAAATTCTAATTGAAAAAATTGTGTTACTGAAAGGAATTTTTGCAGAAAAGCAAATAACTGTAGCGTGACAGTAAATAATAAAAAATAACTATTCAAAAAAATTTATAATTCTTAATTGCTCATGATTTTTTTTAAATATATAAGCCTTAGATATTAGTAAGCAATTTTTGTTACCTTTAACAAAGCGACTGAAGTACCCCTTTGGTTTCTTCTTCCCATTAGAGTTATCCATCAATGCTGAAAACTCGTCATCATGCAGGTCTAAGGTAAATGTTAGGTGCATGCGACATAGCTCAACCAACTTTTCAGGATTCAATTTTTGGAGTCTTAAAATTGAATCCATGATAAAAATAGTGAAGCGTCTCTTCCCTGTTGTGAAAAACTGCAATATTAGTGCACAAAAAATGAGAAATGTATGCATTCACATATTTTATTAGCACTTAAAAATAACATAGCCTATGCAGTTTTCATGAAAACCATGTGTATAGTTTTTCAAATATACTTAATCATTTTAGATTTGGAAGAAGAATTTTCTTTTTTTCGAGGCGATTTTTTTTGGACGTGAAAAAAAAGAGGCTACACTACCGATTTAAAACTTAAGTAAAACTGATCATCCTAAAGCATTTTTAGTTAAATTGGAAATGATATTTAAACTTCGTTCATCTTTTGTTTATAAATTTCAATTCAAAGCATTAAAAATGCATCAAATGAAAGAACGTAAACGAGCAGTTATATGAAGGTAATGGTTATATTCGATGCACATATATGGAACGAAATATTAGTCTTACTTTTCGAATTACTTGTTAAAACTTCGAATAGCTGCATAAAATCCTAGCATTTCAATTTTTTAAAAAAAAAGTATAGCAAGTAAAAATTAAAATTTAACAAAATTCAAACTAACTAAGCAAGCTATGTTGTTAAACAATCCGCTGTTATGAAACAATTTGATTGGTTGAGATGACAAGACTTTAACATTTCTTATCCAATCAGTGAACGCAATGCAGTTCATCTTCTTCAAAAGGTTTTATTATTAATTTAGAGAAGAGACTATTCTCATTTAAATAAATTGACTAAATATTACCAAATGATACTCTTTTTCAGTATTATAAAAAAAATTATTCTTTTGAATTGTTAGTTTGTGTTATTTGTGGTGTAATCGATTTGGCATTCGGAGAACTGAAATGAAGTGCTTTTATTTATCTTTCACTCAGCTGATTTTGATGAATCGCTACCGGTTTTTATCAAAACTAATTACTAATCGGGTTTTGTTGCAGCCTTTTTCTCGTTCCCTGATCAATTTCCAAAGGGCATTTTCTTTAAAACAATCGGATATGGATCCTGCCGAACAAGCTAAGAAAGCTGCGGCTTGCAAAGCGATTGATGACAATATCAAGGTAACCGAACAACATCCGTAGTAAATTAAAGTTATATGAAATTAATTCATTCTTGTCCCGTTTAATTTATAAAAACTTCCTATGAAATGTTTTGTCATCCCTTTCTTATATTCACCAGATTTATGCTCAATGTATCTTAAAGGTTTTTTTTAATAATTAATTTCAGAACAACTATGGTGTTTTGGCCGGTCTCTATAATTAAGTTAAGTTGCCAAGCAACTAAAATGCTGAAATGTGGTAGACATTCCCCTCCATATTTAACGCAACTCAGTATGCATAATACCTTACGTTAATTTTTCATGCTTTCCAAAAGTGGAAAGTGAAGAGACCAGACTATATTATATCTGTACCATATTTCCAGTGACTGTGATTTATTACGTGCCTGCCTAATTGGCTCAAGATTGAGAGCTGGAGTTCCAGTTGAGCTGGCAGATTTTCAGGATAGTAAAATGTTCGGCATGCATTATGTATGATTGTTTTATGTGTAAGATCCTCTGAGGACCCGTTTGGTTTGGGTATTCTCGGTAAAATTAAGTCTCGGCATGCAATAACATCCAGAGAGCTCAGATTCATTACAATCTGAGCATTGGGACCGGGGAGCCCAGTCGGTTAAGCACTCGCTTAGCATGCGGAAGGTCCCAGGTTCGGGTCCGGGCATCGCCAAAATAGCTGCCGACCTATAAACCGCCCGTGCAGCCAAAAATGTCGATGAATAATACCCCGTGTAAGGGAGTGCACGTTAAATATCCTTCCAAGTCCTAACGCTGCGTACGATGTCCCCCTTAACGGTTGCGTTGGGTGCCTATTCAGGTGTTGGCTCGTCACCTGACTGTGGTCCTAAAATACGACGCCCGTCGCCAATAGCCCTCGTGTAGCTCTAGTGCGACAATATTTCAAACCAAGCAATCTGATCATTAAAATTGGAAGCGAGAGCAACCTAGATGTTGCGACCAAATAGGGCTCTCAGTCCGAATGCTGAGTCCGCAAAAGGCTTAATCTACCAAACAAAGTAGCTGTGAAAAAAAATACAGAATTTCAATTCGTTTTTGGTGTGTGAGAGCTGTAAATTTTTTTATTAACTTGGTTCGAATTCATTTTGCTGTTTTGATATTTTATATCAAATTACTGATTATAAGAAATATTCTACTAATTGAACTATTTATAATTCAATTTATTTTTATGAAAAAAAAATATCCCAGTTCTTTTTTAACAATAAACTTTTATTTTAGGGAGATTGCACTGTTGGAATAGGAAGTGGCTCAACTATTGTCTATGCAGTTGAGCATTTAGGTTGGTATTTGTATTGTAAGGAATTGGAAAACAGGAATTTAAATATAAAAGAAAGGTGATTTATAAATGTTTTAGTGTGTAGTCTAAAACATACAGTTATTGAAATTTGATTTTTAAAAAAAAACTCTAATAACATGCTAACAAAATTGTTTGGTGATTTCTTTTATTATTTAATTTATTTTATAGTATTGAATATGACGGACAATTCTACCATAATTTTTAATTTTATGTCCCTTGGCATAACTTTAAAAAATTAATTTTCTTTTCAATTTTTTTCTTATTACACTAACAGGCTGGTCCTTAATATACAATTGCAAAACAGAATTTTAAAGCAAAGAAACTGCACAATTTTTTTAGATCACAAAATAATTACAAAAATTCCTTAACGTCCCATGTTCCGAATGTCAAATTTTTAGTTTAGTGCTCAAACTAACACATTTTTGAGCTAAAAATTACATTCATCTGGATTTTAAGATGAAGTAATTCTATGTCATAACAAATTCCTTCCATAAAATTTTTGCTTTTAATATTTATAATGTATATTTCTCTTCTCCTAACTTTGTCCCAGGGTTTTGGTACATTCACTGACCTCATTACTAAAGTGTTGTAGAGAGGCTTTGCATGGAGCTACAGTGATTCTTCAATCATGAAAACTGTATTGCAGAACTCTCACATTTTAGTTAGTAGCAGCATTTTTTTTGCTATACTTTATCAATAAGCCCCAAAAGTTGTTTAAAAAAAAAAAAAAACTCAGTAAAATGAGCTGCATGGCTATATTTCTTGCCTTACAGTCACCCAGTGTTAAGGTTAATTTTTGCTTGATAATTGATTTTTTTTTCTATAAATATATTTAAGTGGAGTTAAAGAAGTAAAAAAATCAACTTTTATTAAACTAGAGTTTTTTCCAACACAAAAAAGACCGTAAAACGTTGTGAATTTCCTTACCTTCTGTTCTTTACCGTTGCAATGATCTAGGGATGGGATACCAAAGCCATTTGTAAGACTAACTAATTGTTTTGTGACTTCGGTTCCTTTGAAAAATCATTATTTTTGTAAGGGTGGTTTGTTAACATCAATTTTTTTTAAAAAACTGCCATCCATTATTATATATTTTTTTTTTGCAAAAGAGCTTTGCTGAACTTTTTCATAATTTTAGAAACATTATAAACAATTTTACATACATTTAAATTTATTTTGAAAAAATAAATGTCACAAGTTTTTTGTACCTGAAATTAAAAATTATGGTAGAACTGCCCATACTTTTGCCACAATACCAATTTGGCAGGGTTGCCAGATTTGGCAATAATCACTGGACTATTCCTTTAGGTTAACCATTTTTTTATATTACCAGAAAATATTTATCTCTGTTTAAAAGTTAAAAAAAAAAATCACAGATAATCTCATTCTGTCAAAATTGATACTTTAATAAGAATGCAAAAACAGCTGTCTTATGGAATATGTTTATAGCAGCTGTGTTTTCAATAGAATTCAATTCCATTTGCAATATGATTCAATGTCCAACTGGAGAATAAAGACATTTGTATGAATACTTTTCATTCGCCTTTTTTTTATTTCATTGATGAACAAGTACAGAAACTACATGCTTCCTAATGTCTAGAATAACATATTTTGCATTTGGTTATTTTTACTTTCTTTAAATATAAGTCAATAAAAAAAGTAGATCAGACTGAAATGAAACATAGATTTTCTTATACCTAACTAGCATTTTTTTAAATGTATTAAAAAAATCGGCTGGGTAGGTGTTTTTAAATAGTAGGTTTCTAGTTCCAATGATACTTGGAAGTTAATTATTTAAAAAAATATAATTGGATTTAAATTTTTATCTTTCAGCTAAAAAAGTTCACAAAGATAGTTTGACAATTCCTTGTGTTCCAACCTCAATTCAGGTACATTACATATTTCTTCATTTAATCTATCCATGTATTACGCACAAACAATTTGATGTATTTGTTAAAACATGAGTCTTACGAAATGTTATTTTGCTAAGTTTATTACAAGTACTTTTTTCATTTAAAATAAATTAGGTATGTTTTAAATAAAATGCTCATTATCTGAGTGGATGGTGTTTTAAATTAAACTAGCAATATTATATTTTTTTTAGGCCAAACAACTTATTCGACAGCACAAGTTATTGCTGAGTGATCTGGAAGAGTCACCAAAGGTAATAGTCTTAGACCATTTTTAAGTATTTTTTGTATGTACTTGTCCTTCTGTTATGTACTTCTCTGAGAATTTAAATAGTTAAGCTTTATGAATATAAATTATATAGCCACAATTGAATTTTTGTATTTACTTCCAGTTAGATTATGTGTTTGATGGGGCTGATGAAGTAGATTCAAATTTAACATTAATAAAAGGTGGAGGAGGATGTTTAGTCCAAGAAAAGATTGTTGCATCATGTACAAACAATTTAATCATTTTAGTTGATCATAGGTAACACTCATCTTTGTTAATACTTTGTTAGTGAGTTTGTTCATATCAATTTTGTCTGTTCTATTTTATATCGCAGTACAGTTTTATCAGCAATTTTTTTTTAAATAATTATTTCGGTTACATGACATTTATTTTTTATAGATTTCATATTTCTGTGGATGCCTTTTTTATTAATATCTACAGGAATTTTTATATAGGATGGTAATTAGATGTATAAAATGGTAGATATTTTTGTATTTGAAATTGAAATGAAATTTCAAGGATTTATTAAGTGAAGTTTACAAGTAACCATACTTTCGCTGACATTAAATGAAATACTTTGTGTTTGATTTTTCATTTTAACAAATTTCTGAAATACCATAGTGCTATTATTATTTTTTTTTTTATTCTCAAAAGTATTCTTAAGGTTTTATTCTTTGATTACTACAAGTATGTAGCAAACATACTGTACTTAATAAAACAGTTCTATATTTTCAAACTACAAAAATATTAGATAAGTGGTATTTAATTTTATATGGACAATTGCATTAGCTACTAAGATTAAAAAATATATTATGGTAGAATAAAACATAATTATTGTACTTTTTTTAATCATTATTAGAAAAGATTCTATATCTCTTGGTACTAACTGGACCAAAGGAATTCCCATTGAAGTCATTCCAATGGCTTATCTACCAATCAAGAACCGCCTTGAAGCTATGGGTGGTACAGTTGATTTAAGGATGGCAAAATCAAAAGCAGTAAGCCCAAAGACAAAATATTAAAAAATGCTTAATAAATACTTGTGATTCTTAATCAAAATCACTGCAAATCCTATTTATAATTTAAAATTGAGTAAAAAAGTGATACAAAATTAATGTTTCTCGTGATTGAGATTATAAAACCCCATTTCTGTCATTATAATTACCACATAGAATCAATCACTTTGTCAAATATGAATTTAGACACAACATAGGTTTATAATGGTACATAATTATATTTTGTATGATTTATGAGAAGCTTGTATAAAAAAACAAGTGTTTTCAAATTTAATGAAACCAATTTTTGCTCGAAAGATTTTAGCCTGCTTTCCCGAATTTCAATTTTAACGATTAAAATAAAAATGGAAAAGTATGTTTGACATGATTTAGATATGGCAGATTTTAAATTTTTGTGTTTTTTGTAATGTTACAAAGGCCTGATATTAGAGACCAATCTTTTATACTTTTTTTCTGACTGCTTGTCCATCTGTCTTTTGACAGTCTGTTGTAACATAACCCTTCTTATATCATACCTTTCGAACAAAACAATAATCTTATGAATCAAATAGATGATAATCTTATAAGCCAAACATATAGAATTAAAATCGTAATAAACTATCTTATAAAAGACAGAAAGACAAAAGGTGTAAAATATTGGTCTGAAACAAATAGAATAGCCAACTTTCATGTTATTTTAGTACTCATTGAAATTCTTATAGAACGGAGGCATATGGACAAAAAAAAATGTATTTTATATGCTCTAGCTATCTAACAATTTTTTTTAATAATTGAAACAAATTAGGTCAATACTAAAATTTAATTCTCAATCTTGAGGTCTACTGTTTCGGTAGACTCTTTTATTAGACTGTTAGATTATAATTAGAGTTAATGCTGTAGTAAGCAGTTTCGTTTGAAAATTATGAATACAATTTATTAATATTTTTCTACTTAACTATTTTTGAAGGGGCCTGTGGTTACAGATAATGGCAATTTTATCTTGGATTGGAAATTTAGTCTTGATTCCCAGGATGTGGACTGGGACATGATTGATAGAAAAATTACATGTTTTCCAGGTATGATTCTGTGATAACATTAATTTATTTTATTTCTACTTTAAGCTTCTAAGCTTAAGTACTACTGTAAAATAGTGCTAATTAATTTTTAATAAGCATGTTAGTTTGTATTATTGTAACCTGTTTAGGTTACTATTTTATTGTTTAGTAATTTGTTGTGCCTTTCTTAGATGTTAAATGTTGTTCGTATATTTCTGATTTAATTATACTTGCATCTAATTTTTATTTAATTTATATTCTTGTTCCTCAATGGTCATATTACTGTTTTGTTTCATAATGTAAAATGGCTTGAGAATGTGTATGTGAATAGAGAATGAGTAAATGGCTCTAACTGCACTGCATTATTAGCTGCTGTTAACCACTATTGTAACATTCATTGTAAATTTGTTATGTAATTTTTTTTGTTAAGTATCATTGTTCAATAACTCATTTAAGGAACAACACAATATTTAAGGAATTTATCAGTAGAAAGATTTAAAATTGGTAATCTATTTAAGTTTGTATCTTACTCCAACAAGCTCTAATGTTCCAAGAAATTAATCGGAGGTTTTTCTAGACCGTATCAGTATGTAATTTTATGTTCCTTTTCGAATAGAGTTTATATGTGACCATATACACTTAATTAACCTTGTGGCGAATACTCTTTGTATCCATATAAAAATTACTTTTTGTAGTTCATAACAAATCAGGGTGTCTACTGGTCAGGAAAGTCAAGAAAAAGACAGGAAATTGAAAAAGGGTCAAGAAAGTCCCCAAAAAGTCATGAAATTAGAGCAAAGGTCACGGAAATTTAAAAAATAAAAAAAAAAAACTAATTTTAGCCAAAATGACCCCAAATATTTATGAACAAAGAAAACTATTTTTCTCAATTATTAAAATTTGTATTTAAACTTTTGTTCTATTTATTGCAAAATCGGATCAAAAATTCTTAACACGATTGTGGAAACAAGTGATCCTGAAAGCCTAGGGAGTGTGACCTTTCACTCGGTTACACGGTATCATGATATAAGTATTTTCTAGTCCTTAATTTTTCTGGGAAAGTTCTTGAAAACTGTTTGAATTTTTTTCCTTAATAAGGGTATGAACCATGCAATAGTGGCTTGTATTTGCTCTAAGTACTACCAAGTTTACTATCAAGTATTATTTTATGGTTTGTCTTTGTAATTTTTGCTTTAACGTATTGATCTTTTAAATGGTTGTAAAAGTTTCTGAGTAAGGTCAAGAAATGTTCTAAAAAGGTCAGGGGCGGACTGGCTAAGATTGGCCCACTCGGCGCAGTAATGACTTTGGCCCACCATACCATAATACATGATATCGATGTATATGTTTATTAATTAATCAACTGTTTTGATTAAAAGTAAGAAATTCAATATGAAATTTAAAATAAAAGTTATGTTATCTTTAATTATCCTTATAACATCTATATACGTTTATTTTACAAATATACAACAAATAGCCTAGATAATCTTAGACCTAGCTTAGATAATGCATAGCTTTTTCATAGTCGTACTTAAAATCTCTTTCAACATACAAAAGCATTAAGTCCTCAAGGCGATCTTGTCCCATATTTGAGAGCAAACAATTTTTTATGAGCTTCAAAACTGAAAAATAGCATTCACATGAAACTTGTGTGCATGAAAACTTCAACATATATTTGTACGCCCTGTGCAATGAAGGGTACGTCGGTTCATAAAGATTGAGTTCATGCAAAAGTTTGAAGGCACAAACTAAGCATCTTTTGCATTGTTTGCATTTAAAACTTTGACTTTCCATTAGTAGATTTTATTTGTATAATAAAATTTGTTGGCCCCTTTCATATAATATATATACACTCTTAAAACAAACACTCCTAATTTAACTCAGTCTGAGTGGATTTCACTCATCCAGACTGGAAAATGCACTTCTCCTTTTGGAGTGGATCCTTTGTGTGTTAAACCTCCTACAGGATCACTCCAAACGAGTGATTTTAACTCAGTCTGAGTAAATATGCATGCCTTTACGGTGTCGAAAATGCACTTCTCCAACTGGAGTGGATTTCACTCTTTTGTTTTAAGAGTGTAGCTAAGAGGCAATGTGGATCAATGGTCCTAATTAAGACCACATATTGGGCTCAATTTGAAAATAAAAATTAGGCCCTTTTTATATATAATGTATATAAGAAGCCTCAGAGGAAAAGTGGGTCCCTGCTCCCGATTTGAAAAATAAATGTTGGCCCCTTTTATATATAATAATTATAAATAGGGCCCCCAAAGGCCAAGTGACCTCTGATGGGCACAATTTGAGCAAAATTTGTAGGCCCTTTTATAAATATACTATGTATAGGGAGCCTCAGAGGCAATGTGGACCAATAGGCCCAAATAATAACCACATTGGGCTCAATTTGAACAAAAATTTTAGGCCTCTTTTATATGTAATATTTTTAGGATGTTTCAGAGGCAAAGTCGGCCCCTTGGCTCGATTGAAAAAAATGTGGGCCCCTTTTATGCTCAATGGTGGCCAATGCCTTTTAGACATAATTTAAATTTAATTCAAAAATATTAAGTTGTTTTCACTTATTTTGAATGTTTTAATACACACTTAAGTATTTGTAGATTTTTTCCCACTTAAACGAATATTATTATATTGTTTTTGGCCCACTTGACAGTTTGGCCCACTCGGCGATCGCCGACTAGCCGCCCGGGCCAGTCCGCCCCTGAAAAAGGTCAAGAAAAAGTAAAGAAATTAGATTCGACAAATCTGGTGGGCACCCTGTAAATGCTTTAGTTTATAAGTATTTGTGTTTGCTTCTACTACTATTCTTTTTTTTTTATAGGTGTTGTAGACACAGGACTATTTGTAAAGATGGCTTCCAAGGTGTATTATGGAATGGCCGATGGTACAGTTGAACTGAGGAATAGGAAGGAATGTTAGAAGACAGCATTTTTACACTTAAATATCTTGAATCTCACAATCATTAGATGGTTATTGTTACAAAATAATTGAAATGGCTTTGTATGATACAGTTACATGACATTTATTTTTATAATCTAATCATGACATGAACAATTAACTTTGTAAAAAATTTATACTACAATAAATACTGTAATTTTGTAAGTAAAACTTCTGTCATTTGTTATTTGATAATTTACTTTAAATAATTATTTAACCATTGTCTTTTTTTCCATTTCTACAACAAAAATGAAATGTCTCTTTTAGTCCAGGCAACGAAGAGTTCTAGAGGGAAAGTTTTGGAACACAATTTTTGACTTCATAACTTTGTTTAGACTAGTTAGGAGGTAAACATATCAAAAGTCCCCGCCCCTAGCCCCTGTGCTAAAGGGGGGAGGGGGGGTTGAATGTCCCATTTTTCGGTTTTTCGCTTATATCTCGATAACTATGAGTTCTAGCTATATAATTGTAATACACAAAATGAAAGCTGATTAAATTTGCTACAAGCTGCACCCCTCAAGTGTTTTAATATCTTGTATAGTTTTCGAGATATCCGCTCTTGAAAGTCAGTAATTTTGGAGAAAACACTTCTCCCCCCACATTTTCCCTCTTTTTTGACCGGATAACTCTTCAATAATGCACCGAAACACTAAATTTTGGGTTTAGATTGGTAGAGAATTTAATTCTTTTCACTAATATATCTTATTTTACTATTTTATATATTTTCCTTCAAATTTTAAAGCGGTTTCAGTGTTGAGTGAAGATTGTACTGAAAGTCCCATAGAGCTAATGCATAAGTTTTGAAATCGCAACTTTTGGAAAACAATTTATTTGCCATGTTATTCCATTTTCACAAGGTATTAGAATCATCATAACATCAATTTAATTCAAAATTGAAAAGAAAATAACATCCGGTTATTTAATTATTAATTAATAAACTTTTAAAATAGTGGCGCCATCTGCTGTATATGTTTGAAATTTTAAAACTTCAAAAATATATAATTAAATAACTAGATAATATTTTTGTTTCAAATTTGTTTCATTTCGATGTTATGTTGATTCCCGTACCTGGATAAAAAGGGCTAACATGGCAAAGCAATACATCTGTGGAAGTTGTTATTCCAAAACTAATGCATTAGCTCTATCGGACTGACAACCCTTCTTATGTACACTTATTCTACACTGAACGTCTAAATAACACTGATACTCATTTTGTAGGCACGTTGTTACTTTAATATTTTATCTATTTTATTTCATTCGTCAAACACCAGTGGGAAAACTGTCAGATGCTATTCATGTTTTTCATCTTCTGAGTCAATTTGAGGGACCCCATTGATGCTGTTCCAATGGTAAGTTTGGCATGCTCTAGGACCTTTGAGGCTTGCTATTTTTGCTGCTGCACTTGCTCTGGCACAGTCTTTCTTACATCATCCGAACATAATTGTCAGAACATCGTCAGGTGCTGCTGCTAACTCACTGTGCACTGGGACCAGCAGAAGAGCTATCGACTCAAGAAGTCGCAGTCGGTTGATATCCTTTTCACTGAAGACACCAAGATAAACGTCAAGCAAGATGATTTTCGGTCGAACAATTTAAATAAAATGGTCTCATCAACATACTTAAGGTGTAGCTTGAGGACAATTGAATGTAGGACCCTTCGAGCAGAAAGGGATGTGGACGTTCTGATAGTGGATACGGCATACGGCTGTGATAATGTTGGAAATGACACAGATACTTATTTTGCTGTCACGTTGTTATACTTTAATATTTTGTGTCGACCTTACAGTCCTCTTGATGGCTAAACAACTGATGTGCATAAGGACATCGTTTTCATAAAGCCTGGACCAGGCGCGCAGCCAGGGAGGGGGCTTGGGGGGCTCGAGCCCCCTCCCTGATTGAGACAAAGTGCCCTTTCTCCCAAATTAATTTTCCCGAATTCCTGTAACCTTATAAAATGTGTTTTAATGAAAAGAAAGTCAATTGGCACATTATTCTTGAAAAAAGGAACCAAAAACGTAGCTCATAATCAGTTTCCAAAGCTAATCATTTAATACGTATTGTTATGCAAAAAGTTGCCTTTGCCTGTTTCTAGGCTATACAACTGAAGTTTCTAGAACGTATTCAGGGGGGCTGGGGAGCCCAGTTGATTTAGGCACTCGCCTAGTATGCGAAAGGTCCCAGGTTCGGGTCCGGGCATCGCCAAAATAACTGCCGACCTAAAAATGGCCTGTACAGCCAAAATGTCCGACGAATAAAGCCCCGTGTAAGGGAGTGCACGGTAAATCTCCTTCAAAGTCCTAACGCTGCGTACGATGTCGCCCTTAACGGCTTCGTCGGGTGCCTATTCAAATGTCGGCTCGTCACTTGACTGTGGTTCTAAAATACGACGCCAGTCGCCAATAGCCCAAGTGTAGCTCTAGTGCGACGATAATTCAAAACCTAAGCCTAGAACGTGCAGAGAAGAACATGCTTTAGAACTAGTAAAAGATTTTAAACGTGTTTTTTAGACAAAAGCAAAAGGGCATTAGAACGCTTTTTATTTCATCAATCTTTAAAAGGTTAGAAGCAATTACATTCAAACACGATTTTGAAATCAATGTTTTTCGAATAGCCAAAATTCAAAAAATTATGAAAGCTCAACCTGCTGAAACTGGCGAATCATATTACAGAATATTTATTTATTCGTACATAGACCAAATAATAAGTTGGTATGAGAGGAGGTTTGAAGGTAGAATTCCTATATTTCATCAAATGTTCAGTATTTACTTCCATGTTACTTTAATAAGGCTACTTTTGTTGATATAAATGGGGCTGTGGTATTTTGTTCGAGTGATTTGAGCAGCGATTAATTAATTATTATGAGTGAAGTTGATCTTAGAAAGAAAAAGCGGGAAAGAATTGTCGAATCTCAAAAGTTAATATCAGCGATTGGAACTTTGAGTGTTCTTGAAACAAATATCATTTTCCAAAACATTGCGAAAATGATGAAATACAGGGGGGTTATAAAATAACGCTCGCTATTCGGAGTGGTCTGTAGCTTGAATAATAATCCAAATGCAAAACACATTGAGACACGTAATTACTAATCAAGAAGGGGGAGAAAGAATGGAATCATAAAAAAAAATAGAATTTTAAAAAATAATCATAAAAAAGAATACTCATAAAAAACAAACTTGTCTCTTGACCAGGGTTCTAAATTACGAGGCGTCGTCAATTATGGAATTTTCCATAATTCCGTCAATTATGGAATTGACAATTTTCAGAATTCCTGTAATTTTAGTTTCCTCTGGAAATTTTTATCAACCACTCACTTCCTTAAAAACTTTCTTCAGTCTAGTTTGTAAAACATGATTGTAAATTTAGAATTTAATTAATAAAAGTAACATTTAATTAAAAAAAATTAATTTACTAACCCCCCCCCCCCCCTTTCGGAATTCGTGTAAAAGTGCCCTTCTGAAGTTAAGCCCCCACCTTGAAAAAATCCTGGCTGCGCGCCTGGCCTGGACGTGGGAAGACAAAGGAATTTTTATTCTCATCCCAAGAGTTACAGCAACTGGGTTTAGGACGTGCTATTTTTGCAAACACAATAGCTGGATGCGACACTACATCTTTCACACTTCGAAAAAGCGGGATCGCATTTGTGAAGTTGTGTACGAAGTCGTCAGAAGTCCAGAAAGCAGCAGCGGTCTTTTCATACCCTTCCTTAACCACATATCAGGTACAAAAGGCAGGCAATACCTGCATCTTGAGGTGTTATGGGGCTCCAACGAAAGATGCCTTCCCCAATGCCACAGGTATAATTCACTCTTGAAATCCGGAGCCGCCATCAAGCCTGATGATATATCGTCTTCTTCCCACCGAGGAAGGAGTAAATCAGTATTTCCTCTGAATATTACACCAAGATGAGCTGTGGTTGGGAAATGACCTGCCTCCTCTTGTGTATAATTGGAAGATTGAAATAACTGCCAGATGGTCAAAGTGCACAGTGAGTTAGCAGCAGCACCTGACAATATTATGAAAATAATTTTCTGCAGAAACATGAAAGTCTGTGCCAGAACAAACTGTAGCTGTAAAAAATCAAGTCTCAAATGTTCCTCAGAATGCCAAAATTCCCAGGGGACTAGCCTAAAAAATGTCTCTCAAGTTGACTCCGAAGATGAAGAAGAACAGGGAGATCATCTGACCGTTCTCCCACTGGAGTTAGAGGAATGAAATAAAATAGATAAAATATTAAAGTAACAACGTGCCTACAAAATGAGTATCAGTGTTATTTAGACGTTCAGTTTAGAATAAGTGTACATAAGAGGGGTTGTCAGTCCGATAGAGCTAATGCATTAGTTTTGGAATAACAACTTCCACAGATGTATTGCTTTGCCATGTTAGCCCTTTTTATCCAGGTACGGGAATCAACATAACATCGAAATGAAACAAATTTGAAACAAAAATATTATCTAGTTATTTAATTATATATTTTTGAAGTTATAAAATTTCAAACATATACAGAAGATGGCGCCACTATTTTAATACTTTATTAATTAATAATTAAATAACCGGATGTTATTTTCTTTTCAATTTTGTGTTAAATTGATGTTATGATGATTCTAATACCTTGTGAAAATGGAATAACATGGCAAATAAATTGTTTTCCAAAAGTTGCGATTTCAAAACTTATGCATTAGCTCTATGGGACTTTCAGTACAATCTTCACTCAACACTGAAACCGCTTTAAAATTTGAAGGAAAATAGATAAAATAGTAAAATAAGATATATTAGTGAAAAGAATTAAATTCTCTACCAATCTAACCCAAAATTTAGTGTTTCGGTGCATTATTGAAGAGTTATCCGGTCAAAAAAGAGGGAAAATGTGGGGGGAGAAGTGTTTTCTCCAAAATTACTGACTTTCAAGAGCGGATATCTCGAAAACTATACAAGATATTAAAACACTTGAGGGGTGCAGCTTTTAGCAAATTTAATCAGCTCTCATTTTGTGTATTACAATTATATAGCTAGAACTCATAGTTATCGAGATATAAGCGAAAAACCGAAAAATGGGACATTCAACCCCCCCTCCCCCCTTTAGCACAGGGGCTAGGGGCGGGGACTTTTGATATGTTTACCTCCTAACTAGTCTAAACAAAGTTATGAAGTCAAAAATTGTGTTCCAAAACTTTCCCTCTAGACCCTTTTTTCAGCCTTCGTTGCCTGGACTATTTGTAACACAATGATAATTTTTTTTCTTCGAGTACTTTTTTTTTTCAGTTTATCAGACATTGTTTTCTTTAAACTTTTTAAAATTCAAAGGAAATTTCTCATGTCTACACTACTATGAAAATTTTTAATATTCTACTAATACCTTTGCTCATTTGTCCCTTCTGTCTTTTTCTTCTGTCTTTTTTGTGGAATAGAAATTTTAATTTCCTCCATACCTACCATTTTCAATTAGTCCAGTTTACTATTGAAAACCCATGCTTATTAATTTTTTCCTTTGATAAGTTTTTTTTATTTAAAAACTGCCTTTTAATTAAACAGATTCTGTTGTAAATGTTCCAATTAATTATCCTCGAAATTTAAATAATACATTAATATATTTCCATGTGTAGATGGCTGTAACTATCCTAACAGTTTGCCATGGCTCCACGAGAAGCCGTTACAATCCCATAAATTGCTAAAATATTTTCCATTTTCAGGCTTGTCACTTGCCTGTGGTTCTAAATTATTATGCCTATCACCATAAACCCTCCCATAACTATAGTGCGATGATAGTTCAACCCAACCCCTCCCTTTTCTTATGACATTTTATATCTTTCTTCATCTTCTTTCATTTCATATGATCTGTCTATCTTCTTTCATTTCATATGACATTTCTCCCATTTTCTTATAACAGACCAAAACAACAAATTTGATAGTTGTCTGTTTCCATTGTTTCATTACTCGACTGTTCAATTGTTTTGCTAGGCAAAGTTTCATTGCCTCAATTCTGAGTGTGTTCTTAAAAATCTAGATAGAGTTATCTTTTCTATCCTTTTAAATCAGATCATTAATTCCAATGAGTCTTTATAGGTATCATATGTATACTTTACTAGCTTTATAAACCCAGCAGTGCATGGATGTATCCTTAATAACGGTAATATCTCATTTTGTCTGCTTCCACCCAACATTTGAGTTATCAAAAAAAAAAAAAAAAAACTACAGGTGCCATTTACTCCTAAATTTTTCTAGTTTCATTAATTTTCTTTTGAAAATTCAATCATTATTCAATCTTTTGCTAAATAACTATTTTGAATAATAAATATGTACTATTCCTCGTTCTTAAATAAAAGCAAATTTATATCTATACAATCAACTTTAAACAATGTATCCAAGAGTCACTGAGAAACACTATTAGGGAGTTTTTGATATAGTATTACAAGGTAAACTGAAAATAACTTTTAACTACTACCAAAATAAATTTTGAACAAGGAAGATGATGTCTAACGTTATTGTTTTCATGTTATTGAAGTGTGTGAAAAAAAATTATACACTAAAATTACACTGCCTGTATCCAGTCATTTTAGGATACTTTGGGAAACGCAGACTAAGAAGACACATGATATGGGAAAACAACTGACTATAATTGAATATATAGTGTCGGCCCAAAATATTAAGCTGTTAAATCAACTTTCAAGTAAAGGTTTTATGAAACCAAGTCCTATTTACTACTATTTCCTCACAACTGAGAGCCATTTTTATGTGGCACCATCTAGGCGACCTTCGCTAACCACTTTTGACGCTCAGATTGCAATGAATCTGATCTCTTTGTGGATGTTAAAGTATGAATTTGTCTGCCGATATTTAATTTTGCCGAGAAAACCCAAGCAAAATGGATACTCAAGGTATCTTTTACATGCCACCTAATCATATAACATGCGTGTCCTCGAATTTCCTATGTAGAAAATCTGTTGACAGCCGGGGCTCGAACCGGTAATGCTAACGTGAAAATAGAAATTTAAATTAATGTAAATTGAATTTTAATGCTAAATTAAATCAGCGACGTAACAGGTAGAAAAAATGGGATGAGGAGCCCAGTTGGTTAGGCACTCGTCTAGCATGCGAAATGTCCCTGGTTAGGGTTCGGGCATCGCCAAAATAACTGCCGACCTATAAACGGCCCATGCAGTCAAAAATCTCCGACGAATAATACCCCATGTAAGGGAGTGCACGCTAAATATCCTTCAAAGTCCTAACGCTGCTTACGATGTCGCCCTTAACGGTTGCGTTGGGTGCCTATTCAGGTGCGGTTCGTCACTTGACTGTGGTTCTAAAATACGACGCCCGTCGCCAATAGCCCTCGTGGAGCTCTAGTGCGACGATAATTCAAATAAAACCAGGTAGAAAAATATCTGTTCGGACGTAGAAACAAGCAAAAAAAGAATATAATAGTTTCCGGATATCAAAACTTTCTAGAAAAAATAAAATTAAAATCCGATGGACTGCAAACTTGGTACCGTCAAAGCGGGTAACTTTGGCCACGGAGGGTAACTTTGGCCACGCGTCGGAAAAAGATTAGTTTCTTAATTTCTCTTCATAAAATGATCTCATCTTAAATTGTTTGACATTTTTGGAAAGGTGGAAACATCTACTTTCATTTCATGTAACAAAAATTCTCATTCTAATTCTGGCAATACTACAAATGCTGTTTTCATTCTTACAAGCATAAAATGACAAAAATCTATCTCTTCCAACTTTTGTCTGGAACACTTAAAAAAATATTGAAAATATTTAAATAAAACACTCTATTCGATTCTTTTATTTATGGGGAAGAATATTACACCATTTGTTTTATTCTAAATTGAATACTTTTTATGCTGTATTTAAATATTGGTAATTGGGAAGCTTTTGCCGATGAATGCGGGTAACTTTGGCCACAGATGTAAATATTTATTTATGGAACTCTTTGCACTTTAAAAAAAAATACGTAAAAGTGTATTCTGTTTAACTATTTTTGAAAAATTCTTACTTTTATGATTACTCATTTGTTAGATATTTTTTTTAAAAATAAAACGATTTTAAACATTAAAAAGATAAAGATAGAATGCAAGAAACGTATACCACTCAAAATCGTAAATGTCGAAAGGTAAACATTATCCTAATTATGTTTCCTAATTATGAATACATTATTTTTTCCCCTTTTATAATAAAATCGTTTGCTTTTTATGAATATATTTGTTATTACATCTTGCTTCATAAGAGTTCTTTTTCCCTTTCTAAATTAGAATTTTCTTTTTCTTTTAAGCGACAAACAATACTAGTATTCATTGTGTAATGCCATTCCACGATGCACTGCAATGTAAATGTTAATTTATATGCCATTTTTAATAACTGTCTTATAACTTTGTTATTTTAAATTAAAAGTTTTAATATTGCTATTTAATTCGTTAATACAGCCGTTAAGGATGTTAAAAAGTGTGCTTTTTATGTATTTCATGGGTGGCCAAAGTTACCCGCCCGGCTCCTAACAGTGTCCTAATTTTTTAAATTAATACCAATTTTTTACTAATTTATAAAATTTAACAAAAATGCTTGAAAATTATTCCTAAAAGTACAATACTTAGAATGCATAATGATTTTAAAGTGTTTAAATAGTTTTTGTAGTTAAATTTTTCTTCTTTTGTAAAAAAAACTATGATTTTGGCCAAAGTTACCCGCACTGACGGTACATAACTTCCTAGGACCTATCTGACCTCATAATAAGATTTTCGAGAAAATCGCGGATATATCTTTGACAGAATTCTTGCTTATGGAATATCTATTATTGAGTAGCAATTGGAAGTCTTGTGGTTTTTTACTAGTATTCATAGAAAAAGAGGTTTCAATTACAGAAATGGTAAAACTTTATTTTTTATTTTCAGCGTATGGATGGAGCAGAAAGATACTATTTTGTTTCGAATAAGTTGAATTCTATAGTGCGTTATTTCTTTCACAACTAACTAATCAATTTTAAAATTTTATGCAGATGCGCTGAGTTACAGATGTAGCATACGCAACGCATCATAGCATTTTGCGGAGTTCTGCTAGTCACGATCACTAATATGGCGTGCTAGCTGACATCGCACAACATCTACCAAGTTACATTCCTACTAGGAAGATTGCAAGGTATTCCCTAAGCATGCGATAGTTATTGATATGGAGGTATTTTTTTTAAAACCATGAGAATCTTTTTGCAAAGTAAGGTCGTTGTGTTATTGTTCAGATTCGTTTAGTATTTTAATTCCCTTTAGGGAATATGTGGTGCTTCCATCTATTGATGTTACTTTTTGCATTTTTCACTTGTATTTATTGTAGCTATTTTTCAGCTCATAAAAACTGTTAAAATACTTTGTAACATTGATTATTAATGAGAGAATTCCTTTAAATGAGCGAGTCTTATCTTTCTTTACGAAGCAGGACGATTCCTACGATTTAACCCCCTGCAAAGTAGGGCCGTTGTTATTGTTCAGAATCGTTTAGCATTTTAATTCCATTAAGGAATATGTGGTGCTGCCATCTATTGAGGTCACTTATACATTTTTCGCTTGTATTTATTGTAGCTATTTTCCAGCTCATAAAAACTGTTAAAATAAGTTGTAATATTTATTATTAATCAGAGAATTCCGTTAAATGAGAGAGGATTATTTTTTTTTTTACGAAGTCAAGTTCAACTAACGTCAGTTCATCAGCTTCACCTTCATTTATTCCAATACTTTTGGTGGAATTTGTGGTGCTGCCATTTGTTGACGAAATTACTTTTGCACCGTTATTTGTTGATGCTGTCATCTAGCGTGTAAAACTGTTATTTTATATTGTGATATTTATTATTACCATAAAATGTTTTTAAACATGCGACTTCTCTTTTTCACAAAGTCAGATTGGGCTAACTACAGTTCTTTTCTACTTACTACAAATTTTTTTGAGATATTTGTGGTGCTGCCGAAGTGTTTACAATGCTGGTGCGTAACAATGCTGCCTGTGACAATGAACAGTTTGAACACCTGTCATTGGCTGTCATCTATCGTATAAAAACTGTTAAAATATTGTATTATATATTTTATTTAGTAGGTTATATATTTTTGATGTGAAGTTTAAAGATAGTTTTAAACAAACTAAATTTCTCTAAAATAAAATCAACAACACTATTATTTATTTTGTGTTTTCAAGTGTCTGATAGTATATGAATGTATTTCTAAAATTATAGCTGAAGTCTATTTTTTTAAATCCTCCAAAAGTCTATTTTCCTGAAAATTCCTCTTACTTCCTATTTCGTCAAACACGTGGGTTGGCCATCATTCCATGTATTTAGCTTTCCTTCCATACCTTACAGTTACTTCATCCCGATCAATAGTGGGAAATAGGGAATGACTACTCCCTACTACTCCTTCCTCCATGAGACAGACGGACAATGGACATCATAGCCGTTAAAAAAGCTTCCACTTTTTACGTTATAATTATAAACATAGTGTAGAAGCTAAATATTATAAAGATTTCAAATTTGAAAATGAAATAAAAAACGATATTCAAATAGCATTCCTGCAAATTAAACCCATAATCTTTTACGTGTTTATACTTACTTTCCGCTCACGCTGAACGAGTTGAAATTTCTTTCAAATTGAAAATAAAGAGTACAAAGTTTAATCTTTTGAAAAATCACTTTTAGACGACCTCAATACAAAAGGAATAAGCTTCTAAAATTTGGTCGCCGTAACTCTAATAGTTTAGGATGGGCGTTAATACGTGATTCAGTCAGAATGGCTTCCTTTACATATAGGTTAACTCATATAAACTATACTTGTATTGGACCCCTTTTCATTAAGATTAATCATAATGCATGTATACTCATTCATAAAAAGGGATTAAGTAATGATTTATAAAGCAAAAAGTGGTTTTATAATGTAAAAGATAAGGTAATTTAGGATAATAGCATTTCATTATTTTTCAATAATTTTGCTCGCCTAAGTATTGGTTCTGAATTCAATGCCAAGAAACATAAAACATTTGACTTCATTTCTGCGGTTGAATTTGAATTGGAGATATTTTAAATTTGAAAAGACGCATGCGACCATACCCTCGGCGTTAATGGTACAAAAATTCGCTATGAGTTTGTACTTGTTTCGTTTTTGAAACGAAAATAGTTGATATTCAAGCTTGTGCTCTTGATATGAAAACCCTGAGAAAAAATTAATTGTTAAGGTTCTAAGATTCTATAAAAAACTTAGGTCTACATCTTTGTCGCCAAGTTAAATCTTTATATTTCGCACGTACTGATCTATCAACTACCAACCGTTCCACTAGTATGCTGACTGAGTTGAGCACCTATTCCTGTGTTTTCAAGAATCCTAGAATTCGGGGAAATGCCAGAGCAGCTCTTTTCTGCGGTCGAATTCTCCGAATCACGTTCGTGCTGATGAAGGTAAAAAGGAATTCAGCGGCGAGTGCAACAGCGCGACGTCTTTGATTAATTTCAATTGGATCACTGTTTCAACGAAAGGGACTATGATATATTTAATTAAAACTGAGCTGTTACACTCCTTTCCAACCTAAGTTGGGTAAATCGAAGTATTCTATGGAGAAGATCCTTCCGCGGATGCAACGTAAAGAGTTTCACAAATTATTTGTGAAGCCATCCAGAAAACATGCTTAAATTATTAATTTCATTTAAAGTCTAACAGATTTGAATATTGTTTGAGAAAATTTGGCAATTTGATCAGAATGAAAAGTGTATTTTGGTTAAATTGTTTTCAGATCATTTTGTATGTAAATATTACCTTACAAGAGTTTCCAACTAACGAGCCAACCGCACTTTTCCCTCTTCCTTTTTACTCTTTGTTTTTACCCAAGTTAGGTTGTCGCGGAGTGTAGCATTATGGTCTGGCATAACAGAAGTAGGTGAGACAGGAATTTTCTTGCTCAGGACTCCATATAATCGAGACCTCAAAATTGCAATGCATAGAAATATTTATTTAAAAAATATTTTTAAAAAAAAGTCATGCTGTAATTTTGTTAGAATTATTATCACTTATGACATCGAATTCTATGGACTAAGGGGATATGGGACACAAAATCCTCAAAAAAATCAAAAAAAATATTATTATCATAAAAAATAACACAAATATTTTAGAATAATTTAAAACAAAAATTTTATTTATATCTGCAGTAGAACGTGAGATGTGTAGTTTTTTGTGTCATGACATCTGTGTTGGCCAACCACGTTTATAATCTTTGCTTCCTCGTAATATTAGATAGGAATAACGTTATCGAATCCTTAGTTGTTCGGTCGGTTTGGAGCGCTTCAGTAAGGAAAGTGATAAACTTCAAAGCTGTTTTTCTCCTTGATCGTGTTTTCGATGATTTTTTGACTTTAAATTGATATAACTCAAAATCTACTGCCCATAGAGTGTCAAAATTTTTTACTCATATTTTTCAAACATATATCTTTAATTTGTCTTTAGTGATTAGTTGTAAATAGTTTATTTCTTTATTTATTAATTTTTATAAAAAAAGTGAACCTGTGAAATTATTAAAAAAAACTTCAATAATTTAAAAAAAAAACTATTGCAAATATGAAAAATCGGTAAAGACAGTTTGTTAAATACATTTTTCTGTTTATAAAAATGCTAAACATTTGTTTGCCAATAAATAAGTTTTTGACTTATAACAAAAATAAGAGACATCACTTTTTGACACATTTTATTTTTTTAAAAAATAAATAATGATAATTTAAAACCTTTGACTATCTAAAAGTGTAAGTATATTTAGTATACATTTATGGAAAAAAAATTATATTGATATCTGCAATATTAAAGAAAAAAGTTGAAAGTGTCCCATACCCCCTTAATTAAAAAAAATCACAAAACTTCGATCGTTGATGGCCGATCATATTTCTTTAGATCTTCTTTTAAGTTAAATTTAACATCAGCTATGTCAAAATATTAATTATTATAATGATGATGATAGTAATATTAATAATCATGATGATGATAATAATATCATGATGAATAGGATAATAATCATGATGATGATAATAATAAATAATAATAATAACAATAATTCTACCCATCTCATTGTGCCTACTCCTAGCCTGCTACATTGCGATGGGAGACAAGAGCAAAATCGTGCCTATCTTATGCTGACTTATGTCTTATGTGACCGAGCAATGAGCCAATCAACAATCTATACCTGAGAGTCTGAGGAATATAAAATTATTGAATTCTCTTAGAGGCTATGCACATTCAGAGCTCTCAAGCTCCAAATCATAAGCTTATATTTAGCGGACCTTTTCTCGAAGCTGGATATTGTAGCTTAGTTCTTTTTAAGAAAACACGAAAGAATTGAAGCAGCCCTATTGACAAAAGGTTATCGGAAAGAAGGTTTTTAATTGCTCTTACATAAGTCCGACCTAAGTGGAAGCTTTATGTAATGCTCACAAAAAAATGAATGAAAAGAATCTTAATAGCAATCTAGAAAGGTTAACGACGTTTATTTATTTCAATGAAATTAATGAGCCTTTTTTTCATACTGTTTTTCTAATAAATTTTGTTTTAAAAGAGCAGTCTTTTGCCTCCTTTTAAATGTAAAATTTGTCTTTCAAAATATTTTTAATACCCTCCTCTCTTTTAATTTTATGCATTTTGCTCTTTTTTAAAAAAGCTCAATATGTATACCCTTTTAATTTGCATTCTTATTGGGCTTTCATAATACTGTCTCTACGTGACTTAATTGGTTTGAAATGAATAAAAAAATCACCATCGAATTAGGAGAAAAGAAGGAATAAAAATATTTTTTCCCTCCTTTTTTTATACCGCAAATCTGAAGTGTTAACTTCAAATTAATATCGTATTTACAGGTTTTTTTTTTGAATAACAAAAAAAGTCCAGAAAAATAAGCTTTTTTTTATGTTCCACAGAAAAAAAAAATTACTCTCGGAGTTGAAATAAATTGTTCGATTCTTTGAATTAAACTGCAATTTAAAGGAATTATTTTTAGAGAAGAATGATTTATATCATTGATTGTTGGAAAGTTAATAGAAATATCTGGGATTGTTTTTTTCTTTGTGACTGAACACAAATGGATATTATTTAACTCTAATTTCTGAATATTAATTATATTCTTATTGATATTTTTGAAGTCAAATAAATACTAAAAGTTACTTTATTAAGCAATATTCAAAACTGCATCTTTGATTCCTAAAATTTTATAATACAATGTATAGAATTAAAAACTTTCAGAGGTCCATAAAAAGGTGATTTTGATAGAATCTTTAAGACCTTTAAGAGTATAATTTATGATTAGCAATTGTTATTGCACTTGCAATCAAAACAGCCATTATAGCTTTAAATTATAATCTTGAAAAAGGTAATTTAATTATTCAATTTTCTTTTGTATAGACATTGTATTCTGTAATTAAAAGTTGCGCGTGACAGCTTGGAAAGGGATTTAGCATTTCAATGCAGATTGCATTGTAGATCTCCCTTTTTTCTTCGATAATTACTTTTTTCTGCGAAGTTACTTTAATAATGAATTACTTAAATGGTAAAAAAAAATATTGGTATAATTCTCTTTTACTCACACACACACAACACTTTTTCTAGTTATTGAATTATCTTTTTATTAAAGACAATATTTGTCAGCCGTTAACCATTTTCATAGGGCTAATGCATTAGTTTTGAAATCGCAACCTTAGTGAAGACATAAAAAGTTTCACTCCTATAATCATTGGGAACACTTTAAATTTTGATTCTTAATTACTCAAACACAAGTATTAATAACTTATAACTTATTGAAAGCTGAAAGAAGATTTTAAAATTTATGACCCATGATTTTAAACTACAAAATGAACATTGAAATTTCGAGTCAAAAGTCATTAGGTTACTCCTTGAATTGAAGTGCAAGTTAAAAAGCAAATTTCAGACATGAGCAATGAACATACATGGTGGGAGAATTAAATTCTACTTGTAGTCAACTAAAAGTACAGTGAGGGTACATTCTGGAAGTATTTTCCAGAGTCTAAAATTAATATAGTTTTTAAAGTTTAAAAAAGAAAAAAAAACTATAAACTTAAGTCTTATATTAAACGTCTCTTATTAAATGGAAATCTTATAATTTTGTATCACTTGAAAAAATAGCAATTCAAAACGAGCAACAAAACTAATTTTTTTAGGTCAGTTAGAAAAGAAAAAGTGAGTTGGGTGTTTTAAAAATTGTTTGCGTACACATGCTTGGACGAAAATGGAATGATTAATAACATGCAAAATCTCAATGATTTTAGTTTCCTTGTACATTAAAAATAATACTAGCACACATGACAATCTCATTGACAAAGTTTAAAGTTTTAAAACATCCTCTAAGAAAAACGAGAATCTTACATGGTCCATGGTCTTATTAAGTTACTAACAGCACTTGTCATTTTTTATGACTTCACCAAGTAATATTGGAGTATTTCACTGTACCAATTTCATTCATTCTTTCCGATATGAAAACATAAAAATTGTGTGTGTGCCTCATATCGTATTTAAGTCCCTCATCCCAGAAAACTTCCCTACGAAACAACTAAAATTCAGAATTTAGTAGAAAACTGGACCAAGTACCAAAATAAAGGAGATTATCTTTATGGTAAAATTATTCACTGAGTGACAAGCCAATATGCTATAAAGTGGCATATTTCTCATTAAGTATTACTATGAGGTTCAAATTCCAGTAATAATTTATTGAAACTGCCAATGGTCAACATGCATTCTAAAACTAGCTTCACTTTCTTTTCAGAACATAAGCTTTTGGCGCTTATCCCAGTTTTTATTTCAACTCTACAAACAATAAAACGAAGTAAAAAAAACCCTTCTTATCACGATTTTATTTCTCCCACTTTTTCTGGCAATCCCCTATACTCATCGGTTTGGGTAACGAGAAGCCAATGATAGTCCTTAATTGTCACGGGCACTGCAAGGAGGGGGGGTGGGGGTGGAGGGGGATTTCCCCCTTTCCCTCCCGGAGTCTCCATCTCAGCCAATTACCTTCCTTCAAATGCTCTATCAATTCCTCGGAGCATTTAGAGGGAGAGAGAGAGCTTGGGATGGTGATGGGGAACATGCGTTAGTTCTTAAGTAACACTTATTAGTGTTTATGTTTAATTTTTTTCTAAGTAATATGTGGGTTTGTCATGCGGTTGTTTGGCGTGAAAAATAGAAAAATTCTGAATTTTTTTCTTTGATTTTAAAACTATTTTCCACTTACAAAAATTTAACTTCTGTTTTGAGTGATCATACAAAAGATATTACATATGTATATATATTCAACAGATTTGTAGCATTGTAGAACAAGTTGTTATTATTGTTTCTCAAGCTTACAGCTCGTTTACGTCTATCTTTACATGTTAAAGTTAGATTGTTAAACTTTTCTTTTCAGAAATCCCTTGTACTATACGAGGGGACTTCCTCATTATATAAGTTTCTCTGTTAGATTGATAGAGAACTACGAAAACACAGTTACATTGACATATTCAGTTTTTGCCACAGACGGAAGTGATTAACATTGATCATTCTATTTGTTAAAAAAAACAAATACACCATAATTGATATATTTGTTTGGATACCAAAAAATACCATAGAACCACAAGTTAAACAATGAAATATCAAGCTACACTCGACACAAGAAAAGGACACTTACTCGAAATTTGAATGTTATTGTACTACGATTTCTTGCTTACTAAATACGTTGACTTGACATTATAGTCCAGTGAATAAAGGAGTTTTACCATACAAAAGGTCCGGTATCGCTGATTTTTTTATATGTTGTGTGAGATCCCTAGGTAGTAAAAAATGTGAGTTTTCGTCATCCTCGTTCTATTGCTTTTTCCGCCATCTTGAAAAAACGTTCGAAATTTCGCCCATTTTCCAGTTTTTGGCCTATAACTTTTTTCCTAAGCATTTTTGAATATAACTTTTCGACACAAAGTTGTAGAAAACAAAATCTTCTTCAAAATAGGTATGAAAAGTTTTTATGTACGACAATTAGTTGAGGAGCTACGAATCAGCAAAAAGGGTCTAAAATCGAGTGTTTTGAAAAAATATTACGTTCTAACGACTTTCTATCACCGTAACTCACATAAAACTTCATTTTATCAATAAACAGTGATTTTACAAGTCGTAGAAAATTTAATTTCCTATAAAATACACTTATCAAAAATAAGTTTCTTATATATTATAAGAAGAATGGTTAAATTTACAGAAACCCAAAAAAGGTTCTATTTTCACCCGACAATACACTATTTAATTTTTGTGAAGGTAGCTCTTTCCCATTTATCTTTTTACTATTTTTATGAATAAAAAACTTGTAGAAAATAAATTTTCCTACAAAATGGTACTATTTTGTGTTTCATACGATAGAATGTAACAGAGCTACGTTGTTCTAAAGATGGCATAAAATCTTGAATTTCGCCAAAAGAGTTTTTTATCACTTTAAATCCCTATATTTAAAACAAAAAACTTTATTTTAGTTTAAATACGTAATTTTTTTTCTAAAACTTGAAGACATAATTTATTATATTAGTAAGATCTCAAAAATTTTTTAGATTCAGCCAAAGAATTTTGGTATATTTTTCGAAAAGCATGAGTAGAAGCCGTTATATGTTTTGCCTAAGACACAGAGAAAAAATGGAAATAATTTTAGCCCCAAACATCTTACGATATCGATGCTTTTTATAAAAAGCAATATATATTTTAGATATCGTTGCATATAGTTGTTATTGATGGTGGATATCTACTCCACAAAATGGTGTGGAGTGGAAACGTGACATTTTCTGAAATTTACGCTGATTATATGAAGTACATTCTTAAGCGTTATGTATCTACGGTAATTGACGCATTTGATGGCTTCCACGTCCGGTCAAAATAGAAATTTTAATAAAAAAAATTCGCATATAACTAAATTTTGGTGTAGGTCATTGATACGCTATTATAGCGTAAAAAAAGTCCTCACCTATCCCATGTTTGCTAAAAAAATTAATTCCAGGTCAAAGTTCGCAAATACAGTCTAACCTCGATAACTCGACTTCCTATAAGTCGAATAATCCATTAAAGTGGCCGATCTCCTTTGACAGCAAGTTTCTGAAAGTTCTATTCCAACCATGACGTTGAGCGATTTTATTATTAGTTATGAATATAAAAATAGTTTTAAGAAAGTATTCAGTATTTGTTTAAAATTATAGTAAAATGTGCTTCAACAATCACGCTTACTCAAAACATGATATCTCAAAAAAAAATTTCCATCGTCAAAGTTAAATATGCTCAACAAACATTAATATAGGTCATGAACTAAAATCATTAAGATATCAGCACCCACATTTTTTTATAGGCAAAAGTTTGAAGCATTACTTTGAAAACACATATAAACAAGAGAGAAACAAGCATATAAATAGTTTTAAAATATCCAATTCTTAATAGTTTTAAAAGATTCTAGTTCAAAACCTTCTTCATACTGTTACAAAACTACTGTAAAAATGTGGAAGCAATTGATAATGAAGAACTTCAGTTTTTATGTTTTGCGTAATGAGTTTTTAAAAAAAAATGCCAAAAAGCTTTAAAGTGCTATAACTTCGGTTCTATTAAAAACTAGAAACTTAAATGAAACAGATTTAGAAAGATAAATGTTTATGTTATATCAAAATGCAAAAAAACAAACAAACAAATGTTTGATATTTAGTCGATTTTTGCTGCAAACTGTGGCTCTAAAAAAGTCGGATTATTGTATTGTTCTTTAGTATTTACCAATTGTCATGGCTAATATTGTTTAAATGTTGATTCAAATGCAACAGATGAGGATTCTTATATAGGAGATAACCGATGCATCTTTGTGTGAACTATTTCTACCAATTTTATTGAATATAAAATTGTCTAATAAAACTAATAGAAAATACTACTGAACGCACGAACTCCATTTTATAAAGACTGTTTATTTTTTGAAACCTAGTAATACTCATGAATAATCAAAAGTATATTCATCGAAAAATTTATCTGCTTATCCAAAATGTCAAAATCCATATCTTTTTATTACATGTGTGCAGTAACTGGCTGCAATACTACGTCAGCATTCAGCAATGTTCAGAAGGGGTAAAACTTCAGTATTTAAATTGGTTGAAAAACTTAATGAATGTAACGTAAAGCAGTGTACAATAGAAAATTAATAATTTTCTATTATACACTTTCCCATATTTTTTTCATAGTTCAATTGGTAGATGTTCCTTAAACTAAAAATATGTTTTTATTTAAACTATTTGTTGAAATAAAATTGAAATCTTTTATCAAATCACATGTATTTTTCATTAGAATAAATAAGCATATTCGTGTTTTTTTTTTAAATGCAACTAAATTATTTGGTTTTGAATCTGAAATAACTTTTAAGACCGTACCAATATAATAAATGATGATGTCTTCAAGTTCCACAATAGTTATGTTCCACCAAAATGAAGTTCTTTGTTTTAATTATTGGGATTTAAAGTGTTATAAAACTCCTTTGGCGAAATTCAGGATTTTACGCCATCTTTCGAACAACGTAGCTCCGATACATTCTATCGTATGAAACACAAAATAGTACCATTTTGTAGGAAAATTTATTTTCTACAAGTTTTTTATTCATAAAAATAGTAAAAAGATAAATGGGAAAGAGCTACCTTCACAAAAATTAAATAGTGTATTGTCGGGTGAAAATAGAACCTTTTTTGGGTTTCTGTAAATTTAACCATTCTTCTTATAATATATAAGAAACTTATTTTTGATAAGTGTATTTTATAGGAAATTAAATTTTCTACGACTTGTAAAATCACTGTTTATTGATAAAATGAAGTTTTATGTGAGTTACGGTGATAGAAAGTCGTTAGAACGTAATATTTTTTCAAAACACTCGATTTTAGACCCTTTTTGCTGATTCGTAGCTCCTCAACTAATTGTCGTACATAAAAACTTTTCATACCTATTTTGAAGAAGATTTTGTTTTCTACAACTTTGTGTCGAAAAGTTATATTCAAAAATGCTTAGGAAAAAAGTTATAGGCCAAAAACTGGAAAATGGGCGAAATTTCGAACGTTTTTTCAAGATGGCGGAAAAAGCAATAGAACGAGGATGACGAAAACTCACATTTTTTACTACCTAGGGATCTCACACAACATATAAAAAAATCAGCGATACCGGACCTTTTGTATGGTAAAACTCCTTTATTCACTGGACTATAATGTCAAGTCAACGTATTTAGTAAGCAAGAAATCGTAGTACAATAACATTCAAATTTCGAGTAAGTGTCCTTTTCTTGTGTCGAGTGTAGCTTGATATTTCATTGTTTAACTTGTGGTTCTATGGTATTTTTTGGTATCCAAACAAATATATCAATTATGGTGTATTTGTTTTTTTTAACAAATAGAATGATCAATGTTAATCACTTCCGTCTGTGGCAAAAACTGAATATGTCAATGTAACTGTGTTTTCGTAGTTCTCTATCAATCTAACAGAGAAACTTATATAATGAGGAAGTCCCCTCGTATAGTACAAGGGATTTCTGAAAAGAAAAGTTTAACAATCTAACTTTAACATGTAAAGATAGACGTAAACGAGCTGTAAGCTTGAGAAACAATAATAACAACTTGTTCTACAATGCTACAAATCTGTTGAATATATATACATATGTAATATCTTTTGTATGATCACTCAAAACAGAAGTTAAATTTTTGTAAGTGGAAAATAGTTTTAAAATCAAAGAAAAAAATTCAGAATTTTTCTATTTTTCACGCCAAACAACCGCATGACAAACCCACATATTACTTAGAAAAAAATTAAACATAAACACTAATAAGTGTTACTTAAGAACTAACGCATGTTCCCCATCACCATCCCAAGCTCTCTCTCTCCCTCTAAATGCTCCGAGGAATTGATAGAGCATTTGAAGGAAGGTAATTGGCTGAGATGGAGACTCCGGGAGGGAAAGGGGGAAATCCCCCTCCACCCCCACCCCCCCTCCTTGCAGTGCCCGTGACAATTAAGGACTATCATTGGCTTCTCGTTACCCAAACCGATGAGTATAGGGGATTGCCAGAAAAAGTGGGAGAAATAAAATCGTGATAAGAAGGGTTTTTTTTACTTCGTTTTATTGTTTGTAGAGTTGAAATAAAAACTGGGATAAGCGCCAAAAGCTTATGTTCTGAAAAGAAAGTGAAGCTAGTTTTAGAATGCATGTTGACCATTGGCAGTTTCAATAAATTATTACTGGAATTTGAACCTCATAGTAATACTTAATGAGAAATATGCCACTTTATAGCATATTGGCTTGTCACTCAGTGAATAATTTTACCATAAAGATAATCTCCTTTATTTTGGTACTTGGTCCAGTTTTCTACTAAATTCTGAATTTTAGTTGTTTCGTAGGGAAGTTTTCTGGGATGAGGGACTTAAATACGATATGAGGCACACACACAATTTTTATGTTTTCATATCGGAAAGAATGAATGAAATTGGTACAGTGAAATACTCCAATATTACTTGGTGAAGTCATAAAAAATGACAAGTGCTGTTAGTAACTTAATAAGACCATGGACCATGTAAGATTCTCGTTTTTCTTAGAGGATGTTTTAAAACTTTAAACTTTGTCAATGAGATTGTCATGTGTGCTAGTATTATTTTTAATGTACAAGGAAACTAAAATCATTGAGATTTTGCATGTTATTAATCATTCCATTTTCGTCCAAGCATGTGTACGCAAACAATTTTTAAAACACCCAACTCACTTTTTCTTTTCTAACTGACCTAAAAAAATTAGTTTTGTTGCTCGTTTTGAATTGCTATTTTTTCAAGTGATACAAAATTATAAGATTTCCATTTAATAAGAGACGTTTAATATAAGACTTAAGTTTATAGTTTTTTTTTCTTTTTTAAACTTTAAAAACTATATTAATTTTAGACTCTGGAAAATACTTCCAGAATGTACCCTCACTGTACTTTTAGTTGACTACAAGTAGAATTTAATTCTCCCACCATGTATGTTCATTGCTCATGTCTGAAATTTGCTTTTTAACTTGCACTTCAATTCAAGGAGTAACCTAATGACTTTTGACTCGAAATTTCAATGTTCATTTTGTAGTTTAAAATCATGGGTCATAAATTTTAAAATCTTCTTTCAGCTTTCAATAAGTTATAAGTTATTAATACTTGTGTTTGAGTAATTAAGAATCAAAATTTAAAGTGTTCCCAATGATTATAGGAGTGAAACTTTTTATGTCTTCACTAAGGTTGCGATTTCAAAACTAATGCATTAGCCCTATGAAAATGGTTAACGGCTGACAAATATTGTCTTTAATAAAAAGATAATTCAATAACTAGAAAAAGTGTTGTGTGTGTGTGAGTAAAAGAGAATTATACCAATATTTTTTTTTTACCATTTAAGTAATTCATTATTAAAGTAACTTCGCAGAAAAAAGTAATTATCGAAGAAAAAAGGGAGATCTACAATGCAATCTGCATTGAAATGCTAAATCCCTTTCCAAGCTGTCACGCGCAACTTTTAATTACAGAATACAATGTCTATACAAAAGAAAATTGAATAATTAAATTACTTTTTTCAGGATTATAATTTCAAGTTGTAATGGCTGTTTTAATTGCAAGTGCAATAACAATTGCTAATCATAAATTATACTCTTAAAGGTCTGAAAGATTCTATCAAAATCACCTTTTTATGGAACTCTGAAAGTTTTTAATTCCATTCATTGTATTATAACATTTTAGGAATCAAAGATAACTCACTCGATTTTAGACCCTTTTTGCTGATTCGTAGCTCCTCAACTAATTGTCGTACATAAAAACTTTTCATACCTATTTTGAAGAAGATTTTGTTTTCTACAACTTTGTGTCGAAAAGTTATATTCAAAAATGCTTAGGAAAAAAGTTATAGGCCAAAAACTGGAAAATGGGCGAAATTTCGAACGTTTTTTCAAGATGGCGGAAAAAGCAATAGAACGAGGATGACGAAAACTCACATTTTTTACTACCTAGGGATCTCACACAACATATAAAAAAATCAGCGATACCGGACCTTTTGTATGGTAAGCCCCCTTTTTGAGTCTCTATTCACTGGACTATTAGTGGACCGATTTTGAGGTTGTGTCCAATGCTTACTCTTGACTGCTTGTCTCAAAAGAAGAAGACAAGGTCGAGAGTAGAACGATTAGTTATCAGAACAACAAAAAAGGTCCAAAAGGGACAGTTTCTCGGAATTCTAATTCATGTGTTATTTATACTTGCAAACAGTATCGGCCCGCTAAATGACGCTTCTACCACTAATTAGTCTGTCAGCACAAAACTAACTTATCTTAAAATGCATTAAAATAAGCACCAAGTTATGAAATTGTTTTTAAACAGACCATCAGCCCACACTCTTGTGTTCTGATAACGTGCTGATCGAATAAATAGCAACACTGACGTCATTTTGCAGGCCACCCCTGCTAGCAAAACTGGTAAGTAGAGTAGAACCCCGATCATCCGAGTTAATGTGGTCCGAGACTAACTCGCATAACCGAAAAAATCGGTTAAAGCCAGCGAAAATTGTAAATAAAACATTTGTGTGTGTGTTTAAATGTATATTTTAACTAATACAATTTTATTTCGAGACACCTCGTGCAATTTATATGCATATATGACACTTAAAGAGTTCTTTTACTTAAAAAAAGTCCTTAATTGTTTTTAGTTTTATGCTATTTTGGCGTTTCTCGGCAGCAATGTATCGATTTTTTAAAAAAGGATAACAGGATTGCTGGGTTTCGCTTCTTCTTGTTGTTCTATATATTCAATAGCACTTTCGATAACTTTTAGCCAGAGGCATGGGGTAAAGGGGATATTGTCGTTGGATTTCTTTATCCTAAGGGTTTGTGAGATCGTGTTCTGTTCAGATTTTTTTTCGGTAGTCGTCGGAAAAATCTTAGAAATATTTAAAAGCTCGGTTAAAGCGGAAAATCGGGACTGTACTGTAATTAAAAAAAAAACAACAAAAGAAAAAGACGATTTCGTTATTTTCTTCTTCATCCCTATCAGGAGAAGTTTTCTTTCTCTATCCCATCCTTTTGTTGAGATTGAGTTCTTCTTGTGGTGAAGTTGGAGAGGACAAGTCCCCTCTCTTGGGTTACGCCTATTTCTGGTTCTTTACTCTGTCACTCTCAGATTGCCGGGATTTCTTTCTTTCGCTTGCTTTTCTTGCCTTTTTTATTTCTTCGGGATTTGTGTTGTTTATGTTTGTTGCGGAGGGGGACTGTTCACAAACAAAGGGGATTTGGTGTTTGTTTTTTGGATGCAAACCTGTGGGTAGAGATTTTGTTAATCGTCTGTTGAAAGGACGCAAGTAAAACTTATGAAAACCGCGTTTATTGCTTCAATTTGGAGTTTCGCAAAATGGAAAGCACAGTATTATTAGTGACGATTCTATTCCTATGTCCGATTCTTGAACCTATCTAATACTACTACAACTCTCTAATACAACTCATGTAATTGTGAAAAATTAAGTTTAATATTAACCCTCTAATGCATGAATTTTTTTTTGTCCCGAAAAAAATATACGTATCTTTAATACTCATACACTATGCGAAAAATACTGAAAAAACTTTAACTGCATTAGAATTTAAATAATTTCAATATTTAAATTTGTTTCCATGTGATAAAAAGCCAACTAAAAGCGGGTCCTTGCGACCAAGCACACAAGCCTGAAAATATATGTCTACCAACCAACCAACCAACCAAAAAAAAAAGCCAACTAAAAAATTCCAATTTCGATAATAATGACTAGAAAACTACTAAATATATTTCAAAATAACCCTCTTTAACTATAATGAATTTTTCAAAACAATTTTGTTTGTATTTTAGTGTACCTAACATTATTATACTTTGAATACTGCCAAAAACGTAATTTCACAACAGTTAATAGCCTCACTCTTTAATTTTGAATACACTTTTACTACTGTCATCTATGAGGATTATTAGTAACTAAAACTTCAAAATGTAATGTAATAGATGAAAAAAACACAAATTTGTCGAGAGGGAGCTCTACTTTAATAGAATAAAGTGGATAGTGTTACCTGTTGCCAAACGGCAACAGTATGCATTAGAGGGTTAAAGTTAGATTTTGAACTTGAAAAACGTTTCCTGAAATTGAAACATGGATTTATACTGATTTTGCTTCTTTCCTATTAAAATAGATGAAGGCATTAGAGCTTTTAGTTATATTCAACCGAATTCGTTTAAAATTAAAAAAAAAATACATGACAATAACAATCAATTTTAATGTTCGAGTTTTAATTCATTATTAATTAGATATGCTACATAAAATTACAGAAATCATCAAAAGTGTTTTGTATTATATTGTTGAGATACATTTTAATGCGATCAGCAGTAAAATTATTAAGTTAATTAAAAATATATTCATGTATAAAATCTAATTATGAATAGTACTACTAACTAACTATAAATACTAAGTAAAAGAGCATATGAAAGTATGAATAATTTACTACTCAACTTATAGTTTCAACAATAAATTTTAACTTCTTGAAAATTTAGTATTTAGTTTCTCCCATAATTTTGGTTTATGTGTTTTGGTGCTACTTTTAATTTGTTTATAGAAATAGAGTTGAGTTTTCCCACACATAAACCAGAAAATTTATATCTAGAAATGCATCCACATACAATATATCACTTTTTACAAAAAATGTAGTTGCATTAGCCTACGAAAACATACAATGCTTTATAGAAGATTAAATTGCTATCCTTTTCAATTGAGAGTTGACACCAAGTAAAAAAAAAAAGTCTTGAATATTACCTAAATCATCTAAAGGATGATAAATTCAAGCTTTGAAGGCTTATAATGATCGTCAGTCGCCGAGAGGTATTGAAATAAATTATACAGCCTATCCCGTTAAGAGAACACGCGATGATTAATTGATTTTCAACGGAGGAATTACAAAGGCACATATTAAAAAAAATATGAATAAGAAAAAAAAAAAAACTTTCTCTCGCTGTTGTCAAATAAAAGCTTTCGTAAAAATATTCATAACAACAAACGGTTACAAAAAAAAAAGCTCTCTGCTGCATCTAAACACTTAAAACTTCAATCCTTTTTCATTACTCTGTGAAACCTTTAGAAATTTGTAAAACCTTAACGTTGAACGTTAATTCGCCAAATCATGCCTTGGGGGTGAGGGAGGGGGGAATCTCCCGTGAAATTTGAAATACTTCAAGAAGAATAGGAGGGAGGGGGGGGGGGGCTTTTGGGAAAAGACAGACGTAGGAGCTAATTGGTCCGAAAAGCTTGAAATCTTTTAAGAGAACTGTCTTAATTGGGACGAGACCCAAGTTGGGTAATGACCGCTTTCTGGCGTATTTAATTAGCTTAGTATGAAATAGCTCTGAGACTTGTTTAACATTGGTTTAAGTGTCTACTCTGACTTTCCTTTTAACAAATTGCCTAGATTTTTTTTGTTATTTTCTTGAAACGTTTCTTGCGAACCAAATCATTGCACGTAAAAATTATGCCGGTTCTAATTTTCATTCGTTTTTTTTCCCGGTGCTGTAATTTTGTGTTGAGAGGAGCTTGTTCCGTACAATGCTCCAGGCGCTTCGTTTGCTAAATGAAAATAATGAATGTAAATTAAGCCTGACTCCATTATTATAAATTTGAATAGTGTTTTTTTTAAATAAAAGGTAAATAATTAAAATGTAAGTTGTTTTATTTTGGTAATTTAAGGCATTATTGCTCTCTAGAAAATGATGAGATAATTTTTGAGATGGATTTTTTGTTAATTAAAAGTTGTTTGACATAATTTTGGAATGTGCCAATTGATTTAAATTGGTTGGTTTTATTATAATTAAAATGGCTTATGTGTTTCTGATTTTTTTATTTATTTGATAGCAAATTGTTAGGTTCATTTAATTGTAACTTCTCAATAATAATACTACTTTTTAGATATGGTAACCAGACTATGATTTTTTTTTGAAGTTGTATTATTTTGTTTATTGAAATTTAACACAAAGCAAGGTAATATGGTGTTTAAGAAATGTATGTCATAAATAACAGTTTTGTATTCTTAATTATGAATCTATCAAATTTAAAATTAAAGCGTAAAAATACTTTAGAGCCTGTTTTTTTTTAAAAATTTTTATATTTAGTTTCAGATAAAAAAAAATCCTACTTAGTTAAAATTTTAATCAGATAATTTACCGTAAATATGATGTTGTACTTTTTAATATAAAAAAGTATAAGGTTCCAAGAAAAGTTTAAAAGTCTTAAAACCTTATGAAATAAAACAGAGTATGGAAATAGATTTTGTGGGTACAGTATTAAATATGCAAGGATCTAAATAGGGGAAGGTGTTGTTCCTTTAACCACTTCACACATTTTGATTTTTTGAAATTTGGATATTAAAACTAACTTTAATTTGCTTATTTTATTCCAATCTGTATCGTATTTTTTTATCATTTATAATTATTTCAAGTTTTTAGTTTCAATTTAATTTTTTTTTATTTCATTAAAAAAATTGATGAAACTGTGGTCAACGGTACAACATATAGTTGTACCTTTAACCATGGGTTGTTGTACCTTTGACCGGTTTATTCATTACCATTTGAAATTCAGGAAATATGTTTACAAAGAGGGAAGTTTAGAACATGATAGTTTAGGTTAGCAAAATTCTAATTATTTAATTTTATTCACTTTATTTATTCATATTCTTATCCACTAGAAAAATAATAAAAATATTTTTTTAAGAATAGAATAGTCAAGAATCTAGGAACGATGTTTTGAATGTTAGATTGTAGGGACATTTTATTATATTTTGAAGTTTCTTAAGTAGAATATATTTTTTAACCCGTCACCAGACTATCAGGTTTTTCACCAACTCATATATTTTTAGAAAAATTACAAATTCAATAATTTTGTTAAATTTTAAAATTTAAGGCATGAATGGCCTATTTATAACCATCTACTTCAGAAATATATTCTTTAAAAAATTGAAGAAATTAAATTTTCAATAATTTTTTTTAATTAAATTTGATGCAGTGAAAACAAGTTTACACTTCAGCTGATTCTCTTATTCCTCAGAGGTTTAAAATTTATATGCATTTTTTTTATTCCTTATGGGCTTAAGTCAAAAATATTAATTAATTTTACAAAAGTTGTAACAGTAACACATCGAAGTTGTAATGTTGAGAAATTCAGATAGGAGTGTTGTACTTTTAACCTGGTTATAGGAACAACAACTAATCATGGTCAGAGGTGCAACACCATAACATTGCAAATTAAAAAGCATGCTACAGTTTAAGAGTTAGAATAACCATTTTCAAAAGCTCCACAGTATTTTTTAAAGTGTATAGCTGATATGTCAAACGATTTCTTTCAATAAAAACATAACACACAAATTTTTATTAGGCAATGACGTATGAAAAAAATACTTACATCTTCATGAATTGTTATATTTTCACGAATAATCTTTGCCTTGAATAATCCACATTAGGATACAGAAGTTCCCCAGTGGAATAACTATATACAAAATAGACTAATTTTTATAAAATATTACTACAGGGCCCCACAGCCTAGGTGGTCAAAGGAACAATATGGTCAGAGGTACAACACCTTCCCCCACTTATTAGTAAAATTGGTCTTTTTCAGGAATTAATATATATTAGTAGTTTGTGAAAGTTTTCGGAATTTTTATTCTTAACAAATAATCCAACAAAAGCTGTGTTTTACCGTTACTCATAAACAGTTTTAACAAAAATATAATAATTTAAAATAAAATTTAAAATAAAGGTGAAGTAATGTAATCAAATATATTTCAAGAACATAATATTTAAGTTATTTAAGTAGTTATTTTGTTCGTAAATACCATACATCAATATTTAAAATTGAAGTTTCTGTTTACTAAATTCTTAATTATTCAATTTTATTTAATTGCATCGATCTCAAAAATTAAGAATTAAGAACATAAAAATCCTAACGTTTTGTTTTCTTTTTATCCAGAGAAAAAAAACCACAACCAATTACAAAACCATTTTTAGTCAAAACTCCTCTAAATTAAAAAGCTTCACCCCCCCTCTTTTTACCATAAAAAACTGGGTCTTCCCTTTCTCGAAAATTAATATTTCAGCCTCCAAAACTTTCGCAAGGCAAACATTACAAGCCATTAGTGCAAATCGACATGCCTTCTTACGCAACAAACAAAAATGGCGAAAGGCTTAATAGATACCAACCCCACTTTAATTAATCAAGGAGGGGGAAGACACACTAAAAAAAAATTCCCCAACTCATTATCTAGATACAGTCCTCCCCCCTTTCCCAAAAAGAGTAAAACCAAATACCGCATTTTAAAACGATACTCTACGCTCACCAACCCTCTTTAGCTCTATACCTTTTACCCTTTCGTTCATAAAAGTGTAAAATAATCCTCAGATAGATTTTTTTTATCCTTGTTGAAAAGTTATTGCCGGATTTTTGTTAAGAGCGTTTTTGCTAAGAGTTCGGCGCACAAACAATTAATTAACTATGCATTACACGGGTTTTTAGATGCCTCGTTTTGAATATTTGAGCTGTTGCATAAATAATAAATTGGCGCCATTATTATTAAGATGGATTTTTTTGTAGGTAGATACCTAAAAGTAATTTATGAAAGGAGCCTTGAAGGGAGGTTTAAGCGAATAATGATGTTACTCTTAGATGAATGTGTGAATTAAGATTCCTAGTAGTTAGTTTACTTAATGTTCTCTAAAACAATTTCTCAAAAGATAAAAAGAAAAATTTCGATACAACACCTAACAATTTTTAGGTTATTCCACCAAAAGTCTGACAAACTATAAGCCTGTTCATTTTTCTTAATGGTTGTTCGTTTCTTTTATTATGTCTAGTTATTTATTTTCTCATTTTAATAGCTTGAGCAAAATCTAAGTTAAAACTATATATTTATGTTTAAATATATTGAGAAGAACAAAATAAATAATATTACTTCAAATTTGTAAGAATAAGCAGTAAAACTGCAAGCTCTAAATGTTTTTTTTTTAAAGATCTATTTTTTTTATTGTAATTCATAGAAACTTATATCTGTACAATGGTTTTAAATGGTCTATTTCCAAAAATGAGGAAAGTAATAAAAATTAAATTTGCAGTTAAACTTAATAGAGTAGGGTATAGCGGGTACGTTTACGCAGATTTTTTCCAATGAATATTGTAATTTTTATGTTTCAAGTTAGGAAATTTTAAACATTGTAGTTTTATGAAGAAATTGATTTAATTAAAGGAAATGTCAACAAAAAGGTTATTCATTCCACACGCTAGACAGAAGGCTGTACTGTAGCTCAAAAACATGTGCGTAAGAATGTCTGTTATAGAGTAACATCAATATGCCATGACTGGTGGCGTGCCAAGTATAACTCGTTTCGATCGAAAAATGTTCCACCCTACGGCCTCATTACTTCCATGAAGGTGAATTTGATGATACGTTACAAATTCAACAAGTATTCTAAAAGTTATTTAAGTTTTAAAAGTTGTTTTCACTGCTTTGCACACGAACTTGTTTCAAACTTTCACTCATAGATGGCGCTAGTCGGACCTCCTATTAACTTTCTAAATAATCTTCGACTCTAAATCTGCTTCATCGATCAGAGAGTTGTTAGAGCTTCGCGAATGTGCGATTAACGGGGGGCAAGTAGAAAACGACATTGACAGATGGATTTGTAATGTAACCCGAGGCACAGACGTCTACACAAATAGTTCACTCGGATAACAAGCAGCGGCGGTTCACTCGCTTTTTTTCCTCTCTTCTACCCAAACTCCTTATTTATTTATTTCGTCGATTGTTGGATCTAAGATTGTTGAGGAACGAGAAAAGATTCTGCGCCCCCGAGGTGTAATAGGGGGACGGGATCCTCACCGATACTGCCATCTTGACATCCGCGCGTTTTAAATGCTTTTAAATTATTTTAATCGGTGAAGATTTTTAGGAGCCAACTACTTTTCAATAGCCGCGGGCCGTGGAAAAGGGCTAAAGAGATTTACGAATAGTATTTGATGGCCTGGTTTCTAAATTGGATGAAATGAACCCTGTATTTCAAGTAGGAATAATGACTTCGATAATAACAACAGCAACAACAATGGGGAAAAAAATATTGGCTCAGAGGTTCTCGTAGGTTAAAGGGGCTCAGGGAAAGAGTTGATTTTTAATATTCTGATAAACGGTTTCCTCGATGGAATTGGATTATTATTTGCTGCTTCGCTTCGAAAGAGAAATTGACTTGAGGGTTTGCGGAAAGTTTGAGATTTAATGAGGGAAAGTGTTCTAAAAGAGCATTAGTTTTCAAATGAAAGGCGCTTAAAATTTAGAATAAAGCTGTTTAATGATGAGTTAAAAAGTTATTGAGGTGAGGTGTTACAGTAAATTAAGAGGGGAGTTTTGGAACGTGTATAATTTTTTTTATGCATCGCATTTAAAATTGTGAAGGCTTATTTTGTATCTGGGGGCAGTTAGCTCATTTCGGATATCTTTAATGATAAGAATTTCATGAGATTTGGGTAGCATTATTTTTTGTTGGATGTCAACTAATCATCGCGAGTTTTATTAGCAGTTTACATTGTTTGTAGTAAGGGATATGACTCGATTTCAATACCGGAATGCCAAATTAAGATAATTACTCTACTTATTTGCCGACAACTGACTTACTTATTTGCTCACAGTCACGGTTTAAATTATTTTTAATCTTTGTATAAAGTTTTAAGTATATAGAAACTTTTCGTTCTAATAAATTCTCATTAGATATACTCTTTAAATAAAAATTTGCTTCTTCAATTAGAGGTAACTCTTCCTTTGCATATGAATAAAAAATATTTAATAAAAAAGTTGGTACTAGGTTTTTTTTTCTTGGACTGGAGACCAAAGTTACCCTCATGGGCCAAAGTTACCCCATTCGAAGGTAGCAATCAGTTGCGGATTTATAAATAGACTAGCTAGGCTAATGCCTACGGCGGCAAATTTTCAATAGTGGAATTTTGCATGTTGTGGCAATTCTTTCAGAACGCAACTGAAGTTTAAGTACTCTAATACATTGGATTTATTGATTTATTTGTTAATATTTCACCTCAAGCCCTATTTTATGTAACATTAAAGTAGGAGATCAGAAATATTACATCTAAATGATGAAAAACATACACATTTTTTAAACTTTAGTAATTTAGGGGCACGAACTTTCATTGAACCACTGGTTATAATGAGATAAATCAGCCATTGGTGATTAACTTTTGAATCGGTTTTTGCCCCCCCCCCTCCCTACCCTATAGGCGGCAAATTTTGGTTCAGCCTATAGGCGGCACGTTTGGAAATCCACCACTGGTAGCAATGTTTTAGAAGCAGTAATTAATTACAGTTGAAATTTTGTATATAGATAAATCAAGGTTAGTTTGTGTAACGAACATGCTTATAAAGAAATCGACAGAATTTGATTACTATAAGACAAAATTTACCGAATTATGATTGAATTTTGAAATTAACAATACAAATAAGGGCATATTTAAATGTTAGCAGTGAACAAACGGCTAAAATACACTTATTATAAACCAAAAGTAGCAATTTGTGGGCTGTTAAAAAATTAGCCAAATTACGAGCCAAAACAGTTTTGGCAAATGATTTAAATTTTTATTAGTCAAACTTGCAACCTACTTTGGCATTAACCATTTAAACTTTATTCATACTCTTGGATTTCTATTGATTAAAACAAGTGCTTACTGGTTTATAATAATTATTATTATTAAATGAAATAACCTTCTAAGTAGTTACTGTGATTTGTGCGACAACAGTTATATAGTTGCAGTATGCTGTGAAACTAATATACTGGAGTTCCTTTTTCAATTACCAATAATTATTGGCTTGTTTCAGCTGAAGTATTTTCCTACAGCTTTCATTTTGGCCTTTCCTGTGATCGTTGCTGCCATTGGTACTCTATTCTCACGAGAAATTGGTTCACCAATCGAAGGTACAAAATGATCTATATTTTCTTTTAGCAATTTCGTTACCATTTTGGACCTGAAACGTGCCCATTACAATAAACAAATCTGTAGTTACCTAATTGACCTAATAAACTCACTATATGATATTAGAAAAACATTAAAGTGGCCGATGGAATAGCTCCTATCATTCTTGTCGATAACGTATGCATTTTAAGATGAGTATATTGAAAAGAAATACAGCAAAATAGGTTAGTTAAAGACAGGACTCTATCCGACCTCTTTCAATAGCGACGATTTATTTTGCGATTGGACCCATTTTCCTTCAACCCTTCCTATACATATAAATACTCCTTTTGCACTTATAAGAACCTCATTCCATATAGCTTCTCCTAAGCTCTTTATTCCCCCTCTCAAAACTACGGGGAAAACGAATTGACAATAAATTATTTGGCTCTCTGGAATAAACTCGTGTTACAACAGTGAATAGCTTGTATCTCCGCGTCCCTTTGTAGTAAGTAGACTTCACTTTCGAAGTAGCAGAGAGAGACCCAGAAAAAATAAGTCCCCCTATAAAACAATTTATTCATCCTTTTTCCCTCGGCTTCTGAAACGACAGAGAGCGTGCAAGTGTATTTATAACCGTTCAAAAGAGCGGCTTTTTTATTGGATGCTAGAGTGGATCGTTTGCTATTTGCAACAAGGCGAATTTTGAACTTTTTTTTATTATTTCAGGTGAGTGGCAGCACTAAGAACTCTTTTTTTTAACTCTCGGCATCAATGAGCTTGATTGCAATAGAAGGCGTTTTATTACTTTTATATTTTGCATATATTGGGGTCGCTAATTTGTCTTGGGATATTTTCATGTTATTTTTTAATCTTTAATGGTTTCACTTCTTAAAATAACGATACACCAATATTAGAAAGTGATAATTAAAAAAAATTATAAGACACAAAGAAACATGGTTCCGAATCGAACGTTTTAAACTAGTAAATTATTTTCAACTAAAAATTACAAGCTGACTTTATATTAAAAGACTCTTTTTATAAAATTGATTTTAATGACGAGCAATAAACGTGAGTTGCGTTACTTTTTAAATGTATCAGAATTTGAATTTTATTAAGTAATAGAAAGCATTTTTCTAGTAAGTATTGTAGAGTATAAAAGACTTCATGCTTTTAAAGTTTTTTTTATATTTTCATCGAATTGGTTAAATAATAATGATAAAATACACTATTTGTAGGCAATATTTTATTTTAGCTTAATAAATGGTATCAACTTGAAGTTTATCTATGCAAAAATATAAACAACAGGGTAAACATAAAAATATTGGCATCAATATAAAATTTTAAACTAAAAAATACAACTATCTATGCACTGCTATATTTAAAACAGTATTTTAAAAATTAAAAAAGTTTATTCGATATTTAAATGCTCTTCACGTGTTTGAGAATCATTCAAAGTGCTCAGGGAATTGAGCAATGAAGAAAGCTCGGGACTTGAATTTCTTTCGTAAGTAAGTATCACTTCTCGAGCCTCGGCCAAAACTCTTTCCTGTAAAAAAAATATTTAAAAGTGATACATTGTAATATAAATTCATCTATAACTATCGTTCCTTGTGTTTTTAGGGAAATTTCGGTTGTTTGTAAAAGGAGTTTTTTTAAAAGGCTAACGTATATGGAATGCAGTTTATTGTAATGTGTTTTCTTAATATTTGTGATATAAGTTGTAGAAATATTTGTTTTCAATGAACGTTTACTCACCAATTCATTCTTTTCCTTTTCTATACTAGAAGTTTTCTTTTTCTCCTCCCTCAACCTTTTTCTAAAAAAAGAAGAAACAATTAAATAAAGGGAGGTAATATGAGCAATTAACTTTAACTAATTTTTTTTATTATTTATAAACACTAAAGGTTATATTAATTTGAGTGTTTAAAGTATTATTAACTTGCGAATGTGATATATCAACCACAAATCCGTAACAATACTTAATAATGAACCTAAAAATAACAAAATACTATTGAATGAATGACTCAATTATTCTAGCATGTATTTACTGACTTGTAAAAGTATTGAGTAAAAAAATAATTAATATCTTTAGTTTGTACCAGTTTCTTTACATCTTATTTGAGAAATATATATTACAATTCACTAATAATTTAGAAAGTTAAGAGTTTTAGGAACTTAATAATACTATTTTAATGCTTGAACTTGTAAGGTTGGATATTAACAGGAAAATCCAAATAAATGTTCGACTGACGAAAATCCTTATGCATATATATTGTAATACCTAAACCTCAACTAAGTTTCGACTTATATCTTTAGGGCTTATAACTTTTTACTGCCTCTATTTGAGAAAAAAGAGCTTAAAATGCAGTTTGGCGCTGGGGAAATTTGCGAAATTTGCAAATAATGCCACAAAATCACGGAAACTGAATTATATTACATGAAATAAGCGCCATAAATACTAGAATTAACGGCTTGTTGAGAAAACAAACCAGGTTGCTCGATTTGGCTACCAATCCATTGTTAATTGTAAATTTTCCAAGAAACAACTATCCTAACAGAATTTTAATCGGAAATATTAAGCATAAATATGGCGAGATGGATTAAATTATCAGATTCATATGCATTTTTATGCAACCATTAAGATTGTCTGAAGTTCCTTCTTTCCTTTAAAATTGAAATTAGGGAAAAGTAAAAAAAGAAAATTTGTGTAGGTAACTGTTAATATATAATGGGGTTCATAAATAATAGGCAGGGATATCCACTAAATAGGACAAATAGAATGCATATTCTCTTCAACATAGTTCGCGTATTAAATTTTCACTATTTTTATGTTTTAATGTTCTTTCATTTGCACGTAGAACTTGAACACTGGTAAAGATAGACAAATGTAAAGGAAGTAATATAATCCTGCATGTTCAAATACATAAATACTAAACAAAAATGGTAATATAATAGTTGGCTACCTTTGAATATCAACTTGGGATTTCATTTTCGCAAGCTCTCTCTTCTCATCTTGGCACATTTTCTCCAACCTTTGGCGTTCATTCTTCAACTTTTCCAACGTATCTTTCATAGCCAATGCATTCACGGCGCAGTCGGTGAACATGTCTTCATTAAGTTCTATTTCCCGAATATTTTCTATTTCGCGCATCATATCATCGAATTGCATTCTCAGCGTCATTCTTACTCAAAGAAAACCAGCATAGAACTTGTTCTTGTTGAGACAAAATGGGTATAAAACGTTTAAAAGAAGTATAGAAATTAAATACTCGTATATCATTCTCGAGACGTCACGCGTTTGAAGAACGAGGATAAAATCGCGCATTGCCAAATGAAATTAACTTGTCCAGGCATAAATATACATCGCAATCCTCAATTTTATCATCTTGATTATTGCTAATCATGATTGTTGTCTCAAGTTGCTCATAGTAAATTGCTGTGATAGTAAGGGTATGTAATGAATAAAATTTAAAATACAATGAAATTTAAATGGGTCGTTAATATCTTATTTTTTAAATTTTAAATATGCTTTAATCCCGAATTTTTAAATTGAGTAGCGTAGACTGATTTTGTTTTGCTACAATTTGATCTACCATAGTCAAATATACAGACAGAAAGACAGGACAGACACAATTATTATAATACCATCTTTTTTAAAAACTTTTATAGGCTGGAAAGTATGACTTATGACTTCTTTGGTGGGGGGCAAGTTCGCCGAACACTGCGACCTTAGGTCTATTGTATTCAACCCCAGAAATGATACAGTCACAAGAGACACACAAAGAAAGAGACGACACAAACACTTAGACGAATAACAACATTTATTGACGGACACAAACATCCATGCCATGACCGGGACTCGAACCCGAGCCCACCAGCTCCAAGGGCCAATACGTTAACCATTGCGCCAGTGGGCCGGCAAAGTAAGAAGATAATTAGCGAAATTGAACCGTCTTTACAAATGAATTCTTACATGCTCAGTTCATTAAAGGTATCAAATCTGCATACAGACCAATTATATTAAAATTACATTTTAGTAACTTTTAAAACCCTGAAGCTAAATACTTAAAAGGCTGTTTTCTTTTATCACAATGTTCGGAATTGTCTCTGCTATAGGATATAGAATTGCCCTACATCGATTAACTTCCAGCATCCGCCATTGAAAATTAGCGACAAATTTTAAACTAAGATGGAGACACATAAATCGAAAAATCTTAAATCAGAACTATTTTACACCTAATCCAATATTCACAAAAGCCCTTAAAATCTCCTGACCAGGCTGGACGAATACCCTTAAAGAGGGTCATATGACTCCTTTTCATCGATCATTGCTTATTGACCATCAGGGAGGGCCGCCTTCCACGGACGCTGAATGAGGGTTCTTTTTAAACATCAGTTGTAGCCTTTCTTCGGTTTACTAAAACTATTTTTGAAAACTTATATGTACCTACTTATATATATATTTTTACAAAAATAATTTTTCATTGAAAGTTTAACGATTTTGTAATGGAGAAATTTACTGGATACGATTATTGAGCATTGTAATGAAAAAATTGTAAGCATAAAAATTATTTTATGAAATTAGAAAGACATTTTTAAAATCGATTTTGTATTAACTGTACTTAACGGTATAAATGCCCAATGTGGAGCAGCCGTTAACCTTAGGTCTAGTTTTTTCGATAATCCCGTTTTCCGTGTCAAGAACATGCTCAAAATCAATGTTAACTTAAAAAAAACTTATTTTGAACGTTTTCTAAGATGTAATAGGTGTTTATTACGTTTTTTTAGGTTTGTTGCGGAACACTAATCTGGCTTCCGTTTTTCCCTACCTCTTACGTTTTTTAATAGCTATATAGCTCGAAAACCCCCGTGTTACACGGGTGTACTCTTAATAACGGTGATTTGCTTTATGCGTAAATTTTTGTTTTATAAAAATTAATCCCATCTCCACTGGTCAGCACACCATCAAGATATTATAATCTAATCCCATTCTGATATCATCTTTAATTAAAAAAATAAGTGGATGAACGATTGTATATCCAGTCTCTTCCTGGACTTTAAAGGCTTTCTCTAAGCCTCCTGAAAAAATTGCCAACTTCATAAACAAAGAAAAATCTGACCTGGGATATATTCAAGGCTCAAAAAACAGTTAAACAGTTCATTTGCTGCTGCTCACACAAACGTGCTAGTTGGGGAGAGAATTTGAAAGAAGTATTCACCAGATATATAATAATTATCACTCTACTGTCATTAGATATTGTAGCAAATACCACCAAATTTTCCAAAACATGTTTCAATATTAATTCTTGGACATCGCCATGCATCATAACTATAGCTGTATTCCATTAGTTTTGCCTTGGCGTTGATACATTAGTGAGTCAGGACTTTGCCTTTTATACATGTGACATTTTTAGCTAAAAAAGTTGAAATTTTCCACTTTTTCTGTGTATGAAAATATTAGTAATATTAAGAAAGATTTTCGTGAGGTAAAATAAGTTCTTAGGAACTCTTGAAACATAATATCCTTTAAATTTTTTGAAATATTTATCCCTAATATAGAGGTATACTGAAAAACCGGTAGGAACACCCTAATCGTTTTTACAAGAGCAAATATTCGCCTGTAGCAGGAAAGTGCAACTTATTTTATGCTTTAAGTATTGATAATAATTACTTTTAACTCAATTTTTATAGAAGAAAAACGAAAAATTCGAATTAGGCGAAAAATTTTCACATTAAAGTCACACTGTGACAAAACGGATGAAGGTAGAGAAAAACGAAAACCAGATTCGAGTTTAGCCTCAAATATTATGTACGAAAAGCTTATTATATTAAAAAAAACCCTTTTAGTAATAGTTTTTTAGTTAACATTGATTTCAAGCAGTTTAAAATCTAGAGCTTACAATTTTCTCAGTGTGATATTCGTTTTCAACACATTAAATACTTTTTTCCTCTGTCGGCATTTTTTTTTAACTTTAGAGCTATTATTCCTTACTTCCCCACTAAACAGGAGATATAATGAAAAAACTATTTCCTATCATCACAGAGTTTTTCAGGGTAGCTCGATGGGCTTTGGGAATCTGGTATTAAGGTATAAGACGGCCACTTGTCGAGAGAATTGCCAGAAGATTCGTTCGGAAGATGGTCTTGTTAATGGTAAGTTTCACAATATAAAGCTTACTTTTCTTCACAATATATTTTCTTTTTGTTTTGGAAAGACTGTTATTGATATACTTTCTTAAAATATTTTTCTTATTTTAATCAACAGTTGATTGCATAAATTTTGATGACTAAAAAATACAAGGAGAATAATAATATATTTCAAAAAGTGCACATCAAAAATTGATTATCTTCACATCAGATATGAGGTTTAAACAAAATTCTTTCAATCGCACAAACATGAAAACTACTGAGCTATATTGATGAAAACTATATAAAAACAACTTACATAACATAAGAGATTACATAATATTTGATTAATGGTAAAATTTCATGTAAACCTTGCGTAACTACCATATTTAACACTGTAACTTCCTGCTTTTAATTTAACATCACAGTGTGATGGTATGGTATGGTATGGTAGTTACATATATATTCCAGCTTGTGTGCTTGTTCAGAGAACCGCTTATAAGCTTTCGTCAAGTGGGACAGAAAGTTTTTTACAAGCACAAGAGACCTCAAAATGAAAGGGCAACACAGACACATCGAAAAATAACAACATTTATTGACGGCCACAAACATCCATGCATGACCGGGATTCGAACCCGATCCCAGCAACTCCAAAGGCCAGCATCCTAACGATTGCGCCACCAGGGTGGCAGTATGATGGTAAAAATACTCACCCTGTACTGTGAATTTACATATGAAGTAAAATTTATTGTGTGGTACCGGAGAACGTTTGCTTCACTGGCAGTGATTGTATGCACCCATCTTCTCTGTTTAAACGCTGTTAAAGTAAGTTCATGTGACTCCGCCTGTCGTGAAAACTTCAAATTGCTGTAACATTACAGCAATGTAATGTAAAAGTAACCACAAAATTTGCTGTAATTTTATGGAAATGTTTTACAGTGAAGCTAAATAAGAGTCACGCCACTGCAGCTATCAACAGAATGATGATTAAATATGACAGATCATTAGAACCATGACATGACATGGAAATCCACTTGTTAAAGCTATTAGTTTAAGTAAGTCCTTAATTTGGTCCCAAGTTTTATATCGAAGAAAATGAGTGACTTTTTAATCGATTATTTTTAACTTTAATTTCCTTTTTTAAGTAACTGTAGGTAATATCAATGTATTTAAAATGGTCTTTGAATGATACATGGTTTACGCACAATTTTTTTCGTATAATTTAAAACAAATGATAACTACCTGAAACTAAAGTATTATATAAATTTTAACTATTTGGATTTATCAAATTTGTTAACTCATTTCTTCGAATTTCCCATCTCAATATCTTTATGGCCATGTCTCTAACAGAACAAGTGCATCAGACAAACGAGCCGTTCATCATTTAAAGAATTTATAGAAATATTTTATAACAATGTTTCCATGTTCATTACTACTAATGAAATATTCAAACTAAATCAATCCTAAATAATAGCACTAAATTGAAGCCACGCGTAATGGCAAAACAAAAACACAAAAGTGTAACTTTTTTCATGTAGTACCCTAAGAGCGAAAGAAAGCTGAAGTCCTTCAGTGTTCAAGAAGAAAGAAAATACTTTTCAAAAAATCTTTTCAGAAAAAGTGTTTCAAATAAAATATCAAATAAATTTTTCTCAAGATCACAAGTAAATTTTTATTGTCTACCATAACTTTAATTTTTTAATGTTTAATACTAAATCGAAGCCATACTCAAACTTTCTATAGAATCCCTCAACTCCAAAATATCATTGCTCTTTCTTCATGCTACATCCTTAAAAGAGCAGGCAACCAGACATATGAGTCATTCATCAATTTAACATGAGTTAAAAAGACCTTTAGCCCATTGAGTTATCTGAATTTAACATAGCCATTCCACATTTTTACATAAATTTTTTTTAATTTACTTCTAAGTAAACTTTTAAAGTCAATTCTCTTTTCGAACACTAAATCAAAAACACACACAAATTCCATCGGAATAACTCAATCCCAAAACATCAGTCTAATTTCTTTCTGGCATATTCCTAAAATAGCAGGATACCAGACAAATGCCCCCAAAATTACACAAGAAACAACTTTTAAACCAGTTTTTGTAAAAATAAATGATCTTAAATCCATTTTTTCTACAGTTTTAAATAAACAATTAACACATGTTAACTTACTTCATATTGATACTTTCAAACTAAAACAACCCTCAATATTATTTAATATCAAATTGAAGCCATATTCAAACTTTCTAAAGATCCCCCGACCCCTAAACCCCCGTCTCATTCCTTCATGACATATCCTTAAAACAGCAGCACAACAGATAAATGAGTCCTCGAGCATTTGAAGAGATGATAGAAATACCTTTCAGACATTTTTGTTCATAAAAAATTAAATTATACAAAATAATACATTTATTACACATTTTTATTTAAACACTGACGTACTTTAACTTACTTCTAATTTAGAATTTCAAACCAAAACAATCCCCAATATTAACATCAAATTGAAGTCGCACTCAAGCTTTTTACAGAATCCTCTAACACCTAAACACATTTTTTCATAGCATACTCCTAAAAGAGCTTCACAGCAGACAAATGAGTCCTCCACCAGATTTTGGAGACCCGTGGTCCAGCGCGCATATTCAACCTTAAAGAGCAGGACAGCAAACAAAGGAGTCCAACAAGGAATCCATCAGAATTACAAGAAGTTAGAAATACTTTTTAAAACTTTTTTTAAAAATTAAATTATCCATAATGAACATCCATTAAATATTTTTATATGAACAAGTAACATATTTTTTTAAACTTACTTCAAATTTAAATTTTGAAACTAAAACAATCCTCAATATTACAACTTTCATTACAATCATTTCTTCATGACATATCCCTAAAAGAGCAAAACAGCAGACAAATGAGTAACCCCAGCGTTTCAAGAGAAGCTAGAAACACCTCTGAACTTTGTTGTTAAAAATTAAATTATACAAACACATCTATTCCACATTTTTATTTGAACAGTAACTAACACGAACTTACTTCTAATTTAGACTTTCAAACCAAAAAACAATCCTCAATATCAACACCAAATTGAAGTCACACTTAAACTTTTTACAGAATCCCCCAACCTCTAAACACCCGTCTCATTTCTTCATGGCATATCCCTAAAAGAGCAGGACAGCAGACAAATGAGTCCTCCAGCATTTCAAGAGAAGCTAAAAACACCTTTCAGCCTTTTTGTTAAAAATTAAATTATACAAACAACACATCTATTCCACATTTTTATTTGAACAGTAACTAACACGAACTTACTTCTAATTTAGACTTTCAAACCAAAACAATCCTCAATATTAACACCAAAATGAAGTCACACTCAAACTTTTTACAGAATCCCCCAACCTCTAAACACCCGTCTCATTTCTTCATGGTATATCCCTAAAAGAGCAGGACAGCAGACAAATGAGTCCTCCTCCATTTCAAAAGTAGATCGAAATGCCTTCTAAGCCGTAAATTAATTGTACTAAACAACACATCTATACCACATTTTTATTTGAACAGAAACATATACACGAACTTACTCCCAATTTAGACTTTCAAACCAAAACAATCCTCAATATTAACACCAAATTGAAGTCACACTCAAACTTTTTACAGAATCCCCCGTCTCATTTCTTCACGGCATATCCCTAAAAGAGCAGGACAGCAGACAAATGAGTCCTCCAGCATTTCAAGAGAAGATAGAAATACATCCAGGCACCATATCCCTTCGAAATGGGCTATGCAGGGGGGAAGTCTGCCCCCTCCCCCCTCATCATCCAGGTAAAACGTTTGCTCTGTCGGCGGATGTTTATATTTGCTTGTTTTGTGCTTCTGGAGTGATAGGCCACTGGGAAATGATTCCCCTCCACATATTCTTGCTCCATTTTCCACTTCATCTTTTTGAAGGAGAAATAGAGCCATTTAAGGGGAGGTTTGAGGGGTTTAGGCTTGAAGCTTAGGGATGGGGAATAGAGGAATGGCTTGTTGTTTGGATGGTGTTCTTTTGAATGGAATGAAGTTCAATGATTTTTATCACAAAGAGCTTTATGCCACATGTACCACAGTGGCTGTATAAAATCAATGAGAGTTGGCACATACGCCGAAAGCTGCAGAAAAGAGTATCGAATATTTTCTGTGTTTGCAACCAGCCCTAGAGAGGAGAAATTACATTTTTAAAAACATATAATTGATTTGATACAGCATTTAATGTCTGATAAAGTATTTGGCTTTCCTTTCTATTAATTGAACCTTTATAAGTATGCACCTAGCAAGTTTAAGTAAAGAAATCAGATTAAGTGACTGAGTCAGCATGTACAGGGAGTACTTTGTGTGATACCGTTTATCTTTGTATGCGATTCTATTAATAGGATGGTTGTGACAAAGTTCTTTTTTTGTTGACTAGGTTATCAAACCAACGTTTTATAATTTTTTTACTGAGAAATTTTAACTGTGATAGTTTGAATCATGGGGTCTTAGCAACACTTCTTTAGAGAGAGGGATCGTACTCGTAAAGTGACATTGTTGAAGAAGTATGACATGGCTAATGAAAGATGAATGAAATGGACGAGTAGAAGTATTTACATGCTGGAGATGTTTATCTGTACACCCGTACCCATCTTCCAGATTCGGTTCGATCCATAAAATTCTTTTTTCTAGAAAGTTATGACATCAGAAATATTTTGTACATTTTATTGGCTTATCTGTATGTTCGGTGGGACATATCTGTCGGTTTAATTCGCATCAAATTTCAATTTTAGTAATTTAAATCACTGTTTTCGCATGAACAGTAGCATGAGAAACTTTTTCTTTTAAAAATTAATATTTGAACGAAAAATTATTTTTGTCATGAAAATAGTTCGAAATAACGTCACAAAATGTAACACAATGTGACTTTTCTTTGATTTATTCAATTCTTTGATTGTGTTTTATTTGTAAAAAAAGAGATCTGCAAGGATTAAAATTTCTTTTGCATAAAAAGCTGGTTGGTTTTAATTTACATTTATTCATTTATTAATGCATCTTGGAGTTGTTTCATGTTTTTTATTAATAAATCAATATTGCTAATTTTCATGTAGATTCTTAATTAAAATAAGTAGCTTGTGTCATGTAAGGCATTGGTGAGTTTTTTCATTGCGCTAAATGTTGCTGGAATGGATACTAGAACTAAAGCAAACAAACCAAACCAAGCAAATTTACATGGTTGCTGTTCGAAATGCAAAGTAATTTAGCAAACGATAAAGAACCTATTTAATTTGAAAGAAGAAAATTTATGAAAATAGCCCAATTTGACTTTTAACAGTTTAAATTGGAACTAATTGGGTTTGGTGATTTTTTATAAGTTGTTTAAGTCTTATCATGGAAGCCGTTCTAAGCTGCATTTACTGTTACAAATTTACCTTTTTTTTTCGAAATGATTTTCAATGAATATTTAAATATACTAGTTTAGTTCTTTTATAACTTATTGTGTTAATTTGATTTCATTGTATTATGCTCACATATTAAAATCTATAGTAGTTAATTTTTTAATCATAATAATTTAATTTTGTTAGCTGAAGTAATCTGACTTTATTTAAATAAAATGCAAATTAAACTAAGCAAAATCTTTTCAGCAACACCCCGTTAGTGGGCCAAGGCCTGCCGTGCTCATTTTAACTCACGTGGCCAAGGGCTCTGGGATGCTAGGCAATGTTCCGGTTAGGTGGTCCACCTCACGTGGAACCCCCTGCGTTTAGTTGCCAAGCATACTTACTCCTCATTTAACTAGTTTCTTAAATTTCTTTACACACTTACTTACCTTGAAACACTGAGGGTTCCGACCTAACCGGGACATATGCATAGCACCGAGCCTTTGGTCACGTAAGCTGAAATTAGCACGGTAGGTCCTGGCCCACTAACGGGATATTGTCCAGATTACCCTACGTGCCAACCTAACTTGGGTAAAACCAAGTAGTAAAAAGGCAGGGGGAAAGGCAGGGTTGGTCCATTAGTTGGAAACTCTTGTAAGGTAATATTTACATACAAAATGATCTAAATACAATTTAACAAAAATACACTTTTCATTTTGATAAAATTGCGAGATTTTCTCAAATAATTTTCAAATCTGTTAGACCTTAAATGAAATTAATGTTTTAAGCATGTTTTCAGGATGGATTTACAAATAATTTATGGAACTCTTTACATCCGCGGAAGGATCTTCTAAATAGCATATTTCTATTTACCCATTTTAGGTTTGCAAGTAGTGTAGTTTAGTTTTTTAGTTTATGAAAAAGAACAGAGAAAGATAACACCAAATCTCTACCAAGAACCCACCCCTATCTTTTTAACAGGACAGGTGAAATTGGGGAAAAGAGCCAGGCGCCTTTTATTTCATGTGTCGCCTTGAGGATTGCACGCCTGCCGCTCGCCTTATTTATACTTCACGATTTTCTGCGAGTCTTGGGAGATTTATATGGGAGAGGAGGGTTAACTTGATTTCTAGAAATGCTTTTTGGGGCTGGAAATGATGCTCGTTTTGTGAGGGGGGGGGGGATGTCACGATAGAATCGCCTTCTGGATGAAAGAGAAATGTCTGAGCTAGGGTCTATGTGTCTGTGAAAATGGCTTTTTGCTCATTTCGCTTGTTGTGTCTGTATAGAGGTCTTTTGGTTTTGTTCAAAATAATTTCTATGAATTGGGTTATTCGGTTTATGGTATTCTGGAGTCATTGAAAGTTAGTTTTGTTTAAAAGTGTGTTTTGGTTCGTTCTTTTATTTAATATAATTTTAAAGTCAAACCATACCATTTTTTATTTGTTTTAAAAGTCAACCAATCAATCAAATAAAAAGAAGATGAATATATGACACAAACTACAATATTTGAAACGTAGATATGCAACTAACATAAAATCTTATTCTGTAGGTCAAGGTTCTGAATATTTTATCGCAAAACTTTACACTTTTAATTTTCATTGAAAAGTTAAAAAGAAATTGAAAGTCATTAAAAATTTACTCAATCTTATACTTTCAAAACCGATGGTGATTGTAGATTTTACTTCCAATTATTCTAACAAAGGAAATAATTTTGGCAAAATATATTCATTTAAAAGTAGGCTTATTGTCTTATTAACTCTTGTTTTATTAAAAACTTCCTTAACATAAATATAATGGGCTTGTTTTACGTAGTACGGAAAGAAAGCAAAACAACCAATGAAATCGCAGTATGGAGAGCATGACACAATAAGAAACATTCCCATTATGTTTTTTTTTTAATTATGCATTACAAACTCATATTTTAATTTTATTTGATCAGAACTATATTGGATTTTTCAATTAAAATTTATAATTACTTTATATTTCAAAAAATGTAGGAACGTTAAATGTTTTGTTGCCTTTTTTTAATACATTGAAATGAAAAAAAAATATTTGGCTCATAAAATATACAAATACTTGCATGTGTATGAATATATCAGGCCGAAATGATTTAGATTCTTGTTTAAATAGGAGTTCAAATTAAAAAAAAAGCTAATATAAGTTTCTCTTCATCATATCACTGTTTCTGTAAAAGCTTTTATACTACGAATACTATCATAAGGTGGTAGAAACAACTTTACTTAGAAAAAAGGGCAATTCGGTATCCGTTGTTTTCGAAACTGATGAACAATAAATGTTTATGGAAAACATACAATTTTGTTTTACCTTTAATACAATTGGTAAAATAATTGTGTTTGTAAATTTCAGAAGAACAATCCCGTTGCTTACGACCTAAAATTTTTATCGCAAATTTCATTGTAAATCTGATGCAAAACTTTTACGAAACGATATTGATAAATAATTTAAAGCATTGGTGCATTAAAAATTTTCTACTTAAATACTTTCGCTACGTAAGATATTTATTGCCACGTAACTTGTAATAGGAATAGCATTATTGAATCTTTAATAGTACGACCCTCTGGCTCATTTTAGAAGTTAAATGGATTAAACTGTTGCGCAATATTATTTATGGAAATAAACAATTTTATTAAATCTGTTTATTTTAAAGCTCAAATTTCATTGTTTTTAAATTACAGAAGAATAATTGGAACGAATGTACATTCTCAATCAATCTCACAAAAGTCTAAAAGTTAACTATGCCAACAATTAAAATGCATAACCCTGTTTATGCATTTAACTATTTCTACAAGTTTAAATCTTCTAACGTACCATTAAATAACAAAGTCCCAAATTAAATTGTTACCTAAAACTTCATCTCCCTATATGCTCAAACCCTCGATTAGCCAACATGGCCCTTTCTGGTGGTCAAGCCATCGGAAAACTTCCCCTAATAGTCGCCCGCATATTAATCGACCCCTTTCTGTAATCATAATCAATGACCGCGGAGTCAATAATAACTCAAAACGGGCTTATGATTCTCTTTAAAGTCCGGACTAATGGCCGGACCATTTGAAAGCTCCTCCCACGAGAAAGGCATCATTAGTCGGATGACCCGGGTGAAAATGGATGGGGGGCGATCCTTCATCGGGGGTCGGGGGAGAGGGGGGTTTAGGCCCGGGTATTGGAAAAGGGATGGAGTGGACGAGGGATTGGTTGGGGGGTCTGGAGGAAAGAGGTGTAAGTCTCGTTTTGTGTGTAAAGCTTCCGGTAATGTTCATTCTTAAAACAAACGAGTGAATTTAACTCAGTCTGAGTTAATTTTCACTCTTTTCAGTGTCGAAAATGCACTTATGCTATTGGAGTGGATTTCAGTCTTTTTTTAGTTAAAACTCCGACAGGATCACTCCAAACGAGTGATTTTAACTCAGTCTGAGTTAATTTTCATTCCTTTCCAGTGTCGAAAATGCACTTATCCTATTGGAGTGGATTTCACTCTTTTGTTTTAAGAGTGTTCGCTTTGCATACGGTGCCGGATGAACGTGGGGACAGTGTTAAGTCAATTGGATCTTTCACATGCGATGGAAGCTAAAATCGAATAAAATGTTTTTTTCTTCTGTGGTCTATAATCAGATATTTCTAATAAATTTTGAGGGAATGTAAGGTGCAGAAAATTTTGTTGTCGTAAATTGTCACTGAAGCAGCGTTTAAAATTGTCAGTGTTTGATTGAAAATCGCAGGAAACGGTGCTGCAAACTGTACACGGTGCCGGATGAACGTGGGGGCAGTGTTAAGTCAATTGGATCCTTCACTTGCGATTTAAGCTAAAACCGTATTTAATTTTTTTTCTGTGGTCGATAATCAGATATTTCTAATCAATTTTGAGGGAATGTAAGGTGCAGAAAATTTTGTTGTCGTAAATTGTCACTGAAGCAGCACTTAAAATTGTCAGTATTTGATTGAAAATCGTAGAAAAAAACGTAAATACGGCTTTCGCTTCCGTCGCATGGGCAGGATCAATTTAACTTAATATTTCCACTGTGATCATTTCTCGTCGTAAATACAAAAAATATTGCCAAAACCGTCACATGTTGAATGGTCCCGGTTTGACAAGTTTTGTGTAATTGTGAATTGAAAGTTTTAGATTTTGTTTGTGAATATGAAATATTTCCTTTTTAAAAAAACTTTTGACAGTATGTGTGTCCCAAACAGTAGGAATGATATGCATGATTGCTATTAGAATGACTGCTATAAAGGATAATATTTATTAACACAAATTCTACTATTAACTGAGCTAACTTTAAAATTCTTTGAATTGAATTCAAAAAGGATGTAAAGTTGTGCATATAACTTACTACAATAAGCTTTTTCATTTTTTTTTAAAAAAAGGCTAATGAATAAGTGTAACTCTTTTATTGATACTAGTAGTTTTTTTTAAATAAAGGGTAAACTGTAATTTCATTAGAGCAACATAAATAGAAACAATTTAGAATCTAATGAAAACTTCTTTTTTTCTAGTAGTAATAATTTTTTAACCCGCAAATTGAAATAAGAACTAAGTACAAATGTCTGTCCATAGATGTGCTACATTTTTTAATACTTTTTCCCCCAATGAAGCTGCAATATTGGTGGTCCAGCCCTTGCAGACTCGGTATATTCCCCGGAACTGAGAGCCATTTTTTGTCGCACCATCTAGGCGGCTCTCGCTACCAATTTTGAGCTCACAGATTACAATGAATCTGAGCTCTATGTGGATGTTAAAGTATGCCGAGATTTTAATTTTGCCGAGAGAACAAAAGTCAAATGGATACTCTAGGGATCTTTTAAATGCCACATAATCATATGACATGCGTGCCCAGGATTTTCCCATCCATAAAATCCGACGACTCAGCCGCCTTTTTCAAACTGACAATACAATCAAAGTTTGTTTTTTCCGTATTCACATAGAAAAAATAGAGTTATCGCGCCAGAAAATCATAAAAAAACCACAAACCGGAGATTGACCACAACCCTGACTTCGGTCACTTTTCAATCCAGTGCCAAAGATATATTGCCTCGTTTAAGGGATGGATCGGAGCGGGCATTGGAATGGAGTAGTTAGAAAAGGAGGGCTTCTGTGCCGCTGGGAAGTTATCTCTGCAGGAAATGATGAATGGGCTGGGATTGGAGTTTTGGTTATTGGGTGGGAACTATCAAAGAGTGATTATGCTCGTCCTCCGTGAATTGGTCAATGGATTACACGGGAATTTAATTAGATCGGAAGGGAGATTTTGAGTGAAATTTAGATAAATAAATATTGCTCATTTTATGGTTTAGATTGATGGTTATATTAAAAATTAATGATATTTATATTTTTGTATTGTTAAAGGTTATTCTTAAATCTTTAATACATTTAAATTTTATTTTGTATGTACTGTTTATTTTACTAATTAGTTTTTAGTTGGATACGTGAAGATAATAATGACTAATCGTATAAAAACAACGCCACTACCATATATGAAGGAACTATTTAGTATTTATTCAAGGTCAATGCTATCGAAGATTTTAAAGTATTTGAAAAACTTATTAACGAGTGTTAATTGTATTTTTAGCCAATATTTGTCTACACTTGGCTTATAACTATCAATAATTGTTTTAGGATGCTCACTACAGATTAAATTTACATACATTGAATGATGTCCCTAAAAATATATTTCATCAGACTTCTTTTAAAATTTTTAACACTTATTCCAATAAACCAAACCAGTAATTCATCAGACTTCATTCCATGACTAAATTGAAGCACTCTACTTTGTGTCCCTCAACCAGGGAGTGAAAGCTCTAACATTTTCACATGGATTTTAAAAGGATCGGGGAAGACTTCCCCCCAAGGGATTACCCCCCCCCTCTTCTTGAGCAATCAAAAAGTGACTCTGTCAAAATGTTCTATATTACAATTCCGATGCCACTAAAGCCTATGACTTTACCTTTGGCAATTCTTAAATGGACAGCTAATATGATAAATATTTCGTACAATTTTGAATTAAAAAAAATCATTATTTACTTAAAGTATCAGCATATTTATGCATTTTTTTCTATCAAATATAAAGTAAACCCTTTTCGTAGTTTAAATAACCATTAACTCGCGTAATGTAGTTATTTTTATAAATACATACTTGCGGTCATTTAATTTAAAAAAGAAAGAGGGATTATTTATTTTTTTATTGATTTAAAGAGGGATTTTTTATCGCCATTTTAAAATCATATTGCAAGTTACTGAAGCCAAAGCATTGATAGTTTCTGTAAATGTATCTATACGACGAATACAGCTTACGAATAACGCCGCGAAACAACTTTATTTTAGTAAAAGGGAAAATTTGGCTAAAACTAATTTTTGTTTGGTTGAGAGACTAAGGATAGATTAAGAATATTCATTAAACGTTCATTCTAAAATGTTCATGCGTTTTATTCTAACATGTCAAAAATTAATTTTGTTTTAAATATTGATATTTATGCTTAAATCAGCTAACCGTAGTAATAATATAAATTTAAGTTTAGGTTCAGAAGGCAATGTAATCTTTATTGTATATTTAAATAATCAATATTTTTTTTACGAAATCGTTTTATTTTTGCAACTGTTTACACTGTAAAAAATTTGGCGTGAATTTACTAACGATTACTTAGTAACTTTACAAGTATCACACCATTTACTAAAAAATCACCTTTAACCAATCTCTGATAGTAGGTTTACTAAAGAAACTGCTGTAATAATACTAAGTAAATTGATGTAACGCCTTACAGCGCATGGGTAGTTTCCCTTGTTGCATTGTTTCTCGAAATTTTTTCGATCGGTCATCGGATTTAGCAAAAACTAACCGGTGATCGCGTCCGTAAACTGAAAGTGCACGAGACTACATCGGCAATCGGTTTAGCGAAATTTTATTGATAAAAGTCTGATTCGATATCGGTCAAAGGTGAAAATTCAATCAATGTACGTTTCATCGAAAAATTATAACGAATCGATATCGCAATGATAAGAAACCGAAAAACGAGGCTTTTTTTAAATTTAGTACATGCAAATTGGGTTAAATTATTTCTAAAACTTCATATCCGAAAGCTTTATATCCGATCAAGATTTTAACCTCATTATTTAGACGCAAAGAATCTGCTTGTCCCGATGACAGAGTGGATAAACGTGCTAGTTCTGATTGCAAGACGAGCGAGCGAATCTCGAGTTTGTGAGTTCTGTCCTGGTACGAAAATTCGAAGTAATACCTAGAGAAATTAGTGGTGCCCTCTTGTTTAAACTTTTGAAACTGCTAGTTATTAACGTTTTCCTAGTAAAGATACTACATAAGTAGATGTATTGATTACTATAATATATTTTGTAACGTTTACTGAATTTTTTACAGTATGCTTGCAATTTAAATGATTGTATTGGATACTAAGCTTTTTAATTAGTAATATATACACATATTTCTCATGTAATATTACTAAAAAACCTTATGGAAGCTGAGTTTCCTAGAGAATTCTTAGTAACCTGACAGATTTTTTTAGAGTGTATTGGACGGTAATCTTTTAATTTTGAATAAAAGAAAATTTTTGTGTGTATTATAAAAACGTAATATTTTTCAAAATTTATTAAGCATTTTCCATTGTCAAAACTTTTTTAAATTTAACAAAATTCTAGTCTGATTTAGCGTAGTTCAAAGTTAGTTTAACTTTTATGTTTTAAATGATGTAGTACAAACAATATTTCCTTTTTTAAACAATAAATTCATGCTTAAAATTGATTTTCGTCAAACTACATTGTGGACTTCTTTTCAATTAAAATTCTCCGTTTATTTATCTTAATTGAAGCATAATTGAAAACTTACATGGTCTTTACATATTTTGTATTTTTTGAGTTCGTAAACTAAATTCACCACATTTTTGTAATAGTAATGATAATGCTATACTTGATTTTAACCCAAATATACTTAATTCATTACAAATTTCTTATTAAATAGCATGCATTCATTTTACAATTTAGGCTTTCAATTCATTTGAAATAGTTATCATTCCATCTTTTCAAATTCGATATCTTTAAAATCTTAACAAACATCAGTTAAAAAAAGTTTGTACATATAAATGCATGAAAACAAACAGAAAATTCATCATCTTGGAATCTTAAAATTCCCACCCAAAAGAATTGAAACCCATAAAAAAATTACAATTGAAAAGGTTTCTCAAATGCAAATGACGCTTTTATTTACCGCAGCAAAGCCAAAATTTTGAGTGAAAAATGCATCGGAAACAAGATGCAATCAAAATCCTTTTATTCCAAATATGCATTCGTATTTGAACTTATACTGGGACTTTACGCTTTCTAAGATTATGTTTTAATTAAACGCCCTCTATTTGTTTATATTCATTTTCGAAAGAATTGCGAAAGTATTAGCTAATTACCGAAAGGTGGATATACTAATTGCACTCATTAATACGCTAAGACCAGCCCAAATCCTTCTGTAAACAGTTTTCTAAAACCCAACACTGGAGGAGAGGGGTAAACATTTACAAAACTGTATATTTGTTCTGCTTCTGATAATTTAAAGATATACATAATTTCGAAATATTTTTTTCCCTCCATCTTTCAAACGCTTTTGAATTAGCGCGTGTTTTTTTCGCGCTTAAATCCGCAACTGAAATGTTAGATTTCAATTAGCAAGCTATTTGCCGTGCAGGTTTCCTTTAAGATTTTTTAAAAAAGAATATCCGAAACGCTTTGCGTCTTTCTTAGATTGAATAAGGAAGCAAAAAATCCACCAAGCCGAATATTTATCTCTCAATTAAGACTTAATTAGTAGGAAGAAATCTTCTATACCTTTCTAATTTCTAAACTAGATTTTTTTAAAGCATCTTCCTTCGAACATATTAATACAGGGCTCCTCCAGTCTTGCCCATTAGTATTGAAAAGATATGTAATATCTTCACTTTATTTCTTTAATTGAACTGGCATCACTGCGGTATGTGTACGAGAGCTAGGTTTTATATTTTTTTATGTATTCAACATTATGGCGTAATTAGCCGAAATACAAAAATGCAATTTCCGTTTTATTCTTGGCGAATTTAGCGTTTCATTTAGAAATGTTGAGTCTTAGTTATAATTACTTTTAGAAAAGTGGAGTACAAAAAATATCAGAGGATGCGACCAATGTTCGCAATAATTGCATTATTTTCGTAAATAGGAGTATATTTGCTGCAAATTATATCCATAAAAGCTGGCGTTTTTTTCAACGTTTAGAAAATTATATCTTATTAATTCAAAGACACTATTAATTTCTTATGTGCTTGTTTCATTTGCAAAGAAATGTGTAAAATGTCACCTTCGTTCATTTAAGAAAGAGAGCAAAAGAATAATGTTTAATAAAGTAATCAGTGTTAAGCTAATTAAAAGAGTCCTGATCATTAACTTCTGTTACCTTAAAAAATAGAAAAGACGGTACCAAAACCTGATTTTATAATGTGTAGAAGAACCTTTTTTATTGTATAGATTTGACTTTTAATATTTGTTGACCCCAATTCATTTATCAGTGTTATAAAAATAGTAAATAATTGTTTGTAAAAAACATATATTAGTAAAAAAAAAGGTCAGTTTGTAATGTACAATTTACATTTGTCGTAATAATATTTTTATTTCGATATTTTCTTTTCAATAAGTGCGGAAATATTTTTAATTTTGTACTTCGCAAAACTCTGTGATGTTTAAGAAAACAATTTTTGTAACTGTAAAAGTTAAAAAAAAACACCTTAAAGTTATGAAGCTGTGAAAGGTATTCACAAAGTCGTCGTTTACGAGTTATTAATATTCTTTACCGACCAATTTACAAAACCATTGATGTTTAACATGTGCTTTTGAGCACCTATTCGAAATAATTTTTATTCTTTAGAATCAAAAACAATAGGTTCTTAGCTGTGCTTAAATAAACGATGACCTATCATCAAAAAGCTACCGCCACTTTCATTCGTATTACTCCCCATCGGGGGGCGAACAATAAAGTGACAGTTTAATGTCGCCTCCTCCCTGCTTACAGAGGATAGCGATTCAATTATCGGCGATGTCTCGTATATTCGACGACGTTGTCTCCAGGTGTCCCTGTCAATGATAACGAATAATCGAACCAAGCGGCCAGCGTCGGACGCCACGGAATAATTTTTATCCAGCGACGGACACTACGGAATAATTTTTATCTTCTCCCACGATTCCCTTTTATTGGTGGGAACAAGGAAAGGGCGGAATTGGCCTTTTTCGGTGGCTGGCCCAAGTTTTTCTATATCTTCGCCCAGTGTCACAGGCAGAGGAATCTATAGAGAAGAGTTTGAGTTGGAGTTTTTATTATAAGGTATCTCTGGCGAGTTGACGAAGTGACCTTTTTATTCTTGGCCGCAAGCAGGTGTGAGGGACAACAGACTTGATTGGATAAAAACGTGGCGGTGTCCGAAAAGGAGGAAGAAAATAAAGTAAAGTGAAAAGGGGGGAAGCGAATATATAAAAGGAGTGTGAGGAGTTTGAGGGTGTTTTATAGATTTTACTTTTATGGGATGCGATGCTTGCTTTTTCGGTTAGTGATTTTTTTTAGAAAAGTGATAGAGGAAGGGTTGTTTTAAGAGTGGATGAATTTTATTTCGGTATTCTATTAAAACACTTGGTTGTTTTAGTATAGCAGTGGTATAAATATATTTAATAAAAAAGTGGATTTATCCAATTTTTTTTAATAAAATTATTTTTGTTGAGATTCTAAATCTTCATATTATTTCTTATGGTGAACAAAAACAATGTATGGAAATACCTCAGACCATAGCTTTTTGTTAAATTAACTTACTTATTTAAAAGTAGTTAGACAAAGTGAAGGACCGTTGTGAAAGAAAAGTCTCTCGTTGTGACCGCTCGGTTTAGGTGTAAAAATTGACGCATTCATTACATCGAATTTTCTTTTTACCTTGTAGGATTATGAATAGTAATACATGATACTTTTTAATATTAGCGCTATTTGCAGCATTTTCTTTCTGACTAATACACAATAAAAAGCAATCAACGTAAGTCTGGAAAGCGGATATTTATTGTACGTACCATATATGTTTATGCATGCTTTTCTAAGGTTTAATCAATTAAAAACAAGAAAAAAAACCTAAACTTTTTTCATACACTAATCATATACATTTATTTTTTTTTACATAATATTACATATCCGTTTTTATAGCATCCCAAAGCATGCCAACAATAAACAAAACAATGTACCAAATCTTCCATAGTCATCTGCTCATCCAAAACTTACTTAACTCAGTTTAATTACCGTTTAATAAATACCCCCATCCAATTCGCCAAACTAGCCAAACATTCAAATTTCCGATATGACTTCGCCGAGCCACTGACTTTCAAGCCCAGCAAGGCGAGGCCGCAATTAAAAGCATCCCCTGCACATCAACCGCTTCTCCGAGATCATCCCATCCAGTACATTAAAAGCAGGTGGTCTAGATTAATAAAGTCCACCACGCGAGAGGCCATTGTTGTAATAATGCCGGCCTAATAGTCCAGGGAGCGAGTACACAGTCTATTGTCACACCCGTTCGCCTAATTAAAGGAGACCAGGACGCTTATTGAGTAGCCCAAGTCCATCTTAATGAGACTGGCCGTTGTATCATCATCATCAGAGATGGCAGCCGTACCTTGTTGTGCCCTCCCAGTCAGCCCTGGCGAGGGCGGAGGGTCACTTGCAAATTTCTATGAGCCACCGTGAATAGTAACTAATACCCGGCCTCGCTTTTCCATCAATCAGCCGAGGGGGCATGCTTTTCGGAATTGGGAGAGAGTTGTTTATTTGGACAATGTATGCATGTATTGAATTTTAGATTTAAATGTCTTTCCATTTAAGTATAATTTAAATTATTTGATTGCTTGAATTGATACTTGTGAATTAAGTTTTTTTTTAGCATTAAATGTCTTTTATTTTCTAGTCAGCCATATATTTTCCAGAAGGTTATAGTTTCAAACAAGAAGCTCAATGGAAGTTTGTAGAGTAAAAAAAACCGAGCGATATAGGTTTTTTTTAAAAAACAAATAATTTTTTATATATTTGTTCAGGTTTCTGTGGAGGATTGCTTTATAATTTTTATGAACTGCAGAAAAAAATAAAGTAATACCGGTTGGTCTTTTTCATCAATAAAAATGAAAGGTACACATTTTTTAGGTCTAAATTAGGATCTGTTTGTTTATCTGACACCTCAATTATCATAATTCGTATAATGTTTTTCATGTATTGAAATTTAATTTAGTTTTCAATTCTTGTACAGTATTCTTTATTCATCAGACGTATAAACGGGCAAAAGATTAATTGATAGATATCTGATGTCGTGAGTTTCAAACAAAGAATTTTGATTATTCGAGAATTGAAACAAAAGTTGAAAGGAGGGTATGGATGGTTGGAAGGACCATAGAGAGACAAATGGAAACCTCGCATCTACCTTGTAAGCCGGAAAAATAGGCTAAAAATAAAATATTCATTAGAAATTTTTCCAATAAAGTGACGATTTACCTTAGTGATGTTGGGCAGTATTCATAAAAAATTATTCTTTTTGCAGTTGAATTTTTAAAAAAAGTAAACATGAAGCTAAATTTCAAAAATAGTTATTGTTTAGATAAATATACTTTGGAACTTGAAACACATTTTATTTAATACGCAATATTTCTGTTGACATAACGTTTCAAATGGTTGTTTGTAAATAACCCTCAACGGTTGTAAAAGTTACATTTAAATAGCCGCATTCACAAATCAAATTTAAACCAGTATATTAGCATATAGTTTATTCTCTTTAATTTATTAAGAAAGATAAAATAAAATGCGATACAAAAAGCTAGTAATTTTCGTAAAACAAAGCAAAAAGCTAATATTTTTAAATCTACCATTCTGTCATTAAATTTCAGTTATTAACAAGCTTTTTGCAAGAAATATTGATAAGAAAGTATATAAATAACAGCAAAAAGAGCACCAGCACTATTTACACAGATTCTTGATAAAGGCATCAACAAATTTGTCAAATCCTTTATACAAAAACTGCGAGATATTTAACGTGTAATCTTTAAAAAGTGCTTCAAAGTTCCAACTTGATATTCAGCTAGAAAAAAAAAATCGTAAACAATTTTCACTCATAAAACTGGAGCCGAAAAATGAGAAAGACACACACAAAAAAAGTCTTAAAGAAAAGATCATTATCCTCACTCAATATACTTCATATACTCGAAGATGTCATTCTAGTAAGACACTTAATAAAGTTAAAATCTGCACCATTTTTTAAGCTCTTTCTCTTCTTTCCCCCTGTTCTATCTTTGTTTCCTCATAAATAAACGATTTCGAGCCTCATTGCTTTTGTATTATAGTGCTTAAGGAAACAATTCCGGTACATCATGGTGCAAATGGAGAAATAAATGATTTGCCATGCTTGATAAGGCGCGTATAAAAATTTATTAAGCGTGCAAGGAGCGACAAATTGACGTGGGTTATCTCGCGAATGCTGCCGTCGCGTTGCTTTTTTTTACTCCGCAATTTTTTCGTGTAAAAGAAAGTGAATTATCGCGAAATTTCAGTAATAGCTACTCGATGAAGATGGCTTTGTAAAAGAAGTCATCGCGATTCTTAGTCAAATCGTCAGCCTGGTTTAACAAAATTCTAACTGATTCTAGACCAACTTTGGTGTAACTAATATGAAAATAAAATTTACCATGCGGTTGGTCTATTGAGATAGAAAACATAATTATTTCTAGTTTTCCTTATTTGGAGAAGATGTATTCCAAGGAATTTTGAGCATTATGTTTTACTGTGGCGATACAAATATAAATTTTAGTCTAGATAAACAATTTTAGTAAGCTCTTTCGTCAAACCAATTGATCAAAATAGAAAAGACTGATTATTAAGTACAAAAGAAAGATCTTTTAATCCATTAACATTTTATGTTCTTGAAAAGAGATATGCGGATTTATTTTCGCAGGATTTAAAATTATTTCTTTAAGATATACCTCAGAGACACACTAACATGGGTCCAGTGTTATACTATTACAATTTTGCAAGTAGCAACAAAACAGTACACAATATTTGCTTTTTTTTGCATAACAATGATTTGAATACACTGGAAAAACTATTTTTAGCTTAGTAAAACTTATATAATATAGGACTATTTTTAAACTCATATGTTATCATTTACAAAATGTCTATAAATACGATAAATTGTGTCAATTTTTCTTCAACTATGTACAACAAATATTAAGAATTAAAAAAAAGTATTACACCAGTTCCAATAAGTTTAAAAATGCACATTAGAACTCCAATTATTCCAATCAATCGGAACCAATCCTTTTTCAGGAAAGCAAAAATTCATTTAATCGGAATTCCTTTAGAAAAAGGTCTAATTCAATTGATTACATATGTATGTTCAAAAAATGTGACAGAAACTATTTTTTGAATAAAAAGCATTTTATCAATTGAAAAGGCGACAATTTTACGCGCTTATTATATGATGGACGGAGCAGAGGGATAGGCGGGATTTGTGTGAAAGGTTTGGAATTGTATACGAAATATCTTTTATTAGCAATTTCACATGGAAATTAGTTTTGATTTGTGTATAATTCGATACATGAGCTTACGAGCTATGCTTTTTAGAGAGTTCAATAAAAGATTGTGAACTTGAGGTTGACTTTTTTTTTTCATGTTTCTCAATAAAAACGTTTTCCCATTTAACTTTCCACACACAAGATTTGGAATTGTTTTAAATAAAGAAAATTGTAGTTAGCTTTTACTCATATAAGTATAACAAATCCTAGAACCAAAAAGTTTTAAATGTGTGGATGAAACATGGTACACGGTGGTCGTAAGTACGCTGCACATTGAAAAAAAAAAAAAATCTTTAATTCACCATCATAGAGTGTTTGTGAGAGTGTTTCTATCACTTAATGCTGTGATGTAAGATTGGTGTAAGATTTATTATGTGGATCTTGAGAAAACGTTTGCTTCACTGGGAGTGATGGATGCGCGCATCTTCTTTGTTAAAACGCTATTGGATTAAGTTGTTTATGTGACTTTGTGCGTCATGAAAACATCAACTTGTTGTAAGAAAATGCTTTACAACACTGTGACGTAGTAAGTTAATGCAAAATTTTCTGAGGCTTTACAGAAACTTTAACAGTGCGTCTCCTCTACAATTGAAATTCGGATAATGGGTGTTCAACTGTAAGTGTATATAATCCATATACAGTTCCTTTTTAGACTTCACTAACATCTAATAATCAGTTTAATCATGCGTATTCAATTATTCGAAAATGGAAAAAATATAGTTAGTGTAAATGCATTTACGAAATTGAAATTTAACGACATATTTAATTTTTAATTACTTATCGAAAGTGTCATACAATTCTAGTAAAACTAGTGCCACATCAATATTTGGACATAAGAATTTTTTTGGTCTACTGTCCACATTTAATAAACAACATCTCATTCTTTAACTCCACGGACATTATGTCTCCAAAGTATCCATCGATTCCAAAGGCAAGTTATAAACTTAGAATCAATTGAAGCACAATCCATGTCCAAAACCCACATCGATCCTAACAAAATAAAATAAATCAAAGACGAAAAACACCCATCACCAACGACACCTCCAAACAAAAAAAGATAAACCCAATCACAGAAAGCTTCCAAAAAACATATTCTCCCCCTCTCACTCCCCCATTACGAAATTTCCTCCATTTCGGAACGATTCTAATAATATAAATCCCCATCCCCCCATCCTTAAAGCTCCAACAACGCAGTAATTACGGCCCCATGTTGGGGGAGTGCCCCTGTTACCAAGTACCCCCCCCTTCCCCTCCGAACGACAGAGAACTAACGGCCAGTTTCGATTCCGCTTGACTGACCACTAGCCAAGGCCACCCCCGCGCCCGTATATATCTTGGAGTTCTGGGTTGCTAGTGTCGTAACTATTATTTGGTAGATTTTGAATAAAATTAGTAGAAAATATAACGGTAACTGAGGGTTATTGAGGATCGGAGCAAATACTTCACAGTTCCCGTTTACAGCTCCAATATGCCGCCCCGGTAGAGCAATCGTTAGGACGCTAGCCTTTGGAGCTGCTGAGGGTCGGGTTCGAATCCCGGTTAGGCATGGATGTTTGTGACTGTCAATAAATGTTGTTATTTGTCTATGTGTTCGTGTCGTCTCTTGTGCTTGTGTCATTTCTGTGGCTTAGTGCAATAAACTTAAAGTAGCAGTGCTTGGCAATCTTGCCCCCCACCAAGAAAGTTATAAAGTCATAAGTCATCATATGATTGATTTTGAACAAAATAAGTAGAAAATATGATAACGGAGGGTTATTGAGGATAGAAGCAAATACTTCATACATTTTTAGCTTCATATTATTGTGTATGTTAAAATCAATATTATTAGGGGAGACCTGTGTACCTAGGGCCGGATTTTTTCAATCCTCAAAAACAGAGCCAATAAATTATTTTAAAATGTAAAATTGGTATGCACACATCATTACACTAATTACTATCCATTTGGCATTAACAAAAATACTTAAAAAAATATATTCTTTTAAATATGAGTTTTTAAAAAAAACTTCATGAATGGCCCCAGGTACAAGACATCAATGTACCTAGGGCCAGTAGCTTGTGTACCTAGGGCCAGTCCTTATAAACTCAGGTTTTTATTTCCATTGAATAAAAAACGCATATATACATATAGGAATTTTATAAAAGAAGGGATTACAGGTATTACATTCATTTTTCATTCAATTATCTAAGTTGCAATAGACCAAATTATTAATGAATTGCAACAATTTTCATTTCACATAATAATTTAAAAAACTGGTTCCAAAAGTGAGCTGCAAACTTTGCCGCGCTGAAGTACCAACAGATTGTGGTTTGGGTAATTTAAACACTATATTACTGTTATCAATTTCATAGATTTCATCTTTATCATAGATAACTTTACCTGATTGTGCAATATTTTTTTTAGATATTTAATGCTATAGTGTTTACCTGCAACATCTATTATTTCAGTCACATAAAAGTGTTCAGATCTTTTGCCTTGTAACTTTGTTAAACAAAAGTCCCCCTTCTCCAACAAGAATTACTCATGGTATCAACTATATAACTTACATCATCAGTGGAACTGGAATCAGAACACTGTACAATGTCTGATAATTCTTCGGATGACGTTTCCTCAATTTCAATTACAGGTTTTTTCACAATTTTCCTTTTTTTTTTTGGCTTTTCTATTTCCAAGTTGTTCTTCAATTTCTTTCTTTTCTGGAGTGTCTGTCAGAATTCTGCATCTGCCTGGTTTTCTGCCACCTCTTTTAGACCTAGTTGTACCTAGGGCCATGGACCTAGGTACAATGCAACTATGTGGCCCTAGGTACAAGATTTGATAATTTTATACAAAATGTCATCCACAGAAAAACCCACATGGAGAGGAGACTTATTAATTATCTCATTTAGAACCCAATATTACAAATAAAATTATACACTAGAACTGAACTGAAAAAAATTACTTTTCCTTTGTCAAACAAAAAAATTGATGAGCTTCAGAATTTTACTTTAGGACATACAAAACTGATTTTCCCTTATAAGTTTCCCCAGCTTTCTCCTCCAAAGTTTAAAAATGGCTGCCAAAACAAAAGTTGGTGCTGCCACTCTCCATCCTTAATTATAAAACTTGGAACTAAATATTATTTAAATACGGTAGGGTGGCCCTAGGTACATGGTGGCCCTAGGTACACAGATCTCCCCTAAGTATGTTCCGATCAACTTTATTATGTATGTTCCAATCAACATTATTATTCATGTTCCAATCAACATTATTTTGTAAGAATTGAAAGATTTTGATAGATTATATGCGTACATAAATATAATGGAGACCTAAAAGATAAGAAGCATACATTTTCTAGTTCACTTTTGCAGTTCCCAATCAACCCTATGATGTACAAATTGGAAGTTTTTGAAAAACCTATAATTATAATTTAGGTCTAGGAAATAAGAAGCAATGACTTTTCTAGTTCATGTTTTCAGGTTCCAGTCAACACTAATTGTATGACAAAAAAAAATGAAATATGTTAAGGAACATAAAGAGTGAAAATTCTAACAGGTATAAAATCAAGCATTTGACAAAAATCAAAGTGCATTTATATAGCGGTTGGAAACAAATATATAAATTTGTTGTCTATTTGGTACCAAGACTAAGAGTTTCTCGTAAAAATTAATAGTTTGAATGACTGCATTTCTGAATAAACTAAAAAGAAATTTACATCTTTAAATTTACATCTTTGGAAATTATGATTGTACAATTTAGATATTTTTTTAATAAAAAGATATAATTCATGGTAAAGATATTTTCTATTCAAAGTCAATCAATTATAATTATTTTTTGTTATAACACAATTTCAAATCTTCTAAATCATGCATGAATTTAACAAATAATAAAAAAAGTAACTAAGAGTCTATTGAGAACAAGTAACATTTGTTGCAATAAAAATCTTTTTCCTCTAATCATAAAACTTTTAAACAGTTATTTTCAAGAGCAGTTCATTTGTGTCATGCAAACGAGCAATTAATTTCTGACAAAAAAAATACAAAGTTTCCACCTTTATCAAACCACTGTAGCGAACACTGGATATATTTATATTCGATATATATCCCTTCTATTTCTGCCTTCATCAACACCTAGCAAAAGGGGCTAACTGTCCCCTCCCACCCCCGAATTTGAAGGGGGCAGTTTGGCGGGGATTCGGGGGCGCTGACAACCTGACAGCTGAGCCGCATCCTAATTTCAGGACGGATTTCGGATGTGCCTCTATCGGGAGGAGAGGGGTCGTGTACAAAGTGCAATTGGGATGTTATTTGAAGGATATGTTGCAAGAAAAAAAAGAAAAAAACATGTTGGTATGGATTAGTGGGTTAAGGGGAAATGAGAGTGGGAGAGAAAACCGAAGTGTCTCTGTGTTAATCAAATGGAGAAAAAATAATATTCTAAGCCAAATATACCGGATACAGGGCTGAATGCTGAGTTTGGCAACTTCTTTTTCTAATGTGCATAAATCTTGTGTATAGAAACTTTAATTGATGACATTTATTATTACAAACCTACTTGTTTTTTTTATAAGAACTTCAGTGGGTATTTAAGTAACAGCAAAGAAGGTTGTTTTAGTTCTTTTAGAACTTCTTGTTCCATCTTTCTTTCGTAAGCTTTAATAGTATAGTTTATGATCTATTATTTCGTAAACCTATTTGTTCAAACACTGTAAAACTCACCGCTCTATAAAATGCAGCTGTAATTCTCTTTTCAGTTCCAAGTCAATGCGAGTCAGTATTATTCCTTTTTAATCAGAAAATTGTATTATTATTATTGCATATGTATTAGAATATCATGAACTGTATGGTAATTAAAAATTAATATTTTTATTTAAAATATTAACTTCATGTCTTAACCTCATGCTTTGAAATGGGATTGTCCAATAAAATACCATTCCTTATTATAATTGTAAATTAAGTGCTAACCTTGATTAAATGCTAACCTTTCTTTGTGATTCCGAGAAATATGAGCCTATTTATTTAATAATCTTAACCAATTTAAAACCATACAGACTCGGAGAAATTTTGTTTCAAACAGGACTGTTTTTCCCCCGCAGATTTATTTTTTAGAAGAGTTTGAGCATAGAATTAGTACCTTGTAAAACATAGTATAACTGCTAATAAATGGTAAAAACAACACACACAGTTGATTGATATTGCACAAAATGAACTTTATTTATACGAATGTGTATTTATGGGTAATAAACAGGTGAATGGGATTATTAACACTTTGACAATAATAATAAAGATTTGAGTTAATTACTCAATAAGTATCCACACTTACAGGCATAATATTATTATTTTACAATATTTATCTGGGTTATACTGTTCTATGAAACTAGGAAGCTCGATATTAACAACAATTTTTTTAAGGACAAATATTCACAAATTAGTTGGGACTGAAATTCAGTGTGTCACAATTTACAACCAATTTTGTACATGCTAGTTTACAGTAAGTTTTAAATTTGGACACATAGTTATAAAGTTTCAGAATCAAGTTGCATTAATTCATCGTACTGTTTCAAATAAAATACATAAAGTTATTTCAAAGAAGATTAAAATGACTAGAAATTCTATAAAATAAAAATTGTATATGAAAGTCACATAACTTATTAGGCAATTGGCATTTAGTAAATTATGTTGAAAACATATTTACTTTGAAAATGTATGATATAAACGAAAACGAATCGACATGCTTTTAGTATTTTATAATGCAAAAGATATTGTCATATTTTAAACTATAATTTCAATTAAATATTTTAACCTTTAGGTTTAATAAATTTTTTACAAGTCATCTAGAACAAAACTAAATGCAAATTTTTATTCCAAAGTATCAAAACTGTTCCTTTTATATGTTTCTAAGATTGGCCATTGGCAAATTTTCTACTAGATAAATAATCAAATATACCATTTTTGTAAACATATTGGGTATTCATTTTTCAGGATATTTAGCTGTTTAATTTGAAGAAATTAATGTATATTTTTTACGATATCTTGATTAAATATGGTTTATAATTCAATTTCTATGGTATCTAAAATGTAAAGATTATTTTTTCGTTTTTTTAGATCAAACACCAAGAATTATATTTGTAATCAATGCACATATCCTCATAAAACTAGTGAAAGGCCAATAGTGGCTCCATAAGTTCATAAATATATTTATACCCTGTATAATTTGAGGAAGACTCTGCTCAATGAGAGGAGTTCACTTGTGTTTTGAGTTCGTTCGATAAATGTTTTCGAGAATTAAACTTGAAAGGTCAAATGTCACCAGGATTAAAAAACCATGCCCGTTTTCTTCTCTTCCAAGAACCAATCTAATCAATAAAAGACCTTATTTATAGTTTTCATCCATGCTTAATAATAGTCTAGAAGCGATACACGAACAGTCAGTGGTTGCTACTCATCTCCGTATCCATTCCATCCTGGCTGTTCATCGCTTGCATGTGGTCGGTACCCATGGTCTTCACACCAGGCCTGATATCAGACTCAGGATATGACGACGAAGTGTTCATAGCTGCATCAACGCTCACAACACTGTTGGCATAACAGGGACCGCTGTACTGTGAAACATGTTGTTGCATGTGGTTCGCTTCTGAATTGTCCATAGAACTGTCCCCGGCCACGCCGTTTTCCATAGAAGACGGCGAGGAGGACCTTCCCCAGCAGAAGACATCAGAAGCTCGACTGTCCGAATCGACGCCATTCTCTGCGATGGACAGAGGTGGCGTCATGGTGTTTATGGGCACCATTCCGACATTATTCACTGGCGGAGTTATAGTCGAAGATATGTCTGAGGAAGTGTTGCTGCAAGCCACGTCGACTGGGGTTGTCGATATTTTCGATTGCATTAGTCCTGGAGACACTGGCAAGTGCTGGTCAGGGCCATTACTGACCAGGCCGTTTTGCTCATTGACTGCGGGTTTGGGCAGTGAATCGCTGTTGACTGTGTATGGTGTAGCAGGGCCGTTGAGGACCGGGTGTGGTTGCTGGGGTAGACATCCGATGGTGGTTCCAGTTGTGGTGCCGTTGATGGTACTGACTGTTGTTTTGCTCTTGCTTGATTTTTTAGTAGAACCTTGCACGCCCTGTTTTTCACCGCTGGATTTCAGTTCTGCTGCCTCGGCGTTGGAGACGTTGTCTTGTTTTTTCCATTTCGTCCTTCGGTTTTGAAACCAAATCTTTACCTAGAAAATAAATTAATGGTTTAGCACAGGACTTTTTCATTTTCTTAGCAAGTTTTATGTTTAAACTACTTTTTAATGTTATCACTAGCAAGCAACTTTTGTTTCAAAAAATTAAATTAATACAAAATAATTTTACAATGCAGAAAAAAAGTAACTTGCACTTTTAGTTTTCAAAAAATGCAAGTTTGCAGAAAATAAATTGCGTGAAGTTTTATAGGTATAATGGAGAAAGGTATGTTAAAAATCAAACTTTCAAGAATGAGCATTAGGATGTTTTCATTTTTGTGTGAAAACAATAGTCTTAAAAATAAATACGTTGAAATCTTTAATTTGAGCATCGTTACAAATGAAACCCTCAAAAGGCAGTGCTTTAGTGTTCTCACTTTATTGTGAAAACAATAAAGAAAATATTGTGAAACTATCAAATTAAATATTTTGCCATCTTAAATTTGTGTTCCCAATCTTAAACATCAACAACTCTTAACAGCCTAGACCCCTCTTGCTATTGTCTATTAGATGGCACAGTTGGATAACATACACTGTACTAGACTATCGTATTCCGCTCGTATTCTCGGTTTGAAGCCGAGTTAGAGATTTTTCTCAATTACTCTCAAAATTAAGTACATGCATGCTCTCAAAACTTAAAAACAATATATTCGAAGCCATTATAACACAATGATGTTTTGGTAAATATGAACATAATTCGCAAAATTGAGAACTTATTTTTATCAGCGGGACATAGTTTAAAAGAAAAATGATTTTAAAACACTTTTTTATAATTGTTGTAAGTTAAGTAAACTTGTAAAAATTTTACAATGTTATAATGCAACTACAATACAGTGAAAAGAGTTGAATACGTATGAAATTAATAACACGAAAGTATTCTCAAGTGTACCAATTTTATAACAATAAACAACGTTGTGAAGCTAATATGATTTAAGGAAATGCTGGATTTAAAGGAGCTCTCTTCACTCTTCGTGTATACCCTTTAATTTCTTCATAAAATAATTGCTCAATATTGGAATTTCTACCTTCAATCACTTTTAATAATAAAATGAAGTTTTAACTTTCATGGTTTAATTATAAAAGTGGGAGATTGTTGCCATCAAATGCGCACTTTCCGCCAGAAACACTTTTAACTTTATTGCAACACGATTTTCCAGGTGCGAAAATTAAACAGGTTGAAAGCTAATTAGAGAAAATTTAAAACTCCACCGTTGTAACATAAGCACATCTATAATCATTTACGACAGCTAAAATTCGAACATCGAAAACAATTTGGAAGGCACGTGTTTGAAATATGAGACGTTCGGGTTTTGTTCCTAGGCGAACACTTAAACTCCATTAATGAGCGGGAACGTTTGGCGAGTTCAAAAAGGTCGATTTTTAGCGCCACCCATCGGTAATCGTGTAAAACGCCTTCTAATATCCCGTGCGCCATTAATCAAGAAATGGAAGATAATAAACTGCCTTCATAACGTCACTTTCAACGCTAAATGGGAGCGGGAATTGCTTCAAATGGCAGATTAAAACTTACTTAGGCAGCAGGATAGTTTAGCTGATGTAATGAACTCACATTGCTCTTTTAATATGCTCGTTTACTGCCGAACGATCGACGCGGTGGGCGCCATGTTAGTCTTAAATTAAAATGGCGTATCAATTTTATTTATACTTTGTAATTTCCTTATCGAGCAAGTCAGCAAAATGTAAAAGGTAAAGGAAGCGTTATTAAACGAAGTGTGTGGCTGAGATATGTAGGGTATCTTTTAATCATTTTTTTCCTTCCTTTTCTCCACCCCCTGTGCACTTTCTAATGGAACTATTAGAATGTTATTGGAGAAAACTTTAAATTTCATTTTCTTTACCGAAACTATTCAAGGAATTACTGAATATTATTCATATTAATTACATTTGATTTAATTATCGTAAATGTAAGTACTCTAGAGTATTTACAGTTGAGAATAGAAATGATTTTAAAATGAAAGGGTTGTTTCAGAAACAAACAATTTTATTTTAAGAATATTTAAATTTTGTTGAATATTAACTATAAAAGGTATGTCGCATTCTAAGGTGTGCAATAAATTTAAGTAAACCAAGTTTTATCTTTATAGTAATCAATAAAATGCTGAAAAAACTCTATGAAGTCTAGACACGGCTACTTCTAATTTCTTCAAATTTAAACAATTGATAACTTATTTTACAATTAAAACTTTAAGTTTTAGTATATTAAAATTCCCGATAAAGCATGTATTGCATAATTATAAATAATTACATCATAAAGTTACCCTAATGACGTGCATGAGTTCATCTTTTTGTACTTATGTATCCATAAATTTAAATAAACATATTTTTTCTTGTTGTGGTTGGCCATAAATATTTAGATTCCTTGTTTTTATAACTCTTTCTCAGTATCCCTGCAAAATTATGCTTACTTTTATTTGCGTCCCACATCACCATCCAGACACTTTCCAGTTCATAACTCTGTCTCCCTTCTTCAAAGTGTTCATGTCCAACGGGACTTATTTAGAACATCGTAATTCGTTGGCAATAAAAAAAACTAGGGTATTTATAAAAGCTTTTTAGGGTGAGAGAGGGAAAAAAACTTTTAACGGTTCAGTTCTTGGCAAAAACCATGGACCTATTTGTTATTGTATCTTGTCACGAGCCGTCAATAGAACAAGGCTTGACGCTAACTGCAATTAATGCGCGAACAGACATAGCGAAGCAAGTGGTCCGTGCACGTCAATCTGTAGCCAAGTCTCAGTGCTTTTTAACAGAGTATTTATAGCCTTCCTAGTTACCTAAAGGCCGGCATTTTGCTCGTTGCACAGTTTCAGTCTTTGTGTCGACGCTTTTGATGGGCGCTTAAATGGATGAGATCTTTTTATTTTTACTTTTTCTTCCAGGGAACATCTAGTTATCGGGGTTTTCCGCACGAATCTTGTGATTCTACGCCAAAATTATTTCAACTCTTTGCAATAGTGAGGGATGCCGTTGTAAATAAATTTGTGTAAATAAAAATTGTTGCCGTAAAGAAAAATTGTTAGTATGATATTCATTCTTAATCAGTATTTGAAGGACCAATGTTAGAAAATCGTCGCCATTGTCTCCAGTTTTCTGTTTAACAATTTTTCATCCATACGGATAGTCGATCCTAAGCTAGGCAGTAAGTTAATTTTGTAGTGAATTCTTTGACTACTTGTGGTACAATTCGTACTTTGGATGATTAGTTGAACATCTTTGGATGTTTTGCCCGTTATTTTTGTAATTGGATTGTTATATATATTTTTTGGTTAGTTTGAAAAATCGTTGCACTATAGGTTCACGAGTGCTGTTAGAGACGGGCGTCGCAATTTAGAACTTCAGTCAAGTGACGAGTCGACACCTGGTACGATTTGGATTAGGTCACAAAAAGTTCTAGCGTTTAGAGTCAAAGTACTAACGAAAGTTTTCGGTATTGGCAACAGTTTTGGTGTGAGAAGTGAAAGCTTGGCGGGAAACCCCGTCAGCTACGAGAGATTTCCTCTTCTTTTTCTCTCTACTCTTTTTCTCCTGCTCCTTTTTTGCTTCTTCAAACGTTTTCGGTGTTTTTTTCTCCTCTTCTTTTCGTTAAGCTTTAATTTCTTACGGTAGCTCTTTGAAATGTTTTCGCTTCACGGTTAGTTGATAGTTGGGGGGAAGGGGATGGCAGTGGAACATTAATTAGGGTTCATTTACGCCGAGAGTAAGCTGAAGAAATGCGACTCTGTTTTTGCTTCTCCACTTTAGCGTGAGATGTGAGATTTTCTGATTTTGCTTTGACAAGACAAGTTAACTCGCGCCCAAGAAATTTTTGGCTCGCTGTAAAACGGCGTGGGTTTATTTATGTGCTGACAGAAGTTATAAGTAGATCAAGAATTTCGACGAGGACGAGTCATTTTTCATTCGATGGTATGACCGAGAATATTTATACTGCTCAAGTTTTTCAACTAAAGATTTTTTGATATTTCATCTACAAATCGAAACTTTAACAATTGATTTAATGCCGATAGAAAGTAAAGCAATGAGCTCAGTTACTTTTCGCCAACAAATGCACACACATCATAAATTACCCTATATAATCCTCAATATTATATTAACATTGTTTGTTTTTTTCGGAAAATTTAACCCTTTTCCGCTAGCATTCATTTAAATATTACAAACTTCAGCTGTTTTCTTTTGTCTTAAATAGAATTTAAGCATTCTTTTTTCAATAAGCGATAAGAATAAACTTTTTCAAAACAAATAGATTTAGTCGAAATCAATCTATATCTATCATGCAGTATTATAAATAATAAAAAAGAAACAAACATAAAAAAGGATATGTGAAAGAAATTTTAGAAACTAAAAATAATTAAAGATAAATGTATTGTACTATAGCTCAAGTGTGCTTAAGAAAAACATTTGTTGATAATACAACCAATTCCAACTTTTCTTTAAACTCATTTAAGAAATTAGTTAGACAATTTTTATCAGTTATTCAAACTGTTTTTATGTTACAGAATTAACAATCGTAACACCTCGTATAATAAGGACATTATCCTAACCATTTTCCAAAATTTAAATCAAACTATATCCTTTAATACGCTTGAGACCTAACTCCAAGTCATCTCTTTCATCTCGGCAATATATCGCTCCAGAATAAATGGACAAGGATCAAATAATCCTGGTTCAACATTTATTTTACACGATAAATACAAATCGCTCCGCATAAATGTATTCGTTACTTGGGCATTTGCGCTTTTAAAACCACCAATTTCCTTTGCGGAGCAGGGCAGAAGAGGAAGATTGATTATTGAAAGTCTACACATATTAAATGGTCTGAAACGAAGTGGTACAATGTCGAATTGCAGTTGAATCGTAATTTATCAACAAAATTACCTCTTTTCTAATTTATTTTTTTAAATCTAAAAAAAGTCGTGTTAGAAAAAGATATTTTTTTCATGAAATGGAATTTGAAATTGGCCGTTTGTGGAGTGAAACCTAGTCTCTCCCAGAGTGGTTTTTAACATTGAACACATAGGGAGGAAAATCGGTGCCTTAAAAATTTGGTCGTAAGTAGAGGCGGTCGTTTAATGGAGGTAGTCGGTCGTGGAGTCTTCACACTGTATATTGCATTTGAGCAAAGTTTGTGAATTTTTTATTTCTTTCATCCAATCATTCCATTGGATTTAAAATTAATGTTTAGATTACTTTTTGTATTTAGAAAAATATCCTAAGCTGATTAACTACTCAAATATTATAAATTTTAAAAACTGATTTTACTACATTTATACATAACTGACATTTATTTATTTTATTAATAGTATAAAAAAAACTTTTGCCGATCCGATAATTTTTAGAGTAAAATTATATTAAGTGTGTTCTTGAATGTTTGCGGCAGAACTTTTTGGAGAGCAACAGGCTGTTTGAATAACACTAATTATTCGAAACTTATTTTCATTCGTAATGTTTTTTTTATATCTTTATGAGAATGTTATTTTTTTAAAAAATTTCTTACAAATTGACAATTTAAATATAATTTTTTTTCAAGACTAGAAAACTTGCTTTCATTACACCAGCAAATAAAATTAGATAATTAACATGAAGCAGTAAAATGTATATTTTTTAATAAAAAATACTCGTGAAGAAACGATAATTTTGTAAATAAAGGGTTTTCGACAGGATTTATTAGTTATCTATTGCACATGCCAATCAATTTTAGTTAGTTAACTGGTTAATATAATAAGAAATAGTTCAGTGTCTAGTTGCAAAACTCGCGTTCCCTAATGTTAAAGTAGGATAAAGGCTCAATCCCGTTCGTTGACTATTGATTCGTAAAATTGTATTTGCAATTGTCAAAATTTGTCAATGAACTTACTGGGCTCTATATATTAGTTATACTTTGAAGAATTGAGTTTTTCAAATGGAGAACAATCAATTATGAGCATTTATAAAAATCACTAGGATAGCACCTATATCAAATACACTATTAAGCATAATTAATGGTGTGCTATAGTGAAAAGTAAACCTCACTCAATGAAGGATTTCAATTGGATTACAAAATAACATTGAAGAATTTATATACAATAGTTATTTAGTTGCCTAAAAATTTGTAAGATTAACATTTCATTTAAAATAAAACTTAACGCATTTAAAGTAATTATACTTATGCCATTTTTCAATGCACGCCGAGTTTCCCCTAAGAAGAGATGTCGCTAAAGAGATTTAATTAAAGAGCTCGGTCGTTGGAAAATTTAAATATTTGGCGGAAGAATTATTTACGGAGTTTCTACGCGAAGTTTCATGATTTTAAGTGATCGTAATCACAACCGAAATTGTTTGAATACGTTAACTAATTATGCGCAAAGTAAATAAATATTTTAAAGCCTTTCCAAGTCTTTGGTATGCATCACTTAAAGAGTCATGAAAAGGATATGGTCCCAGTGAACGGCCGTACGGCTTTTAAAATTGCTATTTGAATCGATTAAAGTTACATTAAAATAGTGAACTAAACTGTAATATATTATAATAGTCATGGGAAAATATTTTTCAAATGTAATTTGTTCAATGCAATTCTTGACAAGTTACCTTTGAACAATTATTGACCGTATTGATATGATGTGTATTTAAGGGTAACACTTTACGATTTTTAATTTTCACTCAATAAATAAATAATATTTAAAGTTAATTATATAAGCTATAAGAAAATTTAGATACCTTTAAAACTAAGAAATAATCTGCCAGCTATCATTTGCACTTGCTCTATTTTTTAATAAAAATTTTTTAGGACTCCCGATAGTTACTGGGAACTCGTGTATGAAATTTTGTCCCTAGAGCTTTTTGTTCAAGCTGTAGAGTGGTTTCAGACATTCTGAGAGACGAAGCAATTTTCAAAACCATTTTTTTAGAATTAGCACCCCCAAAACATGTAGAAACATCAAAACTCCATTTCAGATTGATTTTTAACCTCATAGCAGTCTTTTATAACTTTATATTACACATTAGGCAATTCAAAGTGAAAAAAAATATAACTCATTTATTAGACAACTTCTTAAGTAAAATCGATGAAAACTATATTTTAACAAGAATCCCTAAATATTCCTCGTAACATTGTTAGTTCTCATAATATTGTTTTTGTATTTTTGGGGATTATGAGTGGGTTTCAAAAATTTACAAAGGCATCACTAGTTAAACAATTTATGGTTCTTTTGTTAAGTATTTCCGTAGCACTCAAAGTCTTATTTTACAAACATCATAGATTAAAAATGCCTAAAAAATTCCGCAGGGTTTATTTTTTACACCATTAAACATTTAGCACATCCACAAATCCCGCTGAAAGTACTGCTGTCTTAATTGGCGATAAACCGCCAGTCTTTCGAACCACTCTCAAACATCAGAGTTTCAGAAGTGCAGTCTTATCCTATACTTACCACAAAGTAGATTTTAACTGCTCAGTAATAAGCGGGGCATCATAACTTAAGAGAAATTCTAGTTGTCGGGAGGTTTTGTGAAAAGCTTTGAATTCCGTCGCCAACAAATAAATTAGTAGACAATATTGTAAAGTAATACCGCTTTAAAATTTCTCTTTGCATGTTTGCTTTTTCGCATTATTTATAAAAGCAGTTCTTTTTGTTTATATTTAAAGGTATTATAGGGTTGTTGGATAAAAGTAAAAAGTATTGTAATGTATACGGAGCCTAATCCGAAGCTTGGCGACAAACTCCCCTATAACTAGAAGTTTCCCAACACAGGGCGATAAGAATCCCTTTAGAGAGTTCGACAACGGAACGAAGCCGCGAATATTAGAACATAATCCATACCGAGTTTCAATTTTAGCCATTTTTTTTCTTCAAAAAAGGCATGCATTTTTTAAAAAGGAATTTCCGCCCATTATCTATTCAGTGCGCGTTTTTAAGAAAACGCTGCTTTAAGCAAACTTTGTTATGGTATGTGACATAAAACACAGCGCCTAATAGACGACTGAAAATAATCCTCTAGATAGCGACAAAAAGGAGGGTTTTTATGGAAAAAAATTAGGATGAATAAATAGGTTCAGCAATGTCTAAAGAATTCCTGAGTGTTTGTTATTGTAGACCGAATGCAATGTGTGTTTTTTTGTACGTGAAATCGCGTTTTTGAGGTGCAAGTGCAAACGTTAAATCCTCGAATTCATTTCCCAAAAGATTTTTGCATAACAAAAGAACGAACAAAATTTTCATTTTTCAGGTTAAATTATTAATTATTTTCATTCTTTCTGTTTGTTATGCATGCTTCTACAATTTCCATGAGGGCATTAAAAAAAAAAGGCTGAATTGTTACCAAACTATTTAAAGCACTTTTATTATGCTAAATTGAATTTTATTATTTTAATCTTGTGCATATGAAATAAAATATCATGATATAATTGCTCACAAACGAAAAAACTCCTCTGGTATTTACCAAAAAACGATTGCAAACTGTGGGAATGTTTACCAAGTAAACAATAAACATTTCAAACTTAAGCTTGTTAATATGTAGTGATTTTTTTACAATATCTTTATTGAGTTATTTAAATATTAGTTGACAATTTGTTCGTAATCTAATGATTTGGTTTTCTGTTTAAACATTTTTTGCGGGAAATTGATGCATTTAGCTTGCTAAAAAACTGAATTAGAGAATTAAAAGCTTCATTAAATAGGTTCATATCAAAATCTGTTTGTGTTTTTAGGCTTATGTCAATAACATTTTGCAAATGCTTTAAATAAATCTCTATTTAAAATTCAATACAAAATGCAGTTAAGTTTTAATATTGATGAAACATTTTTAAAGAGTCCAATGTTTTCAATAGAAAAGTACATAAATAACGAATTTTTTTTAACAAAGATATACAATATAGATGACACAAAAGGCATTGTCAAAATCTAAAAATATATATGTATTTTTTGAAATGTTATAATAATGCAAACGTTTTTATTATAATTATTATTGCTTTATTGAAGCTTTGAAAAAGTGTTTTGGTTCATTAATTTTTAAATATGTTTAGTTTTGATTTTTAGCTAACGGAACACTGTTATAAATCATGTGCTGAGTCTCCTCACAATAATTCCTAGTAGCTGCAGCAGTTGTGTGGTGAAATGTTTCATCATAATTTGGGTATTCGGTTGATCCAATTTTCAGGTTTTCGGAAGAAAATTATGAGTAATGGTTCAACCAAATACCTAAATTTTGAAATATTTCACAATACGGCCGTTGCAGCTACTGTATTTTTGATGAAACCAAATGCTAAATTTTCAACAGTGTTATATAGTTAAAAATTTATCAAGTTAAAAAATATATATTTGTAAATTTTTCGGTTTTTCAAATTAGAAATTGGTATGCAAGAAATATAAAAGTTTCGAGTTTTAAAAAAGAAGCAAGTACAATGTGCACCAGTAGTAAAAAATACATTATAATTGAAAAACATTTAACGTACCTTATTTTTTGGCTATAAATATGTTTGTAATTGGATAACAACTAGTTTAGAGTATTGTCATTTTGGAAATGTTAATAGTGTAGAAATACATTATTTCCCAACAAATTTTTTTCAAATGTGTTTAAATTTAGTTTAAAAGCTACGATAGTTAGTTGACAAAAATGACAGTGATTGCGCCCACTAGAAGGGAGAGTGTAGGCTTTATAGCCCATTACCCAACTCGCCAGAAGAGACAGTCACAAGAGACACACAAAGAAGGACGACACAAACACAAAGAAAAATAACAACATTTATTGACGGTCACAAACATCCATGCCTGACCGGGATTCGAACCCGACCCCAGCAGCTCCAAAGGCCAATGTCTTAACGATTGTGCCACCGGGGCGGCACGATAGTTAGTTACTAAATTTATTAATAAAACATTTATATCTTATCGCCTCTTTAAATAGACCCATGCCCTACAAATTGATGAACAGATTTGCAGAAATTCCCTCAAAACACAATTTACGTTATCAAAGCAAATCGGTCCTTTATCCAACTCAAAAGACATTATGTTATTCACAGAGAGAAATAGAGAGAAGCTGCAAAAAAGTAGCTTAAAAAAAAAAGTAGGAAATTATCCCCAAAGGAGGAATTTCCATCATTCTAGTCCCTACTTTTTTCCCCACATCCCTCCTTCTTTACCGTTTGGTTTCTTGATTCTTTGCTCAGCATAAATAAATTTCTATCAAAAATAGACGGAGGGAAAAAAACGTGATTAAAAAAAGATTAAAAAGACCGAAATAATAAAGAAAACCCTGATCCTATTAAGGAATAAATTACCCACGTAAAAAAGGAAGAATAGAAAGACGACGTACTATTAAAAAAAAACCTCGAATAAAGAAAGAATAGTAGCTTAAAAATCACTTTATTACTGTAGCTGTCTCTCTAGGTCCATTCACGGGACTTTTAAACGGCGATTAAGTTGTCGTAGGATTTTTTTTTATTTTTTGAGTTTTATTTTTTCTTATTTCCCTCAGTTTTTCAATGAAGTAAAATGTTATTGAGCGTGTGAAATGCCGGGTAAAAAACACAAAGGTAAAAAGTGCCTTTAGGGGGATGTGATTTTAAAAGGCGTGAATTGTTCAATTGTGCCGGGGCTTTTAGAGTTTATTTGAGATCATTTAGTGGGGTTGGAATTTTCTATGGCCGCTGGGGGGAAACTATAAAATGGTTTATATACTTGCATTGAGTTGGTAACTGATTTAGTTTTAAATGATTGGTATCATTTTGTGAAGAGAATCGGGATAAATACATTGAACACTTTATATCTACTAAATGTATTAATACTTAGTTTAAACTAGTTATCATATATATTTTGAGGTCGATATTCATCGAGGTTTTAAATTTTACATAACATCCGAAATCATGTGTGTTTTTAAAAATAAAATTTAAAATTGATACAAGGTGTGGTTTTACATCAATACAATATGTTTACGTTCCTTACTGCACACAAAATTTAACATTTTATGTGTAACTGAATTTATTTGTCATCCTTATTGTTATTCACTCAAAATAGTTCTGTATAATTTTTTTTCAATGATTCTACCATTTCATATTTAAATAATAATAAAAAGTTTTTTCAAGATTTAAGTGCTAAAATTCTTACGTTAATTAAATTAACAAAACTTTAAGATTCCCTAAAATTAAATCCAGCACTTATTTACTTCACTCAGCGAACGCGTAAAGCCGTTTCAAAGCCAAGAAGGTGTATCTTGGCATACGCTAAATTTCTGACGTTAATTCTTATGTCAAATTAAATGAACTTTTGATTTATGACCTTACGAGAGACATATCATTAACTTCTCCCCTCTCCTAAATTAAACGAATTTTTGATTTCCACCACAGAAGAAAGTATGCGGGTTATTTCAAACTGCGTAGAATTCGGTAGCTCAATCTCAGAGAAGTTATTAATACTTTTAGGTAAGGCTGAATTGTTGTGGGTTGGAAAAATAAAGAGTAGGCATTCTGTTTGATTGAAAACTTTCAGGCATAAAATTTATCTCGTCAGTGGTTTAGTCCAGAGACAAACAATGAAATTTTATATCTAAGTGTGCTAATAGAAGGTTTTGAAACAAAGTTTTAAAAAATTAACACACTATGTCTTATCCAAAGAAAACAAGAAATATATTTATCAGCATACCAATGCTTTATAGTCATAGTACAACTCTCTAATTACTTTATAAAAAATAAAAATTAAATTAACCTAATAATTGTTGTGGTCGAAATTATTGTGGCAGTACAATGATTAAATGGAAACTCTTAATAAGTAGAAACATTTGTAAACGTACTATGCATTGAAAAAAATATTAACTTTGTGAAATTATTGAAAATTCATAATAATAAAAATGGGCCCATAATGTTGTTTTATTTCATAGGAAATTTCTATACCATCCTGAATAATACTTTTTTAGCATTATATAAGGGAATGCATTTTATATGTAAGTTGCATGCATTTAAATATTTAGTTTTGACTTTTTGTTTGACTTTTAATATAGAAAGTTAGCTGTTGCTTGCCGAATTATGTTAACATTCATATTTTTGTATTATTTTAATTAAAGAAGTTCACAGTACTATAAATTGACATCATTTAGATTATAAATAACGATATTCAAACTATCTTGGTTTCCCTTTTCTCTGAATAATGAATGCATTAGTTTACAAGGGTAGAATATAATGCAAGGTCTGTTTTTTTCCTAGGCTAACTGAATGCTTTAGTTAAAAAGATGTTTGAAAATGCTACCTTAGACTGAGGTAACTTTGGCCCCAGCATAAAACCTTAGTTCTGACTTCTTGAATATTTTTTTGCTCGTAAATCGAGGCAAAGTTTCCACAAATTGAAAAGTAAGCAAATTTTTAAAGAGTGTATTTAATGAGAAGTTACTAGCTTGGGTCAAAGTGACCCTTCAGGACCAAAGTTCCCCATTTGATGGTAATAGGACTAAGGCACTTCCCTACTTTAGAACTACGGAATTATGCTTTGGCCTCAAAGTTACCCCATAAGACGGCGATGGTAGCATTTTTATACATCTCTTAACCAAGGGATGATGTTGGACTAAGAAAAATCAGAAGCCACATTCTACGTGGTTGTTTTACCCTTGTAAGCCAATAAATTCGTTATTCGGGGGAAAAGAGCAACTAAGAGTAGACGTAATTGTTATCTAATCTAAGTAATGTATATTTACTGTACTATAATAATCTTTAGCTAATATATTACCTATATGAATGTTACTAGTTAATAGTAAATGGTTAAAGCTAATATGAACCAAACCATTTACCTGCGTTTCCGTGACATTGAGCAACTTGGCCATCTCCGCCCTCTCGCTGGAAGAAAGGTACTTCTTAATCTCGAACTGCTTTTCCAACTCGAAGATCTGTCTTCCTGTAAAAGTGGTTCGAGCTTTTTTCTTCTTGTTCTTCTCGCTCTCCGGGTCGCTGTCCGGCTGCTGCTGCTGAGAAGCTTGCAGCTGCGGAGCTACTGCTGGCTGTGCGGCTGGCGGCTGCTGAGATGGAATGCCGCCGATGGTGTCCGGTTTCTTTTCCTTCTTCCTCTTGCTGGGGTTCTTTGGGGTTTTGGCTGCAAAAGGAAGAAAAGAGTTGCTATTGAACAAATTGTTTAATTTATTAGTGTTAACTGTATCTAAATAAAGAATGCTTAACACTACACGACTTTCGATTATCATTCAATAAACCAATACATTTAAATATAATAGGTTTTGAATTTAGGTTTTGAAATATCGTCACACTAGAGCTACACGAGGGCTATTGGCGACGGGCGTCGTATTTTGGAACCACAGCCAGGTGACGAGCCATCACCTGAATAGGCACCCAACGCAACCCTTAAGGGCGACATCGTACGCAGCGCTAGGACTTTTAAGGATATTTTACGTGCACTCCCTTACACGGGGTATTATTCGGTGGGCATTTTTGGCTGCACGGACCGATTATAGGTCTGCAGCTAATTTGGCGATGCCCAGACCCGAACCTGGGACCTTCCGCATGCTAAGCGAGTGCTTAACCGACTGGGCTCCCCAGCCCTCTAAATATAATAGTACACCTAATATGAATTTTAATGGCTTTAAATAAAGTTAGGTTAGTTTTTGAATTATCGTCACACAAGAGCTACACGAGGGCTATTGGCGACGGGCGTCGTATTATAGAACCACAGTCAAGTGACGAGCCGGCACCTGAGTAGGCACCCAACGCAACCGTCAAGCTTTAAATAAAGAAAAAAAGTTAAGGTTACTGAACGAAAACGGTTATTGAACGAAAAGTTAAGCTTCTACACGACTTTCAATTACCATTCAATAAATCAATACACTTAAAGGTAATAATATACCTAATATGAATTTTAATGACTTTAAATAAAGAAAAGAGTCAAGGTTATTGAACGAATTGTTTAATTTGATAAGTGCTTACTGAATGTAAATAAAGGATGCTTAACACTATAACATTTTCAATTACCATTCAATAAATCAATTCATTTGAAGGTAATAATGTACCTAATATGAATTATAAGGGCTTGAAAGCCTAAACAGTTCGACGGAAACTACCATTCGGGCATTGATTTTCTCGAAAACTTTATTATGACTTCAGACATGTATTGATAACTAATGTACCATTTTTTATTAATTGGAAAAAAATTTAAAAACACCTTGGGTACCACAAACAAACGGACGGGTACGACAAATATTAAAAAACAACAACACCGTTTTAGAATGCACTTACTAAAACGTGCAGAAAACACAAAATCTCCATTTCGGATTTTCGACTCTTATAAATTCTTCCTTTACTTTTATATTTTACATTAAAAAATACATTAATAAGAATTATCAAATGAATGAAAAATATGAAGGGTAAATCTAGTTGCAAAACTCATATTCCGCAAACCACAACAAAGATATGGACTACGGTATAATTTTATTATTATGTGATAGTTCAATTCTTTGCAATTTAAATTACTTCTAACAAAAAAAAAAAAACAAATGCGAAAGTGCCTAACGTATATTTACATCAATTTTTTGATTAATGAATTTAAAACAGATTTCAATTCCTTAAAAGATTCACCAAAAATAAAATTTAATGTCGGTACAAGTAAAACAGATTAACAGAAAATTCAGAAAACAATCTTTGTCTTACAAAATAAAAGCATCAACTTATAATTAGAACAGATATAAAAGCATTTATCGTGTTAAATTAAAGGTATTATCATTTGAAAAGAAATATCAAAGCGATTTAAATTAGGTTTATTCAAGAAGATAATTATGGTTTATTTTTTGTACCACTAATGTACTTTTTCAGTCATCTTCTTTGAATTAAGTGGATAAATTGTTTGCTCAAAGAAGTTTTTCTTTTTAAAAAATGGTATTTCAAATATTTCTTTAGATTCAATTACGTGTCATTTTCTGAAACCATAAACTTTTGTTCAATGTTGTTGAGTACCGTTATAAATTATTCATTTATTTCAGTATAACTACTAACAATTACAATAAAAAAATAATTTAAATAGTCTCCAATTTGGGATTTGGAAGTTTTAAAATCTTATTAAATATCAATAAATACTTAAAATAAATAGGTTTCTCTTTAATAATATTAAAAATACCTTATATCCTAACTATTAAAAGCGTTTCGAAAATATAAATGAGTCAAATGCGAAGCAAAACAATTAATTAAAAAAAACAGCTAAAAGTTTTAAAGAATAATTGGAATTAGTTATGCATAGTTTAAAAAGCATTTATTTGTTAATAAAATAACCAATTTAGCTCATATATTTTTACTGCTGCCTGCAAGTGAACACTTTCAAATATTTATCGCCTACACGCTTAATATTAACATTCGCAAACAAGAAAACATTGCCGTAAACTAACAGTGACATCGTCAAAAGGTTCCTTAGTTTGTATGTTTTTATTTGTCAATATTTAATTAAATATATTTTATTCAGTAAAACCATAAACTTAGCCTTTTCAAATATGTAATTTTCTTATTCTTTATGTAAACTTAAATAAAATTAATCAAAATAATTGAACAAAATTTAAAGTAAAAACAGTATTTATTAAAAAAGTGTAAGGTATTTGACTTTTAAATATTTAGTTTTTAAACCTCTATCGTATTAAAGACTTTGTATTTATTGGTTTAGAATTTAGTTTTTATATAAAACTAAAAAAAAAATCGATGGTAAGAAAATTTAAGAGAAAAAAAACCTAGTCATAATTTAAAATGTACATCTTGTTTGTGTTATTTATCTTTCCTCAATTGAGTCACTTTATTACCGAAAAAAACGTTTGATTAAAGTTCTTAAAGTTTGTTTTAAGATTTGCTTAATGTGTCCTACATTATGGGTTCATTACTATGGCCTTTATTTGTTATACATTTGGGTTATTCAGACAAAATTAAGCAGAAAGCTTATTTTCCCATGACAAATATTTTTCCTATCATTTAAACATTTTAAGGCATTCCTATGGATTTGAAAAATGAATAGTGATGTTTAAATTAAACTGATCTAAGGGATACTTAAAAATAAATAATATAAAACTTACAATACATATTATTTATGTTTATTCATTCCTTGGATGAGTTTAATTTAAACATCACAATCCATTATGCTCAACAAATGCATATGAATGCTTTAAAATGTTTTCAGATTATATTGAAGGTATTATGCCTTTCAAGCTATTATTTAATTACTGCTTTAAAATTAGTCATTCAAATCAACAATAAATCAAGCTCTCTACTATTCAAGACATCTCTAAAAGACATACGAAAACAAGCTACCCTAATACCCACTAGGGAATTTTCATCGGAATTAATGACAAAAACAAACCCAATCATTGTCATCATCCTCAATCGGTTAAAATTCCCTCGAAATAAACACCTCGATCGAAAATACCCTCAAATTAAGCGATCCTCAAGACAAACAACCCGAACTGATAGCTCCTCTTTAAAATCCTCGAATGGCTCCGTACATTCAGACCTTGACAGCTAAGTAAGACGGAACACAAGATAGACTCTCTCGTAAGAAAGAAAGGAAAGATAGAGGAAAGACAGCACAGAGAAATAAGAAAGTCAAGGGAAGAAACATCGTGATTTTCAGTTAACAGTTAGTTTCTTTTAATGATGTTAAATAAATAAATAAATAAATAAATAAATAAATAAATAAATAAATAAATAAATAAATAAATAAATAAATAAATAAATAAATAAATAAATAAATAAATAAATAAATAAATAAATAAATAAATAAATAAATAAATAAATAAATAAATAAATAAATAAATAAATAAATAAATAAATAAATAAATAAATAAATAAATAAATAAATAAATAAATAAATAGTTCAGCATTTTCTAACAAAAATTTCGCAAATTTTATGGCATAATGACCCATAAAATTATTGAAATGAATAAACAAGTTAATAATTTTTCAACAAAAGTTTATTTTGCATTATGTCTATTTTTATTATAGATTTATAAGAATATAGAATTTATAAGATGGTACATCACGGTTTGTTAAAGAATCATTTATCATATTTTGATAAGTTACTCAAGAATGAAAAACATAAATAGTAAAATACATTTTAAAAGCTGAGGAAAGGTTTTGTAAGCCAAACACCTTCTCTTGTAATAGAGTTTCGTTTACCCAAATCTACTTTAACCCAGTACATCAAAATGGGAGTTCGACTAAGCATACTATAGAAAGTTATAACCATACATTTCCTCTTTGTTACTAAATTTCAGAACCTTCTACAGCGAAATATAATGAATGTTTTAATGTTTTATGATTAGGGGAGAGTGGGGGCTATTGGGACGCAGGGCTAATGGGACAAAGGCCCTAAAGCTGGTGAAAATCTACTTTTTTACAAATTTTTCGACACTAAAGCAGAGTAACAGTAAGACTTCATATTCTTAGAACCAAAGATCAGCCATTAAACGCATGTGGTGAAGTGGAGAGAAAAATTGTTGTTTTGGAGAATTGAAAGTTAATTAAAAGTGTACCTTGTTTTTCACTTTTGACGTATTGAATAAAAACTTTCAATGAACTAAACTACAGTTTTAGATAGATGAAATATCCTAGATTAAGATAGTATATGTCAAATATCGTGGTGAAGTACAAGCGCTTCTGTGTTGGGTCATTTATAAAAAACAACACTGTGGGGTTTAATGGGACAGAAACAGTGGGGTCTAATGGGACATGAATAAACCTAGCTTTGTATGCTTCGCATGAAGAATCTACATAAATCTCTAATATCTTAATCAGTCAAGTTGTCAAAAACTTTGTTAAACTTTAATTTTAAACTTTTTGAACTCTTTTCATCGTATATAAGTGAAAGTTAAAGTAGCTTTATTGACATATTTCCACCTGCAATTTCATTAATTACATCTGAACAGAGCTTGGTGAAAATAAATAAATTGTTGTTGGTAAATTTTGTTAGGAAGCAAGCTATTTTTTATTCGTTTTATTGATTTCTGAAAAAGAAGGCGATGAACTGAAAATTTTCCTTAAAATTATATGAAAAAGGCGAGCGATGGTAAGCTATTTGAAGATAAAGACGATTTTCAAGTCCTTGTACCGTGAAAAAGATGACAAGTTTGGGATAAATTTTAGAAGATTTAGTTATACAAATTAAAGATTTAGTTATAAAACTATCCTTTCTAGTGATTCAACAAAAATTAGGGGAGCAGCTTCGATTTTGAGTTTTAACTTTGATATTTCATTTTTCAATGGGAAATAATTGATTTAAAAAATAAATTTCGTTATGTATACATTATGTAAATGGTATTTGCTTTAAAATTTTATTTTCTGGTCATTTTCTCATTCATTTTCTCTCTTTTTTAATATTTTATTAAGGCAACATTTAGCATGTCCCATTAGCCCTGCACCCTGTCCCATTAGCCCCCACATATGGGGGCTAATGGGACATTTACATGTTTGTTTAAAATGCTCAGCAACCAAAATATGGTAATGTTTAAACATTTGTCGACTGACTTTTTAAGTAAATGAATGTTCAGTTTATGAGCTTGTAAAAAAAGAAATTAAAATTATTTTATTTTTGCTGAAATACAGAGGTTGAAAAAAATTTGTCCCAATAGCCCCCACTCTCTCCTACTATGTTTTTTTTTATAAAATAACTTTTGTACATAAAATGATGTTTGTGTTAAAAAAAACTATGCCGTGGAAAAATAACTGAAATACGCATTAACATTTCGAGGCCAATCACGGTGGTAGTTAACAGAATCATTAATAGGACTATACGAATTGAAGTTGAACTGCAAATATAGTTGGAAAACATGCCAAATAACGCTCGTTGTTCGCGTCTTTGCCATCACAAGAAAGCTCTGCCAGAACACCCTTGTTTGATTAATGGTCTCCAGGAGAATTCGATGTCGGAAATATATAAAGCACTAAGTGGTACGGGATTCTATTTTAGAAGGTCCGCTTTTCAACAGCTGTTGGTTTGGAGCTGAATAATTGTCGTGCCTCAGATACTTCATGCTGGAATCAGTTGTGTCGTACGTTGGCGCAATTGCTTGTTATGGGACAAACTTGATGGCTGCTTCTTTCAGCGACTAGATAACGTTATTAGGCGGAGTGCCTGTTTTTGCTATTAGGGCTCGGCAATTGAAAGTGGAATTCCGCTGTATTTTAAGCGGTTTTTCTTGGGAAGAAAGGTGCTTCGTTGTCGTTCTGAAACAATAATGATTACTTTTAAATGATTGTTTAGACTATTTCCGACTTGCTCGGTAATTACCGTTGTTTAAGTGGAGTTATTAATAGGTTCAGAGTGTTTAAGAAGTGATAGTGTGCAGTAAAGCTGTTTATAAGTTTAAATTTATAAAACACTAAAGCCACAACGTTATAATAAAGAGTTTTTAACGAAGAAGGTCGGTTGTCTGCTAGACATGTTGGTTTGAGAACACTTTACCTTGACTCGAGCAATACAGCGTAATCTATATGTTGTGTTGACATAATTGGTTGTTTTAGGGAAAATGTGGTGGCTTCCCTTTATCACCTTCTGTATAACTTTACTGAGTGGGTTGGATTTTCACTGTTAGCAATTGGAAGGGTAAGAGATTTGTCTCAGGTCTTGAGTGGCAAAATAAATCCTGAATGAAAATCAATTTTTTCTCAAGCTTCGATTGGTGAATTGATGTCCCGTTAAAACAAAACACCGAACGAAGGAAAAGCAAGAAGGCGTGAAGGAATTACGCCCCTTGAAACAAGCCCATTTCATGTAGCTTCAGGTGGTTTACTTATGGTAAAAATGCCTCGTTACCCTTTCGAAAAATAGCTTTATAGAAAGAATTTTTTTTGATATTTTAATTACTCTTGATAGTTACCGAGCTTAAGTAGTGGCTTAATCGATTCAGCCTCGATTCAATGTTTAAGGTAGTAAAGGTAAAGTTTTCTTCAAACATTGGAATCTTACCTACAATATAAAAAGGACTTTTCTTAAATGTTAAATTATTTTTAAGTATCTTTCTCTTGTATTGCTTTTGAAAATTTCCCCCCAAATTCCTATCGAAGTTGGTAACAACTGGCATGTTTTCGTAAACAACCCTCCAATATTCCACTAACGAATTTTAGTCTTTAATTTTCAATAACTGCTGGCCAAGATTTCAGTAAATTTTAATGTGATATTTATAAACAATTTTGTTTTTAAAAAACAAGTTTTAATACAATTTCAATATTGATACTTTTATTTATGATTTTTGTCTGGGCACAATTATTTATGAAGTCAATTTAAATACCATTCATTTTGGTTCCAATAATAAAGCATTACACAATAATTTTTCCCATTTCATTCCTCACAACAACTCAAATCCATTATTGTTGTACTCGCTGACAAATAATTTTACAAAAGATTACACAGCAAAACGAAATAATATCCGTTACAATGCCATTCGAAGACAGACAAAAAGTAAAAGAAAGAATAATAATGGGGCAAAAAATACACTGCCAAAAACATTAACAGAAGAAAAGAAAGACTTTCCAGGAAAAGAGAAAAAGTAGAAATAAAAAAACACTACGAGAAAACGAACTCTAGAAAAAAATACTACTTTAAGGATTTGTACAGTTAACCTGCGGGGGTTATCAATTCGTTTTCCAGAATGGTGTAAGGTAACTTGTTCACGCAATGGTTCAGGCAGACATTTTTTGCCACATTTTTTGTTCCATTTCTTTGTTCTTTTGTGTAACCAATGAAGGATAAAGAAAAACGAGGGAGGAGAAAGGGATAGATAACGAAAAATAGAACGAAAAAATTCCCCCGGAATCATTTCAAAGAATCTACTCATCTTCTAAATGTCGCTTTATGGGCTACTGCTTCCCAAAATGCTTTGCGATTGGACGAAAGCTTAAATAGCCTCAACAAGGGATTTTATTTAATGCTCAACCAATTGGATGTTAATGTCTTTTTCCTCCCATTTCTATTTTTACTTCAAACATTCTCGTTCGAGTGACATTCATATATATAGATATATGTGATATTTGGGAAGAGTCATAATTTTTTCCCGCATGTTTATTTTCTCATGCAGATATTATTTTTTTCGGAAATAAATTTTCCTCGTATTGAGACAACTCATTTGTTTTCAAATTGGGTTCAATTTAAATGGGTACGCTATAAAGTGGAAATAAAGTTTTGGAAGGAAAAGGAGGGGAAGGGGGTAATTTGAAGCTCTTTATTGTAAAACGAAAGTATGGAAATGTTTTTCATATCACGGGTCATTACGTTTGAGCATTGTAAATTCTAGTGCGATTTTAAGGTGAGAAACACATACAAATAAATTGCCGTTATCAAACAATTTACTCATATACCATGAATTATTTATTGGTCAGACAGAAATAATAAATATTTTTATAAGAAAATAATTAGTGTGAACTAGTGATTTTCGAAAAACGTTAAATTTTGTGTTCTTGGGCTATAAATCTATTGTGAAAATATTTAGATTTCATTTAAATCACAAGCTGTACAAATGTATCTATCCAGCACAAAACTATGACTTAATTATATTTAAAAATAGCCCCTTATTTATCCAATATATATTTTTTAATCTAAAAGTTTTTAATTGGCATTCATTGCCATCTGCTAAATTTTTGTTGTTGTTGATCATTAATTGAATACTTAGATACATTGTATAATTGTAATAACTAACACCTTTAGAGGAAATATGGAGAATTATTTTCTTATTTTTTATTGACAAAATTACGTTTTGTAAAAATCACCCATTAATTATTAATGAAAAGTGTTAGTAACATATTCAGGAATTTATTTCTTATTAGATTCAAATGGTACTGTAGAGCTTTATGATTTTAAATTATGATTCAACTCTTTAAAACAGGATTTGGTTGTTGTTTCTTAGTCAGACGAGCTCCAATATGTACGGGATTTAGCTATGTTCATAAACATGTTCCATTAAAACATGTTAATTAGTATATTCTGATAATTATTTTAATCTTTTAAAAATATTTTGCTATTTTTTTGTTTCGCTAATTTTTTTTATTAAAACCCACTTTTTATTAAGAACATGTACTAAATTGATGTTGGAATTCCGCTAAATACTTACATTTATTTAGTATAGGCAGTATTATTTGAATTCTATAAGATAAAACCCAAATAAAGCCAAATTTGTTGCTTTAGTAGTTGAATGAACATTTTTAATTGTAACGGACACGTTACTTTATAATTTATTGAATCCGAAAAGAATCGAAATCATGTGAAGTAAAACACAACAGCAACTACAGACTAGAAAAGTATCTTTTACAAATGTTAGTATTCAATGACATTATATTATAGTCTTTATTCATATACATATACTCTACCATTATTTAACATTTACTCAAACATTTAAATAATTATAATAAAGTTTAAAATACAGAGAAGTCTAAAAGCAGATAGAACGGAAAAATAGATATTTAATATATAGATGGCAATAAATTTAAACCTATAATATACAGATAAAAAGATCAAACTTATTTTGTTAGTTTATAATGAACATATTTATTGAAGTAAAATATTATTTGTGCATACAGAGTTTTAGATTGCATTGAATAAGTTTTATTTAAAGTTTAACTCGGTATGTGAATGGAAGTTTAGAAACAAATTTCTATCCTTTTTGGTTTTAAAATATGCAGTGAAATAGACATTTTAACTGTATATTTAAGTAGGTACGATTATGAAAAGTTTAAATTGCCTACGACACAAGCGGTACCATTTAAAAATAGTTCTTTGAGTTGAAAATTGCTTGCAGTATCAAATGTTAAGTTGTTTCCCTTTCAAATATATTTTAATAGTGTATTTTACCGAAGCAATTTGGATGCTTTCAAATATTATGGAAACATATTTCATTTCAAAATGTCTTTAAATTTATAATGCACGTTGAAAAGGTACATAACGTTTATAGAACATTTTTAGAACTAGCTCACAATAGTATATATAACTATAATAGATAAATGCAGCTAAAAAAAAACTTTTTTAATCATATAACTTTACTTTTTTTGAAAAAGGGAAATCATTTACTCAGATATCATAATTTTATATTGTGAAACGTTTGCTAAATTTTTCCAATTTTCAACAGTTTTCTTTAGATTAAGTAACGTATTTACGCATGATATATTGCAATGAGAGTTTACTGTCCGAGCCTAAAACTTTTTAGAAAGAAGACATTTCGGGTGATTATCTCTTCACAAATGACATTTAACCGGCTGAAGATTAAACTCTTAAAATTCTTTACGGTGTGAAATAATCAGTTTGAAAATTTTATTTACTCTAGCAATTAAAGTCAACCTACCTCAGTGACGTCATTATTTGAGTTGCAATACCATCTTTAAAAGAGGTAATGCTCAAACTCAGCTTGCCTATTTGATTAAAAATAAAAATAACGCCTACCCCAGCTTCCAAAATATGACGGATACTATTTTTATCACGTATGAAACATGTGAACCATTCAAGTCCTGAAATACAGTTGATGATATGTATATGTTGTTTTAGTTGTTAGAGGATCGTTTATCGCCTTAGTTTATAATGAAAGTAAGACAGGAAGGTGAAAAAAGAGCAAAAGTAGACACTAAATTTCAAAACATGCCACGGACTAAGAAACCAATCAAGAACTCAAAGGAGTCTTGTGCAAAAGCCAAGGATTTTTGAGTTCGTCTTGCTTTAAGCAAACACGAAAACCATTGAGCAAGAAAAAAATTACCCTCAATCTCTTCCCATTGCCTTGGTGCAGGCAGCTCGGTCTGTTAATATGACAAAAATGTAACTGACAGTTTTTCTTAAAAAAAATATGTAGTTAATATAGGGAAAGATTTCCTGGAGAGGTAGATTTTCGAAAATGAGAATTTTTTTTTTGCCTTTTTGAAATTAAAATAAAATTTTTGTTGAAGACAAACATTTTTGTTGAGGATAAAAAAACAAAAATGAAATAAAACATTAGAATTGTATTGAAAAGAAATGATATATCGTTCTTGTAGTAAGGATTTCCTCTTGCTAATTCGGAAAATAGATACCATGTTTCTGAGACTCAGATTTTTGCATAGAAATATCATTAAGCATGATCTAAATCCATTTTGATTAAGGATGAAGCGAATAAGTGCTAAAAAGAATTACAATTTTCTATCTTTATAATCAGCATTGTAGCTTTTTCTCAATAATAATTTACACACGGTAAATGATAGAGTAGTAATAACACACTATTAAAATCTACGAGTTTGAATTTCCTTTCTAGCATGGAGGTTTTTAGTCATACGAAATTATTTGTAATCAGTAGGTTTCATCGAATTAGGACATGTGCCTTTATAAACAAACAATAGAGCTTCTAAACTAAATTAGAAAAATACTTAAAAAAAGTAGAGTGCCAGTTACTATTTTTTCAAATCAAACCATCGAAGCTCATAAGGAACAGAGAGGGACCACATTCTTGGGATAAATTGAGACTTATTTTTAGAGATCTCATCCTTATTTCACCAGCTGTTGGCGTCTTTCAACAAATATCAATGAACTTGTTGCGAGTGATCGTCGAAACGGTTTCTTGTCCCGAAATAAAGAATGGCCTGAAGAAGGTCTACTTAATCCTTGGAATGTTATCCTGTCAACAAAATATTTGAACAGGTTCCCTTGTAAATTAGAGTTTTAAAATATCGTTGTGTTGTGACAAATATTTGGACTCTTAAGCGAATGACGAAGTACTGGTACTTAGAATGATATTAAATTTGATTTTGTTTTCTTGTTCTGGGTATCATCTAGGATAAAATTTAGAATTTGTTAATTTTTTAGAATAAATCGACAACAGCGTTGTTTTAATGACTATTAGATAAGGTTTAGATAGGTTAATTATGATATTTTTTTGTTTAACTTAAATTTGCTTAGATTGGCATAAAGACTTAACGGATGGGAAAACCACACTTTGTTGTTTTATTTTGCTGTTTGAAACTCATCTGGAATAAATTACAAAAGTCTGGGTCATAGTGCTTAGTGCGACTGTAAAATTTTTTTAGTAGTAATTGCAACGTACCTTGAATTAAAAACTATCTGGGTCATAAGAAAAGTGCTGCCATCACCCCGTGCTGTTCATTTACATTTGATGTAAAATTCACTGTGCTCTAAGAACAAAATTATTTGAAGCATTTGATATCTGAAGTGCATGTTTGTCTACAAGACGACTTGGTTGATTTTTTTTAATAAAAAATTGGTTGCGTAAGTAAATTTGTTAAGTAAAGTATGTTATCCATTTAAAGTAAATACAAATTACCAAATACACAAGTTTAACCCAAAAACACCTTCAGAAGAAAGGTTCATACGAAAAATACCTACATAAGGACTACGAAACACCTACGTCGCATTATAAGTCAATAAATAGTACAAAATGACTTCAAACTTTTTTGGGTTGTTTACAATTTTTAAAAATAAAATTGCATTGTTCTTATCTTTAAATCCACTAAACTTTTAAAACGCATCCATCACATAACAGCGTTTTCTTAAATACGCTTCCTGAAAAAAAAATTGTGTCTCTTTCGTAAGTTAATAGAGCCAAAGTCTATCTAGTTTTGTCAGAGCGAAAAAGAAGTTGCAATCCAACATATTCCGCACTCGCAAAACTGCCACTTCCCAAGTCACCGAGAGCTTTATTCGAAAGCGTTTCGTATTCATCCTACTAAAAGAACTGCGAATTCTCGAGAGAAAGTGGGGGGATCCTCACCTTAGAGCGACATATATATTCAAAGGGAGCACCGGAAAAAAATCCCAAATCTCTTATATTCTCCCATCCAAAGCTTCAAAACCAACCTGCGAGCAATAGAGAATATATAAAGGAACACTAAAAAATAAAGTCGTCCATCGACACATCTCCGCATCTGACACCAGTCCCTCATACCACGCGTAAAAGTTGTTGAATACATTTACCACCCAAAAGATCCTCCAGCAAGCCGTAATCCGCAGTTTTGAAATATTTTTTCCTAGGTGTTTGAATACAAAACTCATCCATCTATCCAGTGTTCTTTGTTCCAACTCTTCTCTTCGAACACAAAAAAAATGGAACGAAATGCTGATTCAGAGGGTGGTGTAAATCAATCCCTTCTCTTTTTTGAATATCCTCAGAGATGTAAAGCGGGGTGGTTATAGGCAAAAGAACTTTGCTCCGTCCTGATCAAAATTCCGGAAAAGAGCGAGACTGTCTCTTCTTTTAGGTTATAAGTTTGGGTTGTTCAGATGAATTCCTTGGTGGCGAAGTCTTCCTGAACGGCCATCGCTTTTGGTGAGGTACTTTTGAGTTCTATATATTCAGGGCTTAACTTTTTCTGAATCATTGATACGGAATTCGGGAAGTTATGGGATGTTCGCGGCAGGTGATTCTCTTCCGAATGTCTTGAGAGAGAGAGTGGAATTTCCATTAGAGAGTGCGTGGAATTGACACCGGAAACATGATTTTTGTTTGAGGACTGATGTGGAATTGTATTTTTCGAAAGCAGCGGATTTTAAGGGAGGTTTTGTTGTAGTTGGCTTCGGATCTTGAAATCGCTGCCAAAAAATCAGAACTGGATTTATATGCTGGCTAAGAGATTTCTAGCTCGTAAATCTGTTGCTCTTCTGCCTGTGTGTCTACGGATTGGTGTGATTTTTGTTCTTTTAATGCATTTAATAACGTTTATTTTTCAAACAAGAATAACAAAACTAAACTTAAAATGCTCCGTGCCATTTATAACATTTATTAGTTTTTACTTTTCAAATAGGGTTCAAACAAGGTTCATGCAAATTAATTTAAAATTATTTAAATAAAAAAAAGCTGTTTGAATCATTATTTTATATATTTTGATTTTAAAATGATTAACTAAGACACACACACTACATTACACAGATTTAGACTTAAAAAAAACTACAACCTACAAAATGATGAATAAGATTTTAAAATAATATATGGCTGTAATTAGTTTCAAATTTATAAAAAATTCGGACATTTTTTTATTTTGACTGCCATTTATTCAACATTATGTAACGGAAAATACAATATCACCTCATGAAAAAAGCTAATTTCAAGCTGTTAACTTTATTCAACCCTAAACAAGAATCAAATAAATTCCGAAAGCTTTAATTAAAAATTAAAATCCCTTACCCTCATATATAAATTATAAACCACTTTGCAAATAAATTAAAGCAAAATAAAATATTCCCTCAAAGCTCAAACGCCCCCACCCCACACCTCCAGTTTAAACAGCGTGGTTAAAAAAAATGCATAAAAACGAGTATTTTTTATGAACTCTCTAATTTTTTTCTTCACTCCCCGTCCCCGTTCACCGTCAATTTATTTCTCCAGTTTTTAATCACCGAGTAATAAAACATCAATTATTTAATCACAGTTTCATGAGTCATTAAAGTGCAGGTTAATTATTTTTTTCTCTCTCTTTAGGATAGGAGGGACGATCAATAGAGCAGCGATTAAAGTACACATTGTTGTCACACAGAGGCGAAAAACCAATAATAAGCTACGTGTGTAAAAACATCAGTTGCTTTTCATAAAAATAATGATCGCTTCCGATTTTTTTATTTTTATCTTTTAATTTTTTAAAGGCTTTTTTTGGGTAAGACATTAAAGTTAAGTAGGTGTCTCATTCGCTCTTTAGTGAAGGAGGGATTAAGCGAAAAAGATACTTCACTGCAATTAATTCATGAAGTCTCTGTCAACTCATTTAAGATGTGGGCCGCACCACAATATAAATTTAAGTGTGTATTTTATGATTAAATTTTAAATGAAGGTAAACTTTTAGTTTTTCTTATAGTTGTTTTTGTGAAGTGTTTTTCTAAATTAATTATGTAAAAGAAAAAAAATATTTGCTTTACGCATATTAACATAAAAATAGTTTTTTAGGCCTTTTTACTGGTTATTCCTGTATACATACAATCTCACAAAACACATCATGATACATGTAAGCGTATAATAAATATATATACCCTTATAGTATGGTATGGTATGGTACATACATATTCCAGCTTGTGTGCTTGTTCAGAGAACCGCTTATAAGTTTTACCCTTATAGTATCAAAATGTCTAATTCTAATAATTTTAAAACCTCATTAACTTTAAAAGTAACAATTTTACGAAGCCTGTTCAGAATGATTTTAGGACCTAGATAAATATGAAAGTAATACATTAGGAGACATTCTGATAAAAAAATTCTTTTTGTATATGACCATCACCCTTAACATAAATAGGCCTATTTTTTAAAAAATATTTTTAATCCGCTAAAATACATGTTGGGTTGCATTTAAAAAATTAATTTGTTCTACATGATTTCAGCAGTAGGCTACTAATTACCGAATTAAAAGTTAAAAATAAAAGAGATAAATTGGTTAGATATTATTGGTCTAATCGGTTCGCTTAGTTTAACTTCTTGGTAAAAATTACAAGAAGTACGAACAGAATTTTAAATAATTTTAACTTATTTTAACGTACTTATTGACAATTATAATGAAATTTGTAGTAACAAAAAAAACAACAGTCGAGTTCTTTCAGATTTACAGGAAATCATGTATTCTGTCCTGTTCCGGAATACGAGGTCTTGAAAGGGAGTTAAGGTAAATCTTTTCCTGGCTTTACAATCGCGGCGGAAGAGATTTCAAGGAAAATCCAGGTAAACAGGAATGAATAAAATATCTGTCCAGAAACAGTACTAAACATTAAATAGGAGTTCAGTTAAGCTGTTTAGTTTATTATCACGTATGCATTCCCGATAGTGAACGGTAGATAATAAGTAAGGTAAATAGTAAAATAGTAAACAAATTAGATTCAATTTTGCAAGATATACAATAAATTCAAATGTTTTATAACCATTTGAAGGTTTATAAAGTTAGGGAATTTGTAATAAAAATCGGCTCTGGTATGTAAACTTCTGGTCTTCTGCTCCCAGGTTTATGCTAGAGATGATACATTTTAAGTTATTAATGTTTGGTGGATAAAATTACTTGTTAACAAAATAACTTATACAATTTACTCTTTAACTAAAACAATTTCAATTTTTCAAATACTTTAAGCTATTAAAGTGTGTTGTTAAACCCAAAACACTTCAGACAATATAACAAAACAAATCGAACAATTAACTACCCGTAAGGTACTAAAAAACCATACTTATTAATAAATATTCGATAAAACCTTGAAGAAATAAAATCTTCTTCTCCCCGGGAAACTATTTCAGCGAAATTAACAGCCCCATTCCCCATATAAAACACTTTGCCCTGGAAAGCTCATTCCAGATCTTTTTCGGCGAAACCTGCAGAGTTTCCGAGTAATATCTCTCTCAGAGTATAAATAAACAATCGCAGATGGGTTATTTGATCCTGTTGGTTGAGCAAGGGGAGGGATAGCAGTGAATTGGTTTGAAAAAGTTTTATAACTATACATCACCACAGTTTAAGTATGCAGTATACAAATGTTCTACGGGAAAAAGGGTAAATAGTTCTCATTTTTGAGAGCGAGAATCGAATACAAAAAGGTATTTCACATTCAATAAACAAATTTATTTGTTATTTCAAGATATAAATTTATTATTTTTATTAGTTTAGCTTCAGTTAGAGTGTTATTTAAATTATTCTTTTCCTTCGATTGTGACGTAACAGGGCGCACGAATATCCGGGTCGAAGGAGCAGCCAATAGGAGCAGGCCAAATTTCGGCGCCAGCAGCGTTGTTTACGCATATTCCTCCACCTAGTACATTTCTCTGCTGCAAACTTAAGTTCGGTTTTGGTGTAGTCGCGGTTTTGACAGTTATTATTGTTTTTTTTCTATCATAGGGTAGACTGACCAATGAATGATCGTTTAAGGCGCTGCGTTCGCCAGTGAATGAACACCAGGATATAATGGCCAGGACAACCAACCATATGTCAGATAGTTTCCTACTACATGGGAGGAAGTCAGTGTTGCCAATCCATATAGTGGAATGATTTTCAATACTTATTTTTTAATTATATTTAACAAATGTTCATTCACTGGGGCCTGTTCCCTCACTGGTCAGTCTACTCTATGTCGAATCTAAAGACTGAAAATGTTCATTGGTTTTCGGAAATGCAACAACCAATTTTGGTAAATTAAAAATTACCAAAGAAAAAACAAGAAGAAAATTGAGGCGAGTACTTCTAAACTGACCAGAAAGCTTTATGGCTTAATTGAAACAACCAAAAATACGCTATAGTCAACTTTAAATGATCGAATTATCAGATATTTATCGATTTTCATTAATTATGACTAATAAATTCAAATTAAATTACATTTACTTATTGTTATTGATGATTCATAATAACAAAACCTGAAGATATGTAGTTGGACACCAATTTAGGTTAATAATGTTTATGGTCGACTTTGTAAACGATTATTCTCTTGTCCGTTAGAAAAAAATTACAATGAATCGCGAATCTTTCTCCTTATTTGTAAATTTTGCCATGAAGGGTAAAGAAATATTCTTATTTAAATCTCTTCATTAAATACGGTCCTTTTTAATTAAAAAAAACCACCTTTGATATCGTTAAATTATAGCAGCTCGTCTATTAAAGATTCATATTTTTCTATCTCCAAATGCCATTCTCACCATTCTACAATTTTAAACAAAACTCACACAATACCATTTACAACTCTGTCCAACCATTGTTCCAATATATAGAATCTCTCGTCTTTTGGGGTAGCCTTCATAATCGGAGTCAGTGGACAACGCGAATCCAATTGTTGCTATAGTAACCAATTGGATAACAGTGCAGGGGGAGTGATTACTGGAGCTCTTCACCTTATTTTTAGTGATGCTTTGGTGTGTTTTTTATATACGATGGGGGAAGTTGAAATAGCTGTTTTGGAGTGGAAATTGGTTGTGAATCGCCTTTTTACTGAATATCTGATTTTCTTCTGCGGGTAAATGCGAAGAATTTTATTGGGCGGTTATTTGAACAAATTTGTTTTATTTTAAATAAGGTGTAGTATTGGATTAACTGGTTGGACGCATGCGAAATTTGACAAGAATAATTGAAAAGCAATGTAATTTTAGTTGGTAAAATTCATTAGAGCAATGGGATGATTGGGAAATGAGCGATGGAAAAGAGAATTTTTTCTTCTAGAAATTCATTGTTACATTGTCACTTTAGACCATAAGTTCATTGTTTTCTTCGATTTTATAGTTATATTTTAATATATATCTACTAGTCATACAATAAACAGTTGTTTTTAGCAAACGATCTCTTGTTATTTATTTTTTTTTATTCTGTTCATTCTTTTTTGTCTCTTAGACAAATTTTATTTGTTAAAGTATGAATATTTAATCGAAACTTTTGTTAGGCAACAAGTAGATTGGAATTTAAAAAAAAAATCTATTTCCAAAATTAATTTTATGAATTGTTGCAGGTATAAAAGTTTGAAAAAAATTCAGCTATCATTAATTGTATCATGAAATGATTTTTTTATAAAATCTAAAGTTAAAACCACATTGTATTCGGTATTACAATAATTGAATTATCTTTAAGAAACCCACCGAACGTAGGTGTCCTTTTAGTTAACTAGCTTACTTTAGTACCGATTCACTTTTCTCTAAGAAGTCCTTGTTGCTTCTTCAGAAAGAGAAAAAGAAGGACAGCACAGATGCACTTTGTTTTATTTCAAATGCGTATTTCTTGGGGGGTCGTATTGTAACAGTTGACACTTGTGTGTCTGACGATGAAGGATGAGTTAAAAAATACTCTTACAGAAAAAAAAAACGTTTTACACAAACATTAACTTTAAAGAAGATCTTTGTTCTAAAACTGAAATATTTTTTTTGAGATAAAACCCAATTAATCAACTAACTTAATTTTAATTTTTTCGTTAATGAAGGGGAATTTATTTTATATTTTAACGTCTCACTGAAATCTCGAAATTTCAAAAGAACATTTGATCGATAGTAAAACAGTTTGATTAGTAAAACGCATTTTTTAATGCAGCAACACTCTTTAAAAAAAGTAGGTTTTAAAATGACACCCGAGGGTAAATGAAATGAGGTAGTTACTAAGCTGTCAATTAGAGGCAGAGAGATTTTCTTAATTTTTCCTAGATGTATGAATTTTAATGTCTTTATTATTAAGACCAAAAACAAACGTCTAATAATTATTGAAATTACAGTTTAGACATTGCATGTTTCTTTAAGTAACTAATCATTTGTTTGCCAATAACTAGCACTGTTACTGGCTTAGGTTTTATCAAAATTCTCGTACGGTTCTGGGTATAAAAATTATCTATGTTTTAATAGAAACAAGTAGATTTGTAACATAAACTGTCACTTAAGTCCAGAGGTATATTTGTAACAGTGTTCACAAGTAGATTTGTAAAAGAAACTGTCACAACAGGTTCCACACAAAATCTAGTAAGGAAAAAAATCGTTAAACACATTATCTGGTTCTATTTTAAAACTTTTATATGTGCAAACTAAATAAACTATTTTTCAAAAAAAAAAAAATCAAGAATTAGTACTTGTTTTAAAAATTTTGAATTTTGATGAATGAATTTGAAACCGTTTACAAAACAAAAGATCATGACATAACCTTTCCAAAATTAATAATTAGTAATAAAACGCATTCATTCATAAATGCTTAAATTTGAAAGAAACTAAAATGCTGCAGTCAAATCTTCCCATTATTATACTATTAATTATTTTTATTTTTAGATTTGCGTGTAAAAAATTTATTATAACTTACATTTATTATAGAAATAAAAAATTTTCTTAATTGATAAAAAAAACAATAGAAAATAGACTCCTGGAAAAAATTGAACCTGAACGAGGATAAGGTTTTAAAAATATGCGTCAAGTTTTTTTTTTTAATTAAATAATGTAAAAAATTAAACTTTTAAAAAACGCATGAGGGATGAAGCAAATTGGCTGAAGTGCAATATTGTTCCACTGCAAGTTAATAAAATTTATATTTTGAACAGAAAATTTAACTACTTGTTGTTTTAAATGGTTTTTCTGGAACAAGAAGCTTATAAATGACTCCTATATTTTTAAAAATTTAGTAAAATTTTAAAAATTATGGTTTAAAAAAAACTAGTTTATAGCACCGGGAAACCTGGCAGTCAATTAATGGGCTTATGTGTCTCTATCCTTCAGAGGGTTGGAAGTTTTTATAGATTCATCTAAACTCTCTATTTTAGATCGTTTTATACTTTTTAATAAAAAAATATTTATGCCTATCTCATCTTAAAAAATAATTGGATTACCAAGTAACCTTAAAACTAGAATGATAAAAAAAATGTTATCTAACTTAAAACATTTATCGTTAATCATAAATACTTTACTTAAACACTTTAATTGCTCAGTTATAAAAACGACTATTGAAATTTAAGTTTTTATTGCACTGGAACAGATCAAAAACACAAAATTAAATTTAAAAATTTACTTGGTTTTAAGCCGCATATAGCAATAAAAATTACCTAATTCGGAGGAAAAAAAACAGTATTTTTCAATCGTCCGCAGACTTTGCTCGAAACTATGTAATTACTCACCACTACTACTTTTTGGTGCCGAAAGCTGTTTTAATCTGCAGACTCAGTTGATTTTTTACCATTATATCTCTTTTTATACGGTAGCGACGATGAACTTTGAAACATAGTTCTGTAAACTGATCATTAAGCTGAGACACTTTTTTTTCCCCACAGCCAGTAAAACTGGATAATTTTTTTCCTACCCCTTTCCTCTTCCCGTCTGTATTAAGTTAGATTAATGAGTTTGTAATTACTAGGTTATTAGCAAAAATACAAAAAGTACATTTAAACAAAAAACGTGGCACTGCTCCAGTTATGTGCCTAGATTTCATCGTGTGCTGATGAAACAACGTGGAAAATAGTATAAAGGGGGAAGTTACTCTGTGATATATGACCATGTCAATCGTTGTGGGAGGCAGTCAAATGTCTGCACATTAAGTGCTTCTAAATTGGATTTTCTGTCAGCTCCTATGAATTTGCGGTGTTTTGGACTATTCATTTGTGTTTTGGTATGTGTAGACATTTCTCATTAAAAGAGATGAACATTTAATCAATACTTTTACATTTTAACAATTAATTTACTTGATTTACATGTATTAAAATAATTTTTTTTATTTGTTTTGTTCTCATTGTAAAGTTAACTAATTAGTTTTGGTTTGTATATCTATATTTTAGGTGTGATGTTCTGAACTATTTTTTATAGTTTTTATGTGTAGAAATTTTCCCCTAGAAAATTCGGGCATTTTATAAAGATTTTACATTTAAGTTATGAATTTACACGTATTTCAACACTTTTCTAGTATTTTTTTTATTATTGTAAAATTAAATTACTTACTTTATTTATTTAAATTAATCTGTATGTTAAGCATTTTCCCTTTTTAAACTAGTTTCAATATAAATTAACTTTTGGATTAAATATAAAACAGGCTGAAAAATATTACTTATAACTAATAATGAAATATTATTGATAATGAATGATAAACTATATAATGAAATTTAATGAATGATAAACTATATAATGAAAATGTATAATTTGCCAAATACATATTTCATACTATATTTGAAATAACTTTTAAACAAACTTTGAAATTCTTAATACGCGTTTCACAAAGGTGAAAAGTGAAAAAAACAACAACATTTATTTACATAATTTTTGTTCAAAGTAATCATAGATTATATTATAGTACATTGTTAAAAAATTTTGTTGCAGAAATTTTCTGTTTTCTAGAACTACTGAATTTTACTGAAAAATTATATCTCAATTTGTCGAAAGAATATTTTCTCTTTGAACAGATAAAATATTTTTTCTCTTTAACAGATAAAATATGGAAACACTAATACAGATTCTATCTGTTGAAAATAGATTATATCTTATCTGATGAAGAAAAAACATTTGAATTGTACAAATCACGTTTGAGGAAATCTAGTGGTTGGAGCGCTTGGCTCATAGGTTCACTTTTTTTTTATTATTATTTAACGTTTAAACATTAATTATATGTTAAATTCTTCGTTTTGAACTGATGCATGCAATGACCCTCTAGAGTTGCATACAAATTACAAGAAAAGAGGTTATTAAGAAAAATGTTACAAATTAACCACAAAAAAAAAAGGATTTTTTTTCGATTAACTTACACTTGGACATTTTTTTAAAAAAAACTTATATATTTACACCGGATGTTAGAGGTTCATGGCACAGATATTTATTGAAATAGCATCTGTAAAAAATTTCAGGTGTAAATAAGGTATAATGTAAAACTTTTTATACTAGAAGTGTTGGCGCAAACCCCGTTTTTTAGGTGAAAAACACTGTTTAAAATAAATCAATTATATTTAAATAAAAAAACTGCCTAAAAAGCATTGCTCATTATATTTGAAATCACTATGCCAAATTTGGAAAAGATTAAAGTAATAGTAAAAATTTTAGAATTTTTGGTATTCCGCCTACTTTAATACAATATTGTTTTCTGAATTGCTTTGTTACCTGGAAAAATCCATCAACATACTACTTTAACATAGCACATTGCGGATAATTTAAATCAACTTTGCTGTCAGAAATTTTCTGTAGCACAAAATGATTTTTTTAGTGTACTTTCGAACATTAGAAATGTGCAGTATCTAAGTGCTTCTTTAAATTTTTATGAAAATGAATAATTACTTTCTGAAAATATGAGACATTACACTCTGTTTAAGAATTTTTGACACAATTAAATACTTGTTATAAATTTATTTCTTGGAATGCATTAGAGGACCAATAGTGTTTTTCCCCCAGACTTATAAAAAAAACTTTCATTCATACCTACCAAAACCACGAAAATAAAGAAGCAAAGACGCCCTATCCCCTTGGTAACCATTCGTGCCTAGCACCTGCGCCTAGTTCCTGAAAATCCATGCAGGTATTGAGTCTTCTTGACCGTTTGGCGATGGGTGGATTTTGACGGGTATATTAATCTTTCGTTATCATGTGGGAAGAATTCGCCTAGTTATAGACCATTTTCTTATTTTGAGAACGCCAATTATGGATTAGGTTTTCCGGAAAAATATATTTGTATATTTAATACTCATACAATATGGAAAAAATACTGAAAAAATAAATTAACTGCATTGGAAATTAAATAATTTAAATTTTTAAAATTTTTGCCATATGGCAAAAACCAACTACAAAATTCCAATTTTGATAAGAATGATTAGAAAACTACTAAATATATTTTAAAATAACCCTCTTGAACTATAATTATTTTCAAAAACAACTTATTTGTATATTTAGTACTAATATTATTATACTTTGAATACTTCCACAGACGTAATTTCATAACATTTAATAACTTCACGCTTTAATTTTGAATACTCTTTTACGACTGTCTACTATGATGGTTATTAGTAACTAAAACTTCAAAATGGAATGTTATAGATGAAAAAAACACAGATTTGTCGAGATAGAGCTCTACTTTAATAGAATAAAGTGGATTATGCTACTTGTTACCATATGGCAACAGTATGCATTAGAGGGTTAAGCGAAGGTAAATATGTCTGTAGAATTGGCGTGGATGTATCTATGTAAAAGTCTGTAGTTTCTATATGCCTGTTATTGAGTTGGTCTCATTCTACTTGAGGTGCGCATCTAACACGTAAAGCGCAATTACAAACAATTTTGCTTTTGAAGAGGTAGGTAGCTAGTACTTTTTCGGACTGTTAGCCACAGTGTGGAGTTTAAACACAGCCAATACCTAGTTATTGAGAACCCTGGTCAAGTGATGAGGAAGGTACCTCAAGGGGCAACTTTCGAGCGGTATCGTATGCGCTACACATAGTCAGGACTTTCAACATCTCAGATTTAAGGAACACGTATGCCACATCGCTCTCAGGACAAATACATACAAACACAAATATTCATCCCCTATGCTGGATTCCGCACCTGGGACCTTCTGACTGACTCCCTGATTTATGTAGAGTGAAATAATGTCCTATTCATATTTAGGAGACTGTTAGGATGAAACATTTCATTATTAGGGGTCAGGTGGATTATAGATTCGGATTGTTCAGGATTTTAAAAGAGTTTAATAAAGTGGAAGAGATTAATAAATTGATATATGTGCTGTATAGATAAGGCATGCTCTTAGTTAATTCTTAAATCGAAGTTTCTAAAAAAGTAAGCCTACCATAGTTCCAAAATTGGTATCTTTTTTAAACGTGTCAGGCAGAATTTTATGGAAAGAAAATGCGAATACGGATTGATTGAATAGAATGAACATGGTGACTGATGTTTTGTATGTATACAAAAAGCATAATTAAACGTAAAAGTGAATTAGATTAGGGAATTAATGGACTCTTGGTTTTTTTTAAAATTATCGTCGTACTAGAGCTACACGAGGGCAATTGGCGAAGGGTGTCGTGTTTTGGAACCACAGTCAAGTGACGAGTCGACACCTGATCTGGCACCCAGCGTAACCGTGAAGGGCGACATCGTTCGCAGAATGGACTCTTGGTAAAATAAGCTCGGACTCGGGCCTATTCGATAATCGGGTCCTGTCAATCGCTGACAACTTTCCCATTCCATTCCCACACCAATAGATCGAAGTCTATAACCCAATTCCATTAAATCGCCAGGGAATGCAAGTAGCCTTCTTTCCTAAAAGGGAGGGCCTACAAGTGGGCACTGGAGAGCGAATGCGTGGGCCCTAATGCACAAACTGCATAAACACAGGAAGCGAGCACTCGACGCAGCAGGGGTCGGCCATTTGGAAAATGTCTACCAGGGTGGTCCGGCGCAGACGGAAATTGACAAGCCCTACCCAAAGTTTGACCGATGTTTGCGGAGGACCTTCTGTGCTCGGAATGAAACAAGACGCGGAGGAAGTTTTGGTGGGGGTCAACAGGGCCGAGGTTTCTTGGGCTTAGAGGTGGTGATGTAATTTTCATTGGGTAGACTGGTCGATGGGAAAAGGAAATTGAATTCGTAATTAAAAGAATAGATTACAGATCCTAATGCTTTCACTTTTTTAGTATACAATTATAAGAAATGATTGGATTATATTTTTCATACTATTTGTTCGAATTTTTTTAGTCTTATGAATGTTGGAATGCTTTTTTTGTACTTAGAATCTATGTAAGTCTTCTTACTGTATGTTTAAGAATTCTGTGGATTCTCCGTATAAAATATATTGAGTTTCTCTTACAAATGTGAACTCCATTAATAAGAGATTACTCCATTATAATTTATATTCTGTAACTATAATATGTTAGTAAATTTATTTGAATATATTTCAACTTATAGGCTTCAAAACCTCATTGAATTATTTCTTTTTCCAAATTTTATTATATCATAATTTTTATGACATAATAATAACAATCAAATAATATTTTTTTATTGTCAGTTAGTTCCGGCTTTAATTCTAGTAGTTATTGCTTCTGACTCTATCAGACCAACCGTTTATAAGTCAACAAAAACAACAACAACTCTAGTAGTTAGTTTTTTTAAATTTAATTTTAAAGAATGAACTACGAGCTAGTCTCAATCAAACGATAATTAAAACAGTCATTATTTACTGAACCAACTATTAATGAGACACTAAATTCCCCTCTATCGGTATTCTTATTCTAACCGAACCTGATTGAGCAACCGTTTAATTTACGATTCCTCGCCCAAACAAATAACCCTTGTATTAGTGCGATAATAAAACGAAGCACCGAACCGAAAAACCATAAAAGCTCTTTCGTACTACAACCAAACGAGCCTTTTAAACGCCTCCTAATGGACACATCGCTTGCAAAAGAGATATGCTCAACGAAACCCCGTAGATAAAAGATGACAGCGTTTTAGCAGTGAAGTGAAGAGGCTTAATTCCTCGTTAATCAACTCCCCCTCACGGTAGATTCGGGAATTATTTGCATTCCGAGCCCTTCGGCCATTAATTAGAATCGAAGTCACCGAGGATTGGGGGTGCTTCGAGTCTCTGGAAATAGATAGCTTCGAGCGATTTCATGCGATGTTTGAACGAAGGTGACCGATGACCAACGCTTCTGGAGGGTCTTCGTAATTATCACATAACACGTCCAGTTTCTGTTGGGATTGTAGAAATTTAAGATGTGTCTAGGATAGGATTTCGTTGATAATTTGGAAAAGCAGTTGTTAGTTTTTTAGAAAATGGGAAATGGGTGATTTTCCAAAAAAGTGTATAATTTAAGTTTGTGGCTTAGCAAAAAAAAGTTACATTTTGGACGAATATTTGACAAAAATAGATAAGATAGCATGTTAAAAATAATATGAAACATTTTGCCATGAGCTTCGAACAAGATTTTTCTTCTATTGATTCATATAAAAAATATCGAGGGAGGACAGTATAGCCATACAATAACAAATGTCCTTCTGTACACATAAGTTATGCTTGGTAAAGCTAGAACAACATTTTTTGAACTACTCAAAAGCATGTCCCCATGTGAAAAAAAAATCCGAGGTTACGAAGAGTTATAATAAAATAAACTTAAGTTATGGGCAGAAGTGATCTTATTTATTCCTTCTTAAATCCCTTTTTCCTGTTTGTTACAATCAATTATCAAGTATAATAAGAGATTTCAGTCGTTTTATAAGGTTTTAAAACATTATTTGTTTACAAATTACCTTAAAAATAAAACGAAATGCTATTTTTAAAAACTTAATCCACAATTAAAAGTACTTGATAATACATAATGAAATCTTCATAATAAATCATTAAAAACACCATTACTATCCTTATACACAAATAATATACTAAAGTTCTAGCGCTTTTTGAATCGTCAAACAAATAACTGAAATCTTTAAAAAAAATTATATTATCAGTGCCGATTTAGTTTGTTAGGTTTATGTCATTTTGAGCAATGCCTTAATATAAAGGTCGATTTTTGTATTTCTACTGATTATAAATTTAAAATATAAGAAATACATTTAAAAAGACCGCATTTAGGACATTTTGTATTATAAGGCGAATCATGCCTAACTCTCTATTCAATTTCAGACAAATAGGAATATTACAGAAAAATAGCTTTAAATATGTTTTCTTAATACAAAATTTTATGAATTGCTATATCAAAGAAAGCTGGTATGTCCAAGTAATCTTTTGGACATTTTTCCAAGAAACCCACTACCTATTTTGTTGAATGTATGCATAGACCACGTGAGACTCCCCCAGATGTACATTGAGAACAGACGAAATTGAAACGCAGTTATACATCAATATAAGCGAGAAAAGTTTCATTTTTAGATCAGATTGGGAAATAGGGGGTCAGTTGAAAAAAACTTTCAAATCGAGAATGCAGTTTGTAAAATGTTAATAATTGGATATGCAGTAGTATATGAAGAGCTGAAGTGCAAAACAAGTTAAATTTATTTTTGAAAAGAATTGAGTTGGTTAGCTTTTCATACAGGTATTGTAGGAAGGGATCCACCAACATTTTGATTTGCACAAAAAAAAAAGTTAAATCGTATATACGATTATAATCACTCATAATCATGAATACGTATATAATCTGTATGAAAAGCTAACCAACTCATTTTTTTTATCCAAAAAGTGATTTAACTTGTTTTGTACTTGAGCCCTTCATATATTTGTAAGATAAACTATTATATTTTGTTGTAATTTTGTTTAAAATTGAATTCATGCATGAATGATTTAGCAATGCTTCAATTAGTACCTAGTAATATAACAGCAATGTACAGTATTAACGAAATGAATGACCTGCATCGTGAAATTTTCACATTAGTTGTAAAGTAGTTGAACTGCGTCAAATAGCAGAAAAAGGAACATTACAAACATGCGCAAAACTAATCCTATTGAGTACCGCTCAATTTTTGTAAACTAAAAAAAAAAAAAAAATTCCCGACCCCATACCTTGAATCTCAAGACCGCAAAAATTATCAAGGTAAAGTTTTCCAAAAAACATTATTCCTCACCTTATTTTTATTCACACAACTCAAATTTTTTTACTTAAAATTTCTAACGTTTCATAAAGCTCACATCGACGACTACTAAACATAACGAACCAAAAACTTCTCCCTGATCATTCGCCAAAACTCCCACAAACCACTTCCATGTCGAGTTTATAAATCCGTCCATACAAAAGAGATCCTTTCAGCAAGAAGCGACCCTCTAAAAGATATTGCCATCATAACTGGGCGACAACGAGCAATATCGCAGCCGCTCCTCTCAGCCTCCTCTATAAATCGACAATCTAGAAATAACGGTCTTCTATCCCTCCCTCCATCCCCACACAAAAGTATAGGGGAAAAGGGTGTATAGGGACTAACAAGAAAAGTGGTATGTATGGTATATAATGGTGTACTAGCCTTTGGAGCTACTGGGCTCGGGTTCGAATCCCGGTAAATTCATGGATGTTTGTGTTTGTCAATAAATTTTGTTATTTGTCTATGTGTTTGTGGCGTCCTTCTTTGTGTGTCTCTTGTGACTGTCTCTTCTGGTGAGTGGGGTAATGGGCTATATAGCCGACGCCCTTCCCTTCTAGAGGGCGCAATCACTGTCATTTGTCATGGTATATAATGTTTTTTAGGAGAGTGGTTTCATTATATAGGCGGTATTGGTAGATTTCTAGAAACACTAATCGTTTGAAAGCGTAACGAGTTTAAAAAATCTTTTTAAACATACGGAAATGTATAAATTGTGTGAAAAGTAAATTGCTTAAGAATTTTTATAGAATATTTAGTTATGTATGGTCTGTAATGTTTCTATGAGAGTGTTTTCATTATATAGGCGGTATTGGTAAATTTCCAGAAGCTCTAACCGTTTGAAATCGTAACGAGCTTAAAAAATCTTTTTAAACATACGGAAATGTATAAATTGTGTGAAAAGTAAATTGCTTAAGAATTTGTAAAGAATTTTTAGTTATGTATGGTCTATAATGTTTCGATGAGAGTGTTTTCATTATATAGGCGGTATTGGTAAATTTCCAGAAACACTTATCGTTTGAAATCGTAGCGAGTTTAAAAAATCTTTTTAAAGTATATGGAAATGTATATATTGTGTGAAAAGTAAATTGCTTAAGAATTTTTATAGAATTTTTAGTTATGTACGGTCTATAATGTTTCTATGAGAGTGTTTTCATTATATAGGCGGTATTGGTAAATTTCCAGAAACACTTATCGTTTGAAATCGTAATGAGTTTAAAAAACTTTCTAAGTATATGGAAATTAATAAATTGTGTGAAATTAAATTGTTTATGACTTTTCATAGAATTTTAGTTATGTATGGTCTATAATGTTTCTATGAGAGTGTTTTCATTATATAGGCGGTATTGGTAAATTTCCAGAAACACTTATCGTTTGAAATCGTAATGAGTTTAAAAAACTTTCTAAGTATATGGAAATTAATAAATTGTGTGAAATTAAATTGTTTATGACTTTTCATAGAATTTTAGTTATGTATGGTCTATAATGTTTCTATGAGAGTGTTTTCATTATATAGGCGGTATTGGTAAATTTCCAGAAACACTTATCGTTTGAAATCGTAGCGAGTTTAAAAAATCTTTTTTAAGTATATCTATATGGAAATGTATATATTGTGTGAAAAGTAAATTGTTGAGGAATTTTTAATAGAACTGTTTATTGTATTGATGTATCTAAATTATAGTTATCCTTATATCAGGCCCATATTCAATTGTGATATTTTTTTGCTGCTAGTTGAAAAAATGAAGACAAATGAAATATATGACAAATGGTGAAGACAGTCCTACGCAGTTAATGTATAAGAAAAATTAAGTTACAAGCAAAAAGAATTAAAAAACTAAAAGTTAACGTTTTATTCGGAAATGAGGATGTTACTGGTATTCACAAAGTCGTCGTTAATGGGCTATGTGGTATGTTTGGAATCGTGTCTAATATTTACTCCATTGCACATTTACCACTTGCCCCTCCCATATAATTCCAAAATTTTCCACAGCACATTAACTTTTATCTTACAAAAACATATAGAATCAAACTATATAAAATGTAAGTAAAAAAACCTTGTCACATGTGTAAATGTCTTGACTTTTATTTGTTAAAAGTTAATTTTATTTGTTAAAAGTTAACGTTCTATTCGGAAATGAGGATGTTAATGGTATTCACAAAGTCGTTTTGATGGGCTACAAGGTTTGTTTGATATTGTAACTATATTGACTCCATTGAACATTTACCATTTACCGCTTTAATATAATCCAAAAAAAAATTTACACAGAACAGTTACTTTATCCTACAGAAAACATATAGTCTCAACCATATAAAATGTAAGTAAAAAAAATCTGGTCACATGTGTAAATGTCTTGACTTTCATTTGTATACTGTCTGTGTTTGGCTTTTAGTATAATGGAGGTCAGTCTTTAAGTCAGATAATCAGTATTTTTGTGTATTATATCAAACAAAGAGTAAAGCCAAATGAAAGGGTATGGGAGAGCTGGTCGCCAAATCGAAGTTGTGAACTGATTTCATTGTAAATGAATTTATTGAAAATTAAAATAATATTCGAACCAATTTTTTTTAAAAAGTGGATTATAGATCCCTGTAACCCCCGGGCTACATATATCATATAAAATACCGTTTGTAAAAATATTCAGTTTAGCTGTACTAATGTGGTTTAGAAGATCCTTTTTTCTATTGGATTAACACTAGGACACTTCAGTTTGGGTACCCTCTAAAATCCCTCCTTAGTTCCCTATGGGTTATGACAATCCATATATGAGTTATGCCCCTTTTACACGGAGAGAGGCGTTTTTTTCTAGATCTCCCCCGCAGGGAAAGCGGGATATTGAGTCGGCGGGAACCCTGCCGACTGGAGTGCGGTGGAAAGTCCGAGGGAAACTCGGGAATCCATCCTGATGATGTTATTCGACGCCGAGAGGGCTACTACTCGACTTGGCGATGCTTTTGGCGAATGTGTGTGTGTATGCTAGATTATGGATGGATCCTGAGGTTATGTATGTATTTATAGGGGATTGTAGAGAATCGTAGGAGAGAAAGAGTAAGAATAGAATATAAAAACCCAATTCACTTCAACAGAAATATGTCAGTTATTTATCATTTACGAAATTGGTTTCAAATGAGTTAAGATCTGAATTTTTTTCTGTAAGATTTTTTTCGTATTAATAACAGAATTTCCGAGAACCGAAGTGCTATTAAAGAACTAGTTAAAGGTCTACATTTCGTGAATTAATATAATGCCAAATAATCTATGAGAGCAGTTTGGCTATCATCACGAGTTCAGTGTTTTTTGGAAATGATTTCAAATTACTGCTTTTCTACTATAACAATGCAATGAAATACAGTAGTAAGGAAATTCATATAGTTCGACACAATAAACAAGTTTTAATTTCCTGATTAAAACGAGCTCTAATATTTATTTCCGATGACGAGTTGAACATAAAAAAACTAAAGTAGAATAGAAACTGTTAGATTCTGTAGATTCTTTACCTTTTTTTAAGTTCCCTCTCTTAACAAAACTAATTTCTGCCGATCATATTAGTAGCTTCCTTAGCTGAGTTTATTGCCATCATAGAACAATTCCTTATCAGTTTTTATAAAATTGTTAAATTTACACACAAGATCAGTTCGTTTGAAATGTCAAGAGAAGAAGTTGTTGTTTTCCGTATGATTTCTAAACACAAAAAAGACTAAACTGGAAATATCGAATATTCAGTTTGGAAATGGTGAAAATTTTGTTTCATATGCTCTGGTAAAATATAAACGATGATTTCGCATTATAACTTCAATAATAATGGAAACGTAAGCATTGATTTTCATTACGTTTGTGCAATGCAACATTAAACAAAGTTTTATGATATAATGATCAGTTTCAAAATCAGTATTAGTATAAAATATTTTTATGCTATAGTGTTTATTTAAACAAAAGTAAAAGTTGTTGAAATTATTTGTATAATACCCATTTGTATTTGTATTGTATGGAATACTAATACTTGTTGTCTAAGAAAATATAGAGAATACTACTTAAAAAACTAATTCGAATTTTGTTGATACTATCAAAATAGTACTGTAATTATTAACAAATTTGTAAAATAATTTAAATTTTAGAAATGATAAAATTTTTAATAAATTTTTATTGAATGAAACTGGATTAGTTTCTGGTAAAAGTATAAATTTTAAATTATATACTTACAGATGTATTTGTCCTCTTTATAGTTTCTTTATTAATGACATATGCTTTTAAAATATCTTAACTTTAGAAATAGTTTGTTTCTGTCTTTATTTATTTATGCTTAAAAGAACTTTTTAAAAACGATTTGATTCATCATAAACATACTAAGAGGATATTCTTTCCCTAAATGTAAAAGAAGATCTGAAATTTTTTTCTATAAATGTTTTATCTAAATGAAACTTAAACATCACACAAAGTACAACGCATTATTTTATATCTAAGTTCCATACAAAATTCAATAAATGCGAAAAAAGTCAATAAAGTCTGAAGTACATAATATAATGCAATAAAGTTATATTTTATGGTATTTCGATATTTGAATTCCATGTTCAAGCAATATACAATATAGAATTTTAGAGTCTTAGAGAAAAAGTAACAAGCTATTTTCACGCATGGTTGCATCTGATCCAAAGAATATAAACTGCATTTACTGAGAATTCTAACTTTCGAAGACAAACCAAAGTTTGTAATAATACCTTTATTTAAGCTTATGTTTGTTATGTGATATTTCATTGTTGTTTGTTATATCAATTGACTACATTTGTGAAACATTTAAAAGGGAATAAGGATTTTGTAAAGCATTTTATACTTGTTTTTAATGTTTATAATATTTTTCGATTTCCCATATTAAACAAAGTATTAAAAATATTTCTTTGTTGAAATGCGAAATAGGACATTTATTGATAGTTTTCAAATAGTGTTAGATTTATATTGATATTTTTTGGTTCTAGTTTTTAAAAAGTATATCTTTCGAGTCAAGTAATCAAGAACTTGATATCGAAGCGCTAAAGAAAACTAATGTCTTCAACTTTAAATAGGGGAAGGTGGGTTACCTCGGACCTATTTTGGCTTTTCAATTTTTAATTTCTTAATTACTTGCAAAAAGTGAATAGAAATATTTTTACTAAATACTTTATGTTGTTATACACAACATATATTTATTTTAACATGTTATTTAAATGATTTCAACTATTACAAAAATAAATACAGAAAATTGTAAATAGGACCAAGGTACACCACCGGCGGTGTACCTTGGTCCAACCGGTAGTGTACCATGGACCAATTATTAACAGGTAGAGAGACTCGATTTACAGTCCGAAAACCAGTATTTATTAGCCACATAAAATTCAAAAATACATTTTACAGCCTACTCTTATTTCTAGCCAAGATTGTGGTAATTGGTTATGTTAGGTCAATTGGCTAAGTAAGGGGTTTTATTGCCTTAGTTTTTTTAGTGCCCTTTTGGCTTTTTCAGCTGCAATGCAATCTTTCTCAGGTGTATCCGTTAAAATACAGCATAAAATTAAACTGTTATTTCATGCCATATAAAACATTTGGCTATCTTTCTGTCTTAAATTTGAAAAAACAACTCAAATATTCTCCCCCTATGTTTATACAACTAGGCCTAAACGTAAAAAGGATGTTCTGCTTAGATATTTATTATAAAAAATATCTTTTTAGATGAGCATGCAATAATTATTTTCTATGTTATATAAATATGGTTAAAATTTTATCGGCTTCCATAAATCTAAATAATTAACTACAAAAAAAAAATCTTTATCACACCAAATAAAAATTTCTTACACATTTCCATTTTTCTAGATTTTACAAATCATGGTTGCATATTAAGAGCTTAAATTACTTAATTTTTCAAAGGAAAAAAATTACTTGATTATTAAAATGGGTTTTCAACAATCTGAAGCACATAAGACCTATAGTAGTGTACCTTGGACCAGTCCAAGGTACACCACTTGTATTAGGTTCGAGGTACACCACTTGGATATTAAAAACAAAATAGTTAATCACCAAGTTAAGGTTAGACTTAACTTAATTTCAAGCACACTGTTTTATAGCTAAAACTGTGCTTTATATTGCATAACCATCGTTTCTGAATAAACACAACATGTTTGAGTAAAAAATTACACTAAAGAATCTGACAAAAATTTACTTTTGAACTGTGAATTTAGTTTTTCGAAACCTCTTTAATAAATTGACCTTTTAAACAAACAGATAGAACTTCACTGAGATCCCTGGTAGCAAATACTTTAACTGCATGTGGTGTTGTTTCAATATCTAAGCTAATCGAGCTAGAATCAGCATAGGTTCGAGGTACACATACGTCCAAGGTACACCACTTACCCCTACTGTAAAGTATTTTAGAATACCTAGCACAATTGCAATAAAATATTATTTTGTTTCTTTTGGAGCGATTTTGGTTAACATATCATATTTTACATTGAAATATAAAATATGTTATATAATTAGTAAGTAAGTAATCAGTTAATCAGTAATAGGTTTACTAAGACTGCTAAACTATTATATTCATTATCTATTCTCCTTTACATAGCTTATTTATTTAATTTTATTTAATTTTTAAAACGATGATGTTAGCTATAAAAATCGTTGAAAAACATAAATGCCTTAAAATGTGTTAACGTAAGTTAAAGTTTTAACAAGTCTATTGATCTTTGATGTAGTGCCCACATCCGTTTCTGTAGCCATTGAGCGTGATATACTAATAATAACAGTTGTTCATGTCGAGTGGCAAGTTTGAATGTTAAATCCCAAGTTACACATTTATCGACACCTCAAGTATGATGGTCCACGGGGATCTATGAATGTTTTGAATATGGACCTTCCTATACGAACCTGTAAATACAACTTGAGAAATCGACATGCTTATCACTACATCAACGCCACGTGCTATCACCATGTGCGTGAGTTTACATGTGAAGTAAAATTTATTGTGTGGTCCCGGCGTAACTGTTTGCTTCACTGGCAGTAATGGTATACACCCATCCTCTTTGTTTAAACGTAATTGGAAGAAGTGGTTTATATGACTCTATACACCGTAAATACAAATGTGCTGTAAAACAAAAATTACACCACTGTGATGTAAAAAGTAACCACATAATGTGCTGCAATTTTACAGAAATGTTTTACAACGTAGCATTATACAATTATTATTTGGCAGTGCAACATTATTCAATCTTTATTTTACAGTGCAACATTATTCAATCCTTATTTTACAGTGTACGTTTTTCACAATCTCTATATTTATAATTTTTATTCCAATCAAAATGACCAATTATTTTCTTCAGCAAATAGAGTGCTTTTATAATTCAAACCTACAACCTACATTGATAAATGCCTATTTTCATTGTTACCAACTAAAACCTTCTGCGCTTTAACTTACTAACCTTCTGTTCCTTTCCTATATATTTTGCTCTATTATCGTGTCATTTTACAGCATATCCAAGTTACCTCATGTCTGTATCTCATCAACTCGTTTCCCCATTTCAACACCATGTCAATAGCTCGTTATGAGACGTTCAACGGCACTGTCAATAGCTCGTTACAGAAATTTCCCGATTAATGGACAGTCTGTCGGCTTAACAAAAGGTTCAAACGAAATGTATAAAAAATAACTTGGTATTAATTCGTCTGGAATATTAACGCATTGGTGATTGCTTACATTTTTTTTTACATTTCAATTGTACTGAAGGGCAATTGTGCTTCTCGCGGCTATCAGTATAATAAATTTTATAAAATGCAATTGGGAAGTAAGCAAGAACTGTTTTAATATGTTTCGCTCAACGGCTTGATGTTTTTACAAATTTAGAGTATAAGGGTTGTGTTAAAATAAAAATTTGCAATATTGATGAAATTTAGTAAAATTCCCAAAAGAAATGTACTTATTCTAAAGTAATGGTATGGCTCATGATGAATGCTACAAACAATTAAATAACTACACTCTTAGAAATAACACCTTCATTTTTGACGATTCATGAATGCTCAAGCCTCATTTCATTAATTTTGAGAATTGTTTCGTTAAACTATCACTTGACTTTTGAGTAAAAGCGAATCCTTACTTTTACGATCGTGATTTGACGATTCTGTATCTTGATTTTGAGGAAACTGAATCTCATAGTTGTACTCACATGCTCAAAAATGACGAAATATTTCTTTAGATTAGACGAGATTCAAATCCTCATAAAAATGACGATTCAAATTTCCTCACTTTGTGGAAACGAAAACTCGGAGCATTTGCCAGTAACGGAATCGTCAAAATTAAGGAAAATTTCGTCGTTTTTGAGCATTCATTTTTTAGAGTGTAGTCGTAATTAAATTTTTAATATAAAAAGTTGATAATTTAGAGCATATTATATAAATAAAGCTAAAAGTGCAATTTACAATATGAATTTCAATGTTGAATGCGAATTGATAATAAGTAATAAAATATTATTTAACTGAAAAGAAGTAAACAATTTTAGTTTTCTTTGCTCTTTTTTTATAAAGAACAATTTTAAAGTAATATAAATTTTCTATAAACTCATATTTATTTGAGTTTGAGTAGTAACCTTTTTTCTATTATCGTTATTCTATTTTAACTGTCGATCTCAGAAATCGTCCCCTTTGCCAAAATTAGTACTTTAAAAGGTCCTATTAAAAGAAATTATTTTTATTTTTGGATAGCCTTTTTAAGATTACATTATTGGTGATAAAATACTAAATTAGTTCTTCTTTTAATTTCTTTTGTTAAAGTCTTATCGCTCACGTTACAACTTTATTTCATATAAAAATGATTCTATTTAATTTCCCCCCGGTTGCGCAATCGTTAGGACTCTAGCCATTGTTGCTGCTGGGGTCGGGTTCGAATCCCGGTGAGGCATGGATGTTTGTGACCGTCAATAAATGTTGTTATTTGTCTAGGTGTTATTCTTTTTTTGTGACTGTAAAAATTCTTTCTGTGTCTGTCCTACTTGACGAAAGCTTATAAGCGGATCTCTGAACAAGCACACAAGCTGGAATATATATGTACCATACCATACCCTACCATACCATACCATATCTATTTAATTTTTGAAATATTACTCTGAAAGCACTTGTTCTTACTTTTGAAGCATTTCTTTACTTCCATTTCTACCCCAAAAGCACTTGGCGACCGTTGGCGATAAAGGATTACCGTAAAAAAGCGCCCGAAATCCGGTACCCGAGCAACCCTTCAAATGGGGGCGAATTGATAGGAAAGAATTGAAGGGCTCTGGGGAAACACGAATGGGGAAATGGCAGGGCAAAAAAGGGGAAAACGGGAGCAGGGAGAATAAATACCCCAAGACCCTATAGATGTCTCGAACGTTCGCCGAATACCAAATAATGTCAAGTGATTTTCTCCACCTCTGTTGAGGAACTGCATGCTTTCTTGTTTGCAGAAAACCGCTTAATGTTTTTTCAAACTGTAGCTTTTTTTCTGTTATTTTTTTTCATGTTTATTCACTCTCTCATTCATTCTTTTTTTTGCATCGTTTTATCATTTCTTTTTTGATCTTATTATTTTTCTTATGTTATTATTGTAAAGGGCTGTAGGGGCAATTTAAGGAGAAATGCAGTCAGTGGAATTGGAAGTGATCAGTGATGTAAAGAGGTTATTTAAAAGGGTTGCTGTATTTGTGGTTTTGCGAGCAGTTTGTTTTGTGATTATTGTAATAAAAATAAGTATTTATGTACCATTTTCGTCATAATTCATGCATTAGAACTAGAATATTATGCACCATGAATAAATCCACAAAATTTGCTGGAACTAAAAATTGCCGAGATTCTCGTATAGTCATTTTCTAGATAGCGGCTAATCTTGGCTACAAAAGGCGTGCATAATGCATATACCACCTACTTTTCATTTTAGTTAAATCTACAATTGTGTTTTTTCATTTATCCGTCACTTGTTGCCAGAGTAATATCGAAAATAGTAATTACTTCCTAGTATTAAGTTATACTATTAATTTATTTCAAGCCAATTTTTACGTCTATTTCCTTACTAGTACAATTCCTTTCTTATCAAAGTTCAGAAAAGGCAAACTTCTAATGGAATATGAAGAATCAGGGATATAAAGAAAAGAATACAAAAGAGAGATGAATGGGGAGAGAAGCCAGGTTAGTGCGAAAGCTATTGGGAGAAGGGTGAAAATCTCTAAATACATATGATATTTTCCTTGTTATACAAAAAAAACCCCCAAATTAAATAGTCTTATATAACGTATCACTTATAATTTGTTTTAAGAACATCATCCATACATTCAATCAAATTCTGAAAAATAAATTATTCGCTAAAATTTCAAAAAAAAAAAAAAAATGCTTACGTATTTGAGTCGTTTGAAGCTTTTCCCAAACGAATTGATGTTATCCAACACATTAACGAATAAGTCTAATCTTATTCAACTCTAAAGAAACTCCAGCAAGTTAACTATTAAACTTACGCGGATAATATACATAAAGCAAGTATAAAGATTTAAAAAATGAAATTTTAATTCCTTGTTTTGTTATCAATCTTCGGTTTTCATTAAACCGCAATATTTTATACTTAACTTCTTTTGTACCCACCAAAATGTTAAATTTTTGCCATTTTATATTCAGTTTTTGACTCAGTTGTATGATTTTGTTGACTCAGACATTATGTTCTAGAACTACATTTTACACCAGCAAACATAATTTTGAATTTGTGTTTACAAAGGTATTAATTTAGATATTCAACAATTACTTCAACATGAATTCTGATACTTTATATAGATAATTCAAGGTTCACCTATGCTATTCTGACACACATAAAAAACGCTAATAAAATCTTTACCCAACTAAAACATTATTCTTTACAATCGTCTAGTGACAACCTTTCAAATCACAAAATCTCAGATTACAACTACTTTATTTCAACTAAAGTCCTCTAGGGATAATTAAAATTCAAAGCTTACCTATGATATTCTAACACTTATATAAATTTGTTTAAATAAAATCTTTACCCAACTAAAACATTATTCTTTAACGTTATAATACAATTGTGCAATGACAATCGTTCAAATCACAAAATCTCAGATTATAACTGCTTTATTTTTCAACTAAAGCCCTCTTAAACTATCCTGAAAGTACCGTTTCATAGGTCCAGACTGCCCTCTCCATCAAACCACGATGGACCAATTACAAGCCCGACATGGACGATTCTCAAAAGGATAGCAGGCCCGTGGGAATTGCAGGACCGCATACAAGAAGAAGAAAGTAAGACCAAAAAACTAGTATCTCTGATTCTTTCTTTGTAATCAGATACCCACAGCCCCCTTCTCCTGTGTATCTTTTTCCTGCAGGAGAGTCTACTTCTTGCGAATAAGCCCCTTCCACTTCTTTCCTTTTCTTACATGCGGAAAAGAAGAATAATCGAATCTGAGGTAAAAAAAAATGGAAGAAGGTTTGTTATAGTGGTAAATGATGCAAGTCTTTAAGCTTCGGTAATTGCATAAGATGCTAAAATGACAATTATAGTACGTAGTTGTTCAAATGAATCAAAATAAAACTCTTGTTGGTATAAAAATTATCAAACCTCAAGTTTAGTATTAAAACCCTTTAGTTTATTTAGAGCATTTAAGTAAAGTCGGCTGTTATAGCAATTATTAAGCTAAATCTATGATTTATACTTCTCCGGCCTTCCCGATTTCATCTACTTTTCACGATGTCTTGGTACTTGTAATAGTACTTTCTCGTCAAATACTTTTCTTAATTTAATTCTCAATCAAAATATTTGTTCACTTCAAATTTTTCTTAGAGGTCCAATGGTCATACAGGTCAAGTAGTTCGGCATAGATTTTCATCAAATAGTTTTAAATATGAAAGCTACATTGAAATATTATTTCCCGAATATTCCACTTTCTCTGAATAAACTTTTAAAGATTTTTTTAATTTAAAACTGAATATTTCATAGCACAGGTATTCTAAAAACTTAATTTTTACTAAGATGTCAATTGCAATTTTGCCAAACTAACAAATCGAGTTGTAGAAGAGTACTAACAGAGGGGGTGGGTGCCTGAATGAGACGGGAAAAAGTCTGACAGAGCAGGTGTTTTTTTTCCTGTTGGGTTATTTTCTTACTTATTTTGTTCTCTTGAATGTTATTATGGAGGAAATCCTTTTGGAAGTGGCGTAAAGCTCTTAAAGTAAGATGAAGACTTTCGGTTTTTATTTCTAGGGGTATTTAGTGATTGCGAGTAAGATTAAAAATAGTGGTGTGGAGGATCCAATGAAAGCACAAGTATGGTTTTAGTGGTTTTTTGGATACAATATTGGTAGCTAAAGTTAATAGATGTTTATATGTAATGTTAAAACTAAATATTTATAAAGTGTGTAGAAAAGTAAAGTAATTAAAAAGAAACAGGATTGTAACATTAAACGACTTTTAATTACCATTAAGCAAATGAATAGCATTTAAAGGTAATTATATATCCTATAATTAAAATTTGGAAACTTTAAAATTGATAACATTCTATAGAAGAAAACTTTTGCACAAGCATGACTTTCTCGAAAACCTTATGGCGTCCTACAGGTATTGGAAACTCGTGTAGCACATTTAAAGTCTGTAGTTGTTTTTGGACAGATGGATCAATGGCCAAAAACCCCAGCAACTTCCTAAGCATATTGAAACCACACAAAATCCCTGTTGTGAATTTTTGAACTCATCGCAATACTTACCTTATTTTTAGTATTGAATGTAATAACATGAAAGGATTTTAAAGTAAAAAAAAAGTTCCAGTAGTTAATTACCAGTAAAAAACCATATAGTACATTTTAAATTAATGAAATTTTGATTAGAATTGTTGTTTTATTTCACAAAATTATTGAACTTTAAATCTTAAAGCAATTTTACTTAACTTTTGTTCTACCATATATTGTGAGAAAAAGAAGCATTTAGTTATAGATGTAGTAATAAATTCGGCATATATTTTATTTTGTAAGAGTTTTTATTCAAAAATATATTTGAAATTTATTTTATTGAAAACTGCATATAGTTATTTAATAACTAGCTTAACAACGAAGCACGTTTTCCTCTGCATAAAGAAGCATGACCATATATACCACGAAAAGAGTTCAACACTGTAGTCAAAAAAATGATTCAATACCTTTAAACTTCACTTATAATTCGAAGCTAAAATACTTTTATGTGATATTTCTTTTTGACGCTATGGTTTGACTCGTTGTCAAGGCAAACGTCGAAAAGAACAGCCACGTTTTACCCTCACTTCGTGACAATCCGAGCGTTTAGTTTGACGGGTTCCCCTCTTTTATAAGGTTTCGTTCCACTCTTTGATACGACTTCCACATCTTTCTGATTTTTTTTACAAACATCCTAAAGACTTTAGAATTTATATTTGGAGCTTCCTTTACAAATGTTTTCTTGCTGATGCTTTTATGCTTCTTTTTGATTCTTCATTAGCTGGTTTTAATATCTTGCTCTAGCCATTTATTACACTCTCAGAAATAACACTTTCATTTTTGACGATTCATGAATCCTCAAGCCTCATTTCGTTAATTTTGAGGATTTTTTCGTCAAACTATCACGTGACTTTTGAGTAAACGCGAATCCTCACTTTTACGATCGTGATTTGACGATTCTGTATCTTGATTTTGAGGAAACTGAATCTCATTGTTGTACTCAAATGCTCAAAAATAACGAAATATTTCTTTAGATTAGACGACATTCAAATCCTAATAAAAATGACAATTCAAATTTCCTCACTTTGAGGAAACGAAAACTCGGAGCATTTGCCAGTAAAGGAATCGTCAAAATTAAGGAAAGTTTCGCCGTTTTTGAGCATTCATTTTTTAGAGTGTAGTGGTAGGCCTTCAATGGTAGTAACACGTATAGATATTTTTCAGTTAAGATAATAGTTTTATTTTTGTAAAACTTTGTTAACTTTTAGCTGGTACTGCTTAGTGATTAATATTTAAAACCATTTTATTGAGTGGAGTTTTAGTGCAGGTCCAAATATTATTACTCGATAGCTGTTTTAGTATCTTGCTCTATTATTAATCGTTTTTTATTAGTACTTATTCTAGTACCTTCAATGGTAGTAATGCATGTGGATATTTTTTTCAGTTAAGATAATAGTTTAATTTTTCTTTAAACTTTGTTAAGTTTTAGCTGGTACTGTTTAGTGATTAACATTTAAAACCATTTTAGTAAGTGGAGTTTTAGTGCAGGTACAAATAGTATTACTCGATAGCTGATGGTTTTAGTATCTTGCTCTAAAAATTTTTAATATGTTATAGTACATCCAATGGTAGTAATGCATGTGGATATTTTATTCAGTTAAGATTATAGAATTTTTTTCTTTAAAATTTGGTAAGTTATGGCTGGCTTAGTGATGAAAATTTAAAGCCATTTTAGTGAGTGCAGTTTCAGTACAGGTAAAAATAGTATTACCTTCAATGCCTACATTGCGATGACACTTAAATCAATTAGAGTAATTATAAAATTAACATTCTTAACCGAAAATAATAAAACGCATCATATTTTCAGAATAAATTTAAACTTCTTGCAAGAATATTAATTTTTCCTCATTGTAAACTTTTTGTTTCGCAACTGTAATGTTATGAATCCCTTAAAAAAACAATTTCTAAAATTGGCAAATCATTGTAAGATAGATCTGTTTTTGCCTTTATTTCCTCAAAAAGTCTATAGGTTGCATCATCATTTAGCTAAATTTTTGAAAACTTGATAGAGTTTTTTTTTACTGTAATACTACAGTTTAATATCTCATTATATGTGTAGGAACACTTACGAAAAAGGTACATTAAGCTTATTTCTAAGAAGAGATTAACTAATTTTTAAACTGTCTTTTTCTAAACTGTCAATACAAATAAAAATACCTTAATTAATAGTTTAGATATTTTTGAGAACTAAAAAACTTAACCTTTTTTTTTAAACCAAGAACAAAATTTAAAAAGAAGCACATAACAGTGCACTAAAATATGTAAAAAGCCTTTTCTTTTGGAAAAGTACAATTTTCTTTTAAAAGAGTTACTTAAATCTGTTCAAATACAATTAATTTCCCAACAGAGCTTCACTCTGAGATATCTCGCTATTAATTTTTTTTATATATAGGGTTCTGTGTTTTTATGAAACTTCTTATGCTGCGAATCATTCTTCACAGCGTGATTTATGGAGATCTTATTAACTTCTAATAGAAGAAGTAAAGTTAATCCTATCAAAAGCGAGGACTTCATTAAACAAAGAAAAATAGGGAATTAATTACTTTAATGACAGTGATGAACTATTTTCGGAAGTCCCTTTTTGTCAGTTAATAGTCTTTACTGTCTATCTTGAACCTACAGTCGATTTTTTTTCAGTGAATTGTTTATAGATTTTAAAATTTATATAGTAATAAATGAAGTTTAGCTTTAAATAATTAACAGACATAGAGTAATAGTTCTAAAACGGTATAAATTATTTTAATACGTTGAATTATTGCCGATTAACACATAACAACTTTTCATATAGGTGAATACAAACTGTATTAGCTCACTTCGTTAAATTTCATAACCGTTCGTATCATAACTATCCAAGTTTTAAGGGAACAAAAATATTTAAATATCTGACAATTTTATCATCAGTGTTAAGAGCTCGTATGCTTCATTATAGTATATTATAAAAACTTAACGTTTAAATGTCTTTCAATGTATTTTATTGCCAGTAGCAGGGGCTGAGGCAAAGATTACTTGGCATTAGAATGTAATCAAATTAATATGAAGTGCTAAGTAAATGAAAATGAAATATTTATCAGATAATAAAAATATTACCATCGTTCTATAATTTGTAATGGAATAAACTAATATTAATAATAATAACAACAATAACGCAAAAAAAATTTAAGTGTAACACTTAATTTACAAAGTTATTTAAAGATGCTCGTGAAAAAACATGCATATTTTTTTGGTATTTTTGGTTTCATTCAACTAATTCCTGTGCTTTTATCATGTGCAAAAAACAATCGCAAAAAGTACCTGAGATACTTCAACTAAAATTTTCATTTTCCTTTTTAATTAAAGAAAAACTTTTATGGGTTTCATTTTTTTAGATATTGAGATACAAATTTTAAAGGTCGTCATTGAAATCTACAATCCTAAATTTTCTAGGAATTATTCGCATTATCAGGAAAATTGAATCAAATAACCTAACTATAATCCGTCCTAAATAAAAGCAGACTTCTTGTTATGCTACAGCTGTCAGAAATTCAATTCATTACTTGTAAACGACGAAAAACATTTTCTATCAAAATCCTTAATAAACTTCCTTTTATTCTAAAAACTGGTTGCCGTAATAGTGATTTCAATAACATTTTAAAAGTTGAGATCATTTTAATTTCTCTTGAAAAGTGTTTTAAATTATACAAAACTATTTTTTCCTGAAATTACTGGATTAATACTGCGAAACCTTTTGACCTGATGTATTACAAAACGTGTGCCTCTTTTTTTTATTTATGATTACTAGATAAGTATTAAATAATATAAACAGTAAATGATGTGCTGAATTGTGTTTTAGAAGTTTTGTAAAATATAATTATATATAGTAGCTAGTAGTTGAGTCACATAGATAGTTAGCGATGATGAATGACGTAAACATCTTTTAATATTTCTAAAAACCAATTTTACTTGCATTATTCATGAAATTCTCGGAATTGTTTCTGGTATTGATTGAAATGAAAATGCTTTTAAAGTAATCCATTTTACGGTTTTATATTTTTTTAGTTCGCATACAGTTAGTATTCAATTGGATGTTATGAAACTACTCATACAATATCAGAATTAACTTAGCTTGATAAAAAGTTGAAATAAAATCATTATAATTCCTAGAATTTTACGAAGTTATTAAAAAGAATTCAAACAATATCTGCTAAATTAGCATTAGTAAGCTAGCTTGTGGTAATTGGTAGACATAAATTAAAAACTCTCTATAGCTAACCAAAGAAGAGTTTTAATATTTTTATCTTATTTTTTGCTTCTGCGAGAACTTGGATTATTTCTTAAACTTTATTTAAATAGATATACTGAAAATTTGGAAAAATTGTACCATTGATTATCATACAAGCAGGATAACTATTAGGCAGCTTTGGGTAAACGCTGACTGAACTTATGGGGGGGGAGGGGGGTGACACTCTTTCTAACCTTAGTTTATAATTTTTCAAATCTTTACAAGCCCTTTCAATCAAACCAATATCATCTCAACATGCTTTTGGGGTTCTTGTTACCAAAATAGAAAAATATTGACATAACTTCTCAATGTCCATTGTTAAAAATATCGTATTTAGTTTCCCCATCATAATTGTGTCTAAGAGCTGTGACGATTGTGTTGGTGAAGTGTTTCCCCGTATTTTCTATATTCGGTTTTAGGAAACAAAAACGTTATGATTGGTATAATATGGCGAAACATTTCACCACACTTCTACTGCATTTATAAGGAACCATATTTAGGAACCAAACGCCATTTTTTTTTAAACAGTGGAGACCAATTCAATCAAACCAATATCATCTTCAACATGAATTTGGGGGATCCACTCCACCAATATGACGAAATCAAATGCTCAAATTACGAAATATTAAAAGATTTGTTATTCCAATACACTTCAAGTACCCCCGGAAATGCACCATTATATATCTGTTTCATTTGCTAACATCCCTGTCGTTTCTCCAGTATGTCAACTCCCTCCCAACGTGCATCAAGGCTCAAATAATCACTGCCTTCCGTCGTTGCATCTGAATTATGTTGACGGCGAAGGGTGGCGAAATGGCGAATGCTGCTTTCGCCCCTCGTGTCTCCTGTTGGGATTAGGAGATGATGCTTGCGACAATTTTGAACGTTGACTGGGAGATGTAACAGACGCTGTTTGGAGAGTGTTTTTTGTCTGATAGGTATTCGGAAATGTATCTTGAAATGGATTGGTTTGACGATGTGATATTGCAAATGTTTTTTGAGGTTTTAGAAGAAGTTTTTTTTCCTTATTACGTAGTGCCTCTATTCTGTGAGTAAATAAGTTATGACTTTTTGGTGGTCTCTGAAAATTGTATGTCCCTCAAACCCTTTCATTATGCGGAGCTCAGACGGTAAGGTACTTGCCATAAATGTGAAATGTTCCTGGATTGGGTTGCCAGGCATTGCCAAAGTAACTGCCGATCTATAAACTGCATGTGCAGCCAAGACGTCTGATGGAAAAATACCTCGTGTAGACAGAGTGCACGATAAATATGCTTCAAAGTCCCGAAGCCACGTACGATGCCTTTCTTAAAAAGTTGCATTGGGTGCCTACATAGGGTCGGCTCGTCACTTGACTGCCGTTCTATATTACTACTTTCTGTCCAAAGTACCGTCAATAATGTTTGGTTACAAAATAGGGAAATTGTTTTGAACTGGATAAATGATGCTATTTTTATTAATGCCTGTGTAACGCAAAAAAAGGCATCGAAACAATATAAGTACTTTTTTGTGGAATTAGCAACACCCTTCTATTTTTTTTCACAGAAATTATGAATGTACGAAACTCCAAGGATAAAGATACTCTGGTGATGCAAATGAACTGCTAAGGTTTTTTCATTCGTAGTTCTACAAACTATACATAGTAAAGGGATACAACAAAGGGAGCAAAGGGATAGACATAGCAAAGGGTACAGGGTAGGTTACATATATATTCCGACTTGTGTGCTTGATCAGAAACCCGCTTATATGAGCCTTCCGTCAAGTAAGACAGACACATGAAGAATTTTTACTGTCACAAGGAAAGGAAATTACACCCAGGGCGAAGACGGGAATCGAACCCGCACCCGATACAGAGTGCAGGCTGCCTAGCGTAATGGTCCAAACCACTCGTCTATCCAGGCCCCCATAGCAAAGGGATACAGTTGAGTTCGCCCCCTTGTCTCCTATAGGGATTAGGTACTTAGCGATAGCGATCCCGGTGACAATTTTAAATGCCGGATGGGAGATGTGGCAGACGGGCTAAGGGGGTGTTTTTTTTTGTGTGCCACACGAATTGAGAAATGTGTCTGGAATAGGTTGGTTTTGAAAGAAATTGATATGAAGGGAAGGGTGTTGTTAAGCTTGAAGGGTTTCGGTATCTGATACAAAATGAGGTTATTTACGGAATGGTTATTCTAATTAGAATTTGTAACTTATTTTTCTATACCAAGTTTTCATCGTATTTTTTTTTAATTACTACTAGGGCTTAGGTAGAACGGATTCATCTGAAAAGGGTATGACTAAGTTAATAGTTAAAGGCAAACTAACTTAATTGACCTTATGAAAGCAGATATACTATGAGATATTACTAAAATTGTATATATATTTTTTTTATAATAATGACAAAATGGAGTATGAAACGTTTGATTTCTTCTCTTGTCTTCCAATTGCAAAATAACTAAAATTACCGTATGAAAGTAGACTTACGATGAGATATTACTTAAAATGTGAAATATGTATTTTTTTTAATAATAATGAAAAAATGGAGTATATATATATTTTTTATTTCTGCTCTTGTCTCCGAATACTATCCAATTATGTGGTGAAGTTTTCAGTGTATAAGAAGTTAAATGTGTAAAATAAAACAAGTACGATTTCAAAAAATAAGGTACAGTGTTTTTAATACTGAATTTGGGGAGTATGTTATAGTGATAATAATAAATATATTATTTTCATTTGTTCGGAAGGGGTAAATTATTACTTCGTTGTTCTTTGTTGCATTTTAGTTTTATAATAAAATCATTGGTTTTGCTGTTAGTTAATAGACTATAGATGTAAATTGAGGGAATATATATTAATTATTCAATGAAAATGTACTGCTCCATAATAGATCTCTGTATCACGACTTAACTTCAATTCATTGCTTTTATAGCTTCCAATGTTGTTATCTTCAATTTGTTTAAGGAAAAAAGTGTCGGTAAGTAAATAGGTACTTCAAAATTCATTCCTTTGTGTCCTATTAAGATTGGTAACCATATAATTAAATTGCTACAGCAACTTCTAGGATACTACTATAAATACAATTCCTGTTGCAATAAAGTTTTCCCTTTGAGTTATTTGGTTCAATAATTACTAAAATAGGAATTAATTAGCCTCGAAAAACAAAAAGAGCTAAAATTAGTTTTTTTATGACATAAATGTTATCGATAGTTTTTTTTATTCATTTCATTTAATTAAAAAAAAACGATTTTTCTTAATTTTAAAAATTTAAATTCCAAAAAATCTTATTTGATCTAATCTAAAATAAAATAAACTATAAAAACAAAAATAATCTAAAAATCAATCTTAATAATCCTTACTCTCTTAATAGAGTAATAATTTCTATTTTTTTCGAAATACAATATTTGTTCATCATAGTTATGGAAGTTGTATAAAAACATTTCTATAAAGCCACAAATTTATAAGTCGAATATCAATTAGTTGATAAGAAATATAAAACATCTTATTACGAAGTGTTTAAAAGGTACTATTTATACGAAAGAGACATCTTGAGTGGTAATTCGTCATTTTCTTAAATGGTGCCAGTAAGTTTGCAACATTGGTTCTATTTAAGTTTTAAAAAGATAACAATCTCTTTACAAAAGATATTAATAGGAATACTTTCCAAAGATAACAATCGTACTACGATTCATTTGATAACAATCTCTGTGGGAGTTGATGATTAATGGGTTTCTTTGAATCAAAACTAAGTTCATCTCAATAAAACTCAGAACATAGTAAAACCCATTACACTTCATTTACATGTGTAATAAGCCATTCAAAATGTGGTAAAAAAATTAACATTTTAAAATCATACAATGCATTTTCTCCGGAAATTTAAAGTAATCTATTATTAAATGTTATAATACCTTTAGAGAAGCGTTTGTTAAAAGCATTAGGGATTTTTGGAAAGTATCAAGATTATATAAGGATTTTAAAAATATATAATTGTGATTGAAAAGGATTTTGAACAAAAATTTAATACACTACTTTGACTGGAATAAAGAAATATAACGCATTTGATAGGATTAAGATTACTTTATAAAGTTTTGTTTCAGGTTTGGTATTTTATAGTTATTCTTAGTTATTCTTAGAGCTTTTCTTAGTTCCTGAGTACTTGTTTCACAAATTAGTTTTTTAAAATCCTAGAAACATAAATAGATGAGCACAAGTTTAAAAGTCGTACTTAAATGTATTGTTATTTTTTGAAAAAATAAATATAAATTAATTGAAATAAGAGCTTTTACGAATGACACTTTATAGAATTCTGTAAGTAATACACGGAGATTGAGCAATTGACCATTTTAAGCTACATAAATGCTCATTTATTTTATGGTTCAATTATTAATCATAAGTTTTGTAACTAAGTGCAATTAATTATAAAAAAATTGTTGACAAAAAATAATCGTCATTAAAGTATGTTTTTAAAAAAGATAACTCCACAAGAATAGAGTTTTTTTACAAGGTGATACACTGTTTGCTTTAGAATAGAGTAAAACGTGAGATTAATAAAACTTAAGAAATTGATGTAACTTTTAAATTAAGCTACCTATTTGATAAAAGTATAATAATTAATAAATGAAATAAAAAATAAATGAATTTGATTTAAGCACGTTTTAAAATATTCGCCTATTCATTTAATACCATAGACGTGCCCTTTGAAGTTTAAATTAAAAAAACAAAAATCACACTTACCTTTTACAGGTATTTGAGCCCCTTCCGGAATGACCTGGGCATTGGTGATCCCCGCTGTCGCCACGGGTGGGCCATCTTTGTGACAGACAGCCAAGTTGTCACCAGGCCTCATGCACAGGGTGCCATTGACAGGCGAAGTCCTGACTGGATTGCAGATGGGTGGCGTGACTGGCTTCTGCGCCAGCTCCATCCTCAACTTGCACACCACATTGGGTATGACGATCGAGTCATTATTGTGGTCATAGTCAAGTGAAGCCCCAGTTGTCGGCGAACAGGAGCTGGAGACCGGAGTGTTGGTGAACGGCGAAGACTTCTTGCTGTCTGGACAGGACAAGTTCAGAGGCTGTTCGGCAGTTCTTTCCTGATGCATGAACTGCTGCTTGGTGGGCAGGCAGTTGCCGTTGATCAGTGGCACGGGCATAAGAGCTTCCTGTGATGGCGGAGGAGTGACAGTCATGTTGCAGAAGTTGCTGGACATTTCTGGCGAGTATCTCTCCTGGAAGCCGAGGATGTCGGCGATGAAGTGGGGCGTGGGATGCCTGGGTGGTTTCCCGTAGACGTGCGGGTGCCATGTCCTTACCCCGTTCACCGCTGGTACTTGGATGGGCGGTGAAGAGGATTGCTGTTGGTGGTGGTATTGGTGGTGGTTCTGGAAATGGGATGGAGAGTTCGATCCACAGCCGTTGGCCTGTTGCATCATGTAGTATTCTTGCATCAGGATACCGTGTGAGAACTCAATTTATATGGAAGTTTAACTTTTAAAGGAAATCAGTCAATGCTACTTGAAACTGTTTCGAAGGATTCTCAAAGTCATAAAGTGTGAATAGAATTCTTCTTCAAACTCATTTCTGATATTAGTTCTTCGTTGACATTATTAAAATGTATAAATAAATTTTGCGAGACTGTACTCTCCTATCAATATTAGAATCATGACAATAAGATATATGTTCATAAAGTATCAATAACACTTAACTGCCTCGAATAGTATTTTAAAAACTTTCTTTTCCAACTATTTATGGTTTAGATTTTGTTTATTTACAATTAATTGATATACATCATAGGCAATGGCGATATTTTCTAATTTAAATCCAGTTACAAAAAGTTAAATATCAATGTTTAGACATAACTGTAATTAATCACAATCAGTTTTGAAAAAAGTTCACTAAAACACCATCAAATTCGACGACTTCACTAAGTTTGTTTACCTTTTTAAAAACAACAGTCAAAAAGTCTTTTCACTCCGTAAAACACAAACAAACACTCCAAAACTACACTCACAAGCACCTCCACTCTACCTATCTCTCAAATCAAAACAGCCGCTCGACCTAAACAGCACGACCTATTAGCGCGGAAACGGTGCTAAACGCTCTCACTGACAACCAGTGTTTCCGAAATCTCTGACGCAACTGAAGCTAGCACGAGGGAGGTTTGGATCGTGGCAGAGGGGGGTTGGGGAGCGGGGCAAGCAGGGGGTGGAGCAAGATGCACTATAAGAGCCTGAGAAGCTATAATCCTCGCGCCCAATCAATAGTGAGGGGCCGGATCATAGCGGCGCTCCGGCAAAATGTCTTAATTTAAATGCGCCGCAATTAATACTGAATCACTTGATGCCCACAACAACGAGATGGAATATGGCCCGTTTTGGAAGAATGGGAGGACGGGGTTGGGGTTATTTTTGGAGAACGGGTTTCAATCGATAGCATTGTTTTTGTTATAATATTTATTTTTAAAAACCTTTTAGTAAGATAAATTGGAATTTGACATCGAGAAAACGCAAGTTTCAAAGAATAAAAAAAAACCTAACATATTGTATTTTTTTTAAAAGTAGCTTCTTAAGAGAAATTGTTATTATAAAACTAAAGTGTTTATCATATTGTATATTTCTCATATTTATGGCATAAAAGGATTCATTAAAACTAATACTTCATTCCCAACGAAAATGTATAGGTTCAAAACCCGGTGAATAAAAATACTTTACTACTTAATATCAAGTTGACTCCATTGGTGGTCAATATTGAATTAGCCTCAAGCTTGAAAATTTTTTATGGAATCTATACACTTTTATATTTATTCAAAGTATAGTTAAGTTATACAAAATCTATACAATTCCAATTTTGATATTTCTATAATGAAGCTCATGATGCGAAGTACAAAATATACTTTAAGCATTTAAATTTTATTTTAAAAAACTGAATAATTGTCTTCTAATCCTCTATTGATTTCAGAGAGCATATGAAAAGGAAACGGTTATTACATCGTTAGCATCATAAAGAAATAAAAAGGTCCTTGGCGATTTCGGGAATGGCGATAAATGGCCAATTGCGGTGCCGTAGGCTTTAGAGTCAGTATCATTTGACGTATTATCGATATCTTTCGTGGAGAGAGAGAGTAGTGGGTTAAAGAGCGGGGGGAAAGTTATATGCGCTGGAACGGTTGTCATAAAAAATTTCTTTTGGAGTATTATACCTCTGCATTACTGCCTATCAATTTCTTTCTGAGAACTTATTTCGCGTGGAGAGACGTGTTTGAAAACTTGTGGATTTCAATTTATGAGGAGTTTAATCGTCGTGAAGGGTTTGGAAATGGTATGGAACAGGAAATAATTGGGGTTTGTTATATGAAAAGCACAAATATGTGATTCACAGGTTGAGTGTTGATGTTAAATCATTAGTGTTGTTGGCTTTAATATTTCAATAAATAATTTTAGTGAATTTTGGATTGTAGGTTTAATGGGATTAGTAAATGTCATTAAATATAATTAAAAAAAGATGATGCTTATAAGTATTTTAAAATGTATTTTTAAAAGGCATCATTTATTGATTATAAACTGTTTTGAAGTCGCTTGAAATTAATTTAAATCACACTTAAACTAAAAAAACCTTTTGTTCATTAAAAATAGAAACTCTGCTAAACATTACATCTTAAGTATTACGTTTTTAAATAAGAGGTATCTTGCAGTTAATTAAACAAAAGCTGAATTGTTGTTGCGTAAATATTCTATTGTAATTAAAAAATACTCTGTTTTATATTTAATTGTACTAGGGAAGTTCTTTGTTTAAATAGATGTATTGTATGACACTGACACAATGTATCCTTATTGTACAAAATGTTATTTAGATCATAAATATAAAAATTAAATAGCCCCAGCACAAGTGGGTGATATTTTTTTCGATGAAAAAGAAAAAAATGTTCTGTCACAATTCAAAACCTTCATGTTTAGTTAACATGCATAGATAATCCATACTTATACACATAAAAATCCTATTCAAGCAAAGAGCCTAAATAAATTCTTACGTTTTAAATGCTAGAAATTGTTTCTGAAATCAAAAGTAAAATAAACCAGTTTCATTTCTGTGAAACCATGAAAAAGATACAATGTTTATCATAGTATAAAACAGCTTATTTTTGTGTTTCCGCTATTATAACAATAAAGCCATTGATTGCCTTTGCAATAACAAAATAGTGATTTATATAAAGATAAAGAAGTTAGTTATTTCTAACTTATTTTCTATGTTACAATGTTTATCAAAGTATAAAGCAGTACTTTTTTTGTATTTTTACTATTATTACAATAAAACCATTGACTTCTTTTGCAATAACAAAATGCTGATTAATACCCAGCAGTAAGTCACTTTTAACTCCTTGGAATTCCAAACTGAAACCTGTCACTTGGATGTGATTTATCTTCTGCCTGATTGGCGAAGAACCAAAACTTTTTCTCACGGCTCTTCTAAACCTGATACTGAAACAGTTCTCGTATTGTTGATGCATTAGCAAGTTTTTTTTTTGTAACACGAAAACAATTACTGGTTGAAAGAGCCGAATTAGACTGCCAAGTCAACATCGGCTTATGATATTTGAAGTTTAAGCTTGTTATTTATAGTTTCTTAAGAGGAATATTTAGTGGTTGATCAGCTACACTCCATAGCTGCTCTCCATGCTAACATAAGTTGGGTAAATAGAAATATGCTATGGCGAAGATTCTTCTGCGGATGTAAAGAGTTCCAGAAATTATTTGTGAATCCATATAGAAAACATGTTTAAACAAAAATTTCGTTTAAAGTCTAACAGAATTAAATATTATTTGAGAAAATTTCGCAATTTTATCACAATGAAAAGTGTTCTTTGATTAAATTGTATTACGATCATTTGTATGTAAATATTACTTTACAAGAGTTTCCAACTAACGGACCAATCGCGCTTACCCCCTGCCTTTTTACTACTTGTTTTTACCCAAGTTACGTTAACATGGAGTGCAATGCAATCGCCTTGTTATAGCAATATTTGCGAAAAACCGTTTTGCAATCAAATCCTTTTTTTCACCAGGTAAGAGCATTAACATAACAGCAGAATAAAACAAATGTTAAGAAAATAGCATCCAGATATTTAATAATTAAATGATAAAATAGTTAAAAAATAGTGTTGTCTTCTTGAGAATATTTGGAGCAATTTAAACGTTAAAAAAGTAATTTATATAACAAGGAAATTTTCCCCCCAAATTTCTTTTGCTTTGCTGTTATGACGATTCTCGTATCTTTTAAAAAAGTGCTTACATGGTTAAGCAATAGACTAAACACCCATTTTGCACTGTTGATGGAATAACGAATTTGGATTTAACTCTGTATTACGTTTACCGTTGGATTCTTACACAAGGATTTCAAACTCTTTCACTACACCCGTTTCCAAACTGTCACCTAAGGGCAAAACATCAGTGCTGTCCTCTACTGATTTTCTGCTGAGGATATTGCTGGATTTTCCCGCTCCACAAAACCCCTGCTACTATTCCATGCTTTTTTCTCAATTATTCTTTCTCATGAGAATATCCATGTTCTAAAATTCGAAAAATGTATGTTCTCAAATTTGAGAATAATGATTCGGAGCCATTACAACCAATGACGTTCTCAAAGTTTGAATACCTTATTTTAACAGAACTTTGTGTTATTTACTTTCTTGGTTTATAATAAAAGTGCAACTGACAAGCTTTGAAAATATCATTGGAACGATTTATAACTGTTTTAAATACGTATAAAATTTAAGAAAGGAGTATCTACCTAATAAGTAATCATCACTTCCAAAGAAGGAGAAAAAACTCAGTATTTTGAATTGTTGTAAAGTGTTACATTTATAGAGCAAATTATTTTGTATTTATGAAATTTTTTAATTTTTTTAAAGATGCACCTAAACTTTTTTGTTTTCCTTATGTTATTCGCCTTTATTTGAATCGCTATTGAAAATCCAACAATAGGAAAAACTAAAACTGTTGAGTTTTTTTAAAGTATTTTTCTTGGACCTGGAATATGTTTGATCTAGTGTACAAATATGACTTGGAGCCTCGACCACCCAGTAATTCTTCCGTTTGGCCTCTTTAATTTTACGTTTTGTAACTTTCCCATTGAAAAGTAACGACTGTTAACACAAATTCAACATTTTTCTTTAGCCAAAACCTTTCTTGAAGACGGAATATTTCATTATGGTGGACACGACTGGATGAACTGTACTTAAAAAGTGACCACTGAACAATTACTTTATTTCTCTTCTCTAACTTACATCTCTCTAACTTTTCCCTTTAAAAGGCAACAAAAACTCATCGCTTTTCTTTCGCCAAAAGCCTTGAAAACCTTTTCGATGTAGCAACCCAGGAATCCCAAAACGCGTTATCCTCGCCTTGTCACGCGACAAAGGCATCCGCTTGGGAACAGTGCACAGAAAGGGGATCTACAAGGGTCACCAGGGAATCCCGTGAAACGTTATCCGTAATAGCGCGACGCTTCCACGAATGGAAGCGGCATTTGGGAATAGCGCAGTCGATTCGATTGCTGGAAAAAGGGAGAGCTTCTCTTCACCCCTCAGAAACGATATCCAGGAGAGTTAAGTAGATTAAATTCGAGGTACTTTTACAGACCCGATGATGACTCGATACTGAGGACTTGATCTGCAGTGCGGAATGCTGTTATGGGATTTTTTAGGATCTTTTTGAGGGTGGACGTCTATGGTGGCTTGATAGGATGTATGACCAGTTTTTGGAAATAAAAATAAAGGATATTTGGGTCTCGGGAACGAGAAAGTCTTTCATTGAGGAATTAGGAACTGGAAAAGTAGGTTTGTGTTATCTTCGTAACATATCCACTAACATTATAGGAATCAGTTTCTTTAGTTTGTAATGTAAAAATAAAAATATTTCTTAATCTTCCAAGTTTGAAATCAATTTGGATATTACCCAAGTTATTGTTTTGGTTGTAATCCATAACTTTTTGTGGCATTTTTAGATTGCTAACTCAGTGCAATGCCTTTCGCTCGAGTTCTATCTAATTTCATAATAGTATAAATAACAGGCATAATGTTATGTTTTCCAAAACAAACTCAAATAAGATATACCACCAAACAACCTCCCGTAATATCAAGCAAAGAAAAATTCTTTACAACCACCTCCTAATAAACGTTCTATATAGCAAATCCCAGCGATGAATGCTCAACACAAGTCAACAACCCTTCATTGTCCGGTTTGTCCACTCAACAACTGTGTCCCTCTTGCTTCTGCAGAGAATAATGAGAACCCCAAACCATAGACAGCCAGGCATCGCATATTGCCCCATCACACAGCGTTTACCCGAGGTCCTTTATTATATTCCGCTTATGCAAGCGAGAGACAGAACTACAATCTTGGCCCGTTAGACGCTGCCAACGTTAATTAACTTAGTTTTGGTGGGTTTGCGAGGCCCCTAATAAGGCAGATTTCCATCGGTTGTTGGAGGGGTTCAACGGGGTGTGACGTAGTGGAGTGACGTTGAATGGGTCGACGTGGGGATAGGAAAGAATAGGACGTGCTGACGTTTTTATCTGTTCTTTAAAGCCCTGGTTTGTAAGGACTGAAAACGCACGTCGGGGCGAGAAAAAATCGCCCTGCTCGGCGATATCAGCGTCTTCTCTTCGCAGGGTGGTTTGTTAGGACTCGCGTCTAGCGAAGCGTCGTTATCTTCTAGACTGCGTTGTGGACAAAGGCGACTCTTTATTTCACTGCGAAACTTATCATGCATCGTTCTTTATATTTTTCGAATAAGTATTTCTTATTTTGTCGTCTTTGTGCAATTATGCATTAATAAACGCTGGAAAGTAAATGAAAATTGTCTAGATTATTTAGGAAAAAAAAGTTAAAACTCTCACTGCAGCTTTCTTAATACACATATATCTGAGCAATAAAAAGAACTTGATTACCTTATAATATATTGTAGTGTATACTGCAAATAACTTTTAAAAAATTACGGTATATTCTTTGAACCAATTTAAGTTTTAGAAGAATAGATGACGTTTAACTTCGATAAAATGTAGAAAATAGGCGCAAAGTAATTTTTTACAATATATAGTGCCAAATATTTAAGTCTTCTATAAGCTTTAAAGTTCTATTCTAGGTTTAAATTTTGGAAAAAAAAATCATTTAGGAAAGTCACGGTGCAATTAAACAATCGAATTATATACTATTTTACTAGTTGATACTGTTTACAATTTGACTTCTATCTTTGCAACCGGTTCTTTGAGTAACCCTTTCATCTTTGTTGAAAACATAAAAAGCCAATTTATTTTCAGATTAATAAATTGGTATCGAATGGAAAGTTGTTTTGAGGTTGGGCAATCGAAATGATTTTAGCAATTAGTCGCAAATTTACACAACATAGAGATATATCTATGCTGTTTGAGGCACTAGTTGATAATAAGCTTAAGGTGTAATTACACTCATCGATTTCGACATTATGCAAGCAAACCTAACTTAAAGTGATATTTCAGTCAATTAATTTAAACTCCAATTCTAACCAATACTAATGCCATAGTTGAGAATCCATGTGATAAATGACGAAGCAAACAAACTTACAAATTAACGATGTCCATAACAATAAAAAAACATTTTAAATAATTAATATTCAATAAACTATATTATTGCAAGTTAACAGTCCGCAACTATATTTTCTTCTTCCGAATAGGTAGAAAAAACAGCCACCATGCTGCGCGTTTGAACGCTGAAATCAAACCAGAACAGATACCAGTTTTTCGCACGTCGGGAGAAGCGATACTTTTGACGTAGCGGTCACGTGATAGCTATGGCCAATAAGAAAGCGAACGCTTCAGACGCACGGCTCAACGGCCGAAAACGTGTTCTTACAAACCAGGGCTTAAGGTACACAGAAGTAACCTGTTTTCAAATTTTATCTGAACCATACCATCATACTCTTCATTTGATCTAATTTTTCAATGTGTGATGAAATATTTTTAATTTCATTTATATGAAATATTTTTAATTTCATTTATATAAAATATTTTTAATTTCATTTATATAAAATATTTTTAATTTCATTTTTATAACCTAGATTATTAATTCTGAACTGCAGAACGCTGAATAGCCTCAGATCTTCCTAGTAACATAATTATTACCGTATCAAAATACTCTAAGGTTCATCAAGACCAAACATTATCTTAAAAATATGATTTAAAATTCATAACAAAATTTTCCGAAAATTGCCATTAAACGTTTCTCACTAGTACTACAAAAGGAGGAAGAAAATAGATAGTCAATGGATGTTTAAAATAAGAGGAAATAATTATAAAAACAGGTTAGATACAAGAATGTCTTTGGATACACATGAAAAAAAACAGCAACAACAATTAAGTCAAAGCAAAATAAAATCTGCAGCATTTCCAAAAAATAATTAAAAAAACTTCCTTCATAACATCATAAATACTCTTTTAAAACAACAGAAATAGAGAGTCACTGTTCTCTGGAAAAGTTCGATCGTTGACTTCTCCAGAGTTGAGTTTAGGTTCGGAGGATGGAGAGACAGGGATCGGGGGAGGGTGATGATGGGGGATGCGGGCAGGGGACGAGATGACCAGGGTCGTTCTCTAATTGAGATTTCGTTCGTTAAGGGGCTTGGACTAAATGGATTTAAATGAGCTTCGAGTGCACAGTCTTCTTGATGAGCGGATTTATGAATCACCGAGAAACAGCTCATGCTAAAAAGTACACAGAAGTTTTGGAAAAATCTTTTAAGATTAAGTTTGGTTATGTATAATGTATGGTAAAAATTGATACTACATGGACTATTTAGCATTTATAATGGAACTCAGAGGTGAATCTTTTAATACAAAAATAACTTATGAGTAGTTCGAAAATAAGTTTTTGAGATGTAATTGTAGTTGCTTTAGTCAATCAAAATGGCACAACACGCCAAAAATTTCAGTTTATTTTCACTAAGTGAGAATTTAAATATGTTTTTACAGCAAAATATATTTTCTGGTAGCTCGCTTAGAAAAATGATCTGACGCATGATAAGACTGGTTGCCGATTGGGCAGACTTAAAACACTGATAACTTTTAGTAAGTTGGGTCAACCTGTTTTTGATAGACTTCTCAACAAAACTAGTGAGCAGTGACCACAATGATAGTTTGGAAAGTAGAGCGTTACGACAGTAAAAATTATGTTTTAGTCTTAGGAAGTACTTATAAGGACTTTTAAGGGTTTGAATCTATCAATAATCCGAATATTTTTTTAAATATTTTTTTTGTTGTATATAAAAACAAGCACCCGAAACAAAATATATTCTTCGAATTTAAAATGGATTCAAGGAACATTAAAAGATCAAGTATGTCAATTTTCCAGCATCGAGCAAACTCTTAGCTTATTCTAGTTTTAAGAATAATAAATCTAATTAAATCTATGCTAATGTTATATAAGCGCAATAATAGCTGATTTTTTCCAAATAAAAGTCCATAAATGCCTTCAAAAACATCATAACTGTTCAAGCATTTAAATTGTCCAGCATCGCGTTACCCCTTAACTAAATCCAAAATAATAGAATTGCAGCCAAAAGGGCAGCACCGTCAAATTGTCAACCTCGACGACACATTTCTCGACAATCGGTGGAGCCATCCTCCTTCCAATATCTGATAATGGAGCGATTCGTGGTCGTATATCTGTATATCCAAAGAAGAGAAGTGTAAGTCAATATTCTCAACTTTGCAAGGATAATGACAATGGATTGGCAGGCAATTTCGTTGTTTTTCATTTGGTTTAATTGCTAAATAAAATTGAGTTACAAATATCTTTAAAATTTATGCATATAAGTACAAAAAGATATAATTTTGATGAGGTATTATTTATGAACTATTTAATTGTATACAAAATATTATTAATATTATTTTTTAAAAACTGGGTCGAAAAAAAGTTTTTGACTATCAAGCCATAAGCTTAGGGCATCTTATTCAATAATTTTCTGTTTAAATGTCTTCATCCTTTCAACTGACTAGGAACTCTTGAAAGGGAATGAAATTTACATTTGTAATACAATTACAATTTGAATGTTTCAGCTGATGTAACTCTCTTGTTTAGTTTTTACTGAGATTTCATTGGATGCTTCGGTTTCACCTTCAAAATGACCGATATAGATAAAAAAATCTTGTCTTTCTATGAAATCTTTCTTTAACAAATGTTTTGAACAACCCACAGCATAGCAAGAAATTGCTATTGAAAAAAATAATAATATATTCTTCGAAAAATCATTGTCGAATATAAAAACAAAATTAATTCCAGATAACAAAGGAAAACAAGCCGTTAGAGCTATTGCTATACAGGGCGTGAAACAACCCCGTTGTCAAATACCTTTTTTTTTTTACTTCACCAATAATAGTGTTTTTAAAGTAATGTTTGATCTATCAGAATTTGTTTTAATCAGCTGAACACAAGGTTTATAAGGTCTATAACTTTTAATAATTTGTGTGGTATTTTATATAGTTTTTTAACAATGAATGTTGTCACATTGGTTAGATAAATGGTAAAAATGCCAAATTGCTTTTAGATTTCTCAAAATTTTGGTTTCTTTTTTCTCATTACACCGTATGCTATTATTTAGTCAAAACTGAATTTATGTATGATCATAGCTTTCAAAGTATCTAACCTTCCTACATTTAGACTTACACTAGTCTAGCTATGATCTACATTCATATCGGACCGAAACCAACTCCGCGTTTCCTTGACACCTCACTTTTCGCTCCGCTCCCTATTAGCTCCAAATTAGCCACGGCCCGAATTTGCCGAAAGACAACCTAATCAGGTCTCCTAGCGGAAGTGTTGGGTTACATAAGTTCTAAAAGATGTATTCGATAAAATTATTCTTCGTTGGTATATCCATTCTCTCTTGGTGGCAACTGTGTCACAATATCTTTGACTAAAATTACATTGGTGGTGTTGTGTGAATCCTCTGATAAATTTGCACTTTTATTTTCCTATTCTTATCTATCATTGTATTTGACATTTATTTTGGATCTCTATCCATCTAAGGTGGCAAGTCACTGTACCCTGGATCAAAATTACAAGATGTTACAATGGCAATGATGAATAATATAAGCTATTATTTTAATATTGTTATCTGCTATACGGAGTGGTCACAAATTGTTGCACATTTACTGTAAAATATAACTACTAGTCATAATTATGAGAAATACTACTACAGCACTCTTATAGAAAACTATTGTTTTACTTGGTGAAGTTCAGTAGAGTAGTTAAATAATGGTGTTATTTAGAGATCGATCAGTGAAATATTTAAATAATTAAAAGAAATGTGAATACAAGTGCCTTTTGACTAACCTTTTTCATAACTAGAATGTTCCATTATTTGACTATTCCAATTGTTCCATCGAATTCGACCAGACTAATTTTTTTGTGAGTTCTCCTGACGAAAATGATATTATTATTTACATAAGTTCTCAATTCCAGCCATTATGAAACAAAATCTTAATTATAAAAACTCCATAGTTTCTTATTCAGGTACCTATGTTGTGCAACATCCATCAAAGGTCAGTTAGGGCCATGCCAAACCAACCCAAACCAGTGTTATCGAGCCGGTTCGCTTCCCCCTACAAGTGATGGCTTTTCAGAAAAGGAACCCAAAATGATACCGATGGCGCGAAAAGTTTTAGATTGCCGCGCGAATTAATAATAATTACGCCCGAGTATGTTCGGCCGAGATAAACGCTGGTAGCCATTTGCATCGAGTCGAAAGAGTTGACAAGTGTTAATTTGTTTCGAAATACTCATTGGGCAGAGATGGTTATTGGGTATGGGGGGGATTTATTCGCAGAAGTGGGTGTTCTAGAACAAAAGAGATTAGTTCAGCTAATAAGGTTGCAGAATCGTCTTTTTCCGTTCCCCCCTTTCATATCGAATCGTCTAGGGGGCACGGCGTAGATTGGTAATTTTGTAATTGCGAAAGCATCTTTTAGGTTGCGTGCAGCAGAGTAAACTCTCTTTTCGCTTTGTAATCTCGGTCTTTAGGGGGAGCTTTTAAAGTGATCGCCTCGTATCTAGACAAGGGGGAATTGGATGATAAAGACCTGACGGAAGCGCCGAACGGGGGCGTAAGTGGATCTGAATTGAGAGACGTGATTTCTGAGAATATTTCGGTTGTACAAGTGTTTTCTTGGAATAAGGTTTGAATAAGAATGGGAAAATAAGTAAAATACGTGGTTTCTTAATTTGTTTCGCAATACACTAATTTTTAAATGCGTATTTACTGTTAACTTTACAATTTAATTAAATAATATAATTTGTAAGCACAAAAATTAAGTTTAAATTTTTGAATTAAATATTACTTGAATAATGCGTGCTGATGATTTACAAAAATACATTGATAACTTTTTTAACTAAATACTTTCGTTGAGCTTTTTTTTCAAGATTCATAACAAAGGCTTAATCAATTTATTTTTTATTTACTAGCAACATCCTTCTTCCTACTATTATTGGTCTCTAAATTTATAAAACAATGCAACTGGTACATTTACACTTTGCGGCAAAATAAAAGGCACAGTTTAGATAACCATACCAATAGCAAAGTTACAATTTTTAAGAGAGTCATATTATTTCGAAAGGTTTTATGATTACTGCGTATAAAAATTTGAGCAAGAATATATAATAAAATACTTACAGTTGTATTAACACTTGCTTTTTTTTAAAATTGAGAAACATCATTTATTAAGTAATGTAATTAAAATATAAATCGATGACAGTAAAATATAAATCGAGACATGAATATAAATCGATGAAGCCATCTTCTAAAAAAGTAATCTATTGCGCCAAAAATTTCGGTACAAAATGTAACTCCTAGATCTTACCCCTTTTTTTATTTCGCCCCCCTCTTGTTTATTTCATTAATTTCTGAGAACGATCCTTTATTGAACATTTATATTTTAGATTGCTTTTCTGACTTAAAGTGTTCTGGATTTTTTTAACTACATAATCTGCAATAAGAAGCAGCATTTGTTAAATAGAAAATTCCATTACAGCTTAAAAAAATTGGCATTTTATTATCGTTTATCGTAACGTTACTTCGTATTACTGTTCGGTCACAAGTTTTATGGAGTGAAGTTACACCAATTTTTTACATTAGACAAACAACGAAAACGCATAGTGTGCCCAGGTAGAAGGTAACTAGAAAAATGGGTTTCTATTATTTAAAAAGTTATTTTCAGAGGTGCTTGAACGTGGAACCAATAATTTAAAGTTAGTTCATTGCTGTCACGAAGAATCTAAAAAAACTAAACTTAGTCCTCATGTAGCCTAAACCTGCTCCGAAACACACTGGTTATTGTTGGACATCTTTATGATCATGAAGGTGAACATTTTGCGACAAAAAAAGTGAAAAAAAGAAAATGAGACAAAATATTTAAATTTGAAACTTTCTCAGCTAATGAAATAAACTGGGAAATATTTCATATGGACATGTAATTTACATTGAATTTTAATACCTGAAGCGGTATTGGAACTTATAATTATTTTAAAGGGCTCTCTGTTTTTAACAAGTATGGTTTCTGTGTGTATTATGTTAAACATTTCATTTATTACTCTGATGATGACTCTTTTTAGTGAAAAATAAAAGCTATTAATATAGTTTTCATTTTTATGTATGTAAAAATGTACATTGAATAGTTTCAAAGAGCTTTTAAACTTCAGGTACGCAGGATTTCCTTTTAAGTCCTCTTAAATTATTGAATCCCCAATCAACAACAGAAGCTGTTAAACAGCAGTTTCCTTTACAAACTACAGCGACTGCGTCCACGGTATCAAGGAAACTAATAGCAGGAGGGGTGCAGAGTTATCTCTCTGTAAAGGGGGCTTTTCGCCGGAACGTGGGACCAATAAATCAAAGTTAGTCCATTGCTGTCCCGAAGAATCTGGAAAACTAAACTCAATCCTCAGATAGCCCAAAGTCCTCCTCGCTGCCAACAATGGTTATTGATCCGGCCGCGCGGCACAATGGGATCCGGCCTATAAACCGCTTTATAAAGAAGACATTAGTCTTGATTTGACCCAGGAGAGAAGGGGCTATTACTCCTGGGGCCAGGACCGAAATGCTGGGCACCAGCGGATTTGCTGGGTTGGGTCATTAGTCAAGGGGCGCGAGATAAGTGGTCGGACTTTTTTGGCTTTTCCACCTCCAGCGATAGGCGGAGGCGAAAATTGCTGTCAGAAAAGCAGATTCTTCCAATAAATGTTACTTCTTTTCTTAAGAGGGAGGAGTTGATTTTATCCTGCTGACGATAATGGTGTCGTTTTTTTTTTCTGGTTTTTCATTCGAGGTTTGAGATTATGGGTGAAAAAAAATATATTCCGACTGTATTTTATTCGAGTTTCATTGTTCGGAAATTTCCTTCCATAAACGTTATTTTGAGGAAGGGGAGTTAATATAATAGTAATGATTGGTATATTTTCTGATCAGTTACGTTCCAAATTAAACGATAAAGAATTTTATTTCAAATAATTTTATATTAAAACTTGTTGTATTATTAAAACTATTTCTTTTATATATTTTCTTACACTTAAGGAAATGGGGAAGCATTTATTTAAGGAGTTCAAAATCCCCTCAATTTTTTCAAAAATTGTATTCTAATCAAAAGCATTCACATAATTTCCTTTCTTAAATCAACTTATAAAGGTGAAAAGTGTTGTTGATAAGTGCTGTCGTTTCTTAAAAAATATTATTAAAATTCAATGTTTAGAATATGTATCTCTATGTTCTTTACTTTAAGTAAGCTGATTTTATATTCTTATCATAAACTTAATTTTAGTAAAAGGCTACAAAAAGGAGGAAGTAACGAAAAAAGAATATGATTTAGTAATAAACTTTCAATTGAACTAGGTGAAAACAGATAATGCATAGCATTGGAATGAAACTATGAACATTTCTTAATGTAATATTTAAAAGAAATTTTGGTGCTGTAAACACTCTGTAACACTCTAGTAATTTCCATGTTTTTATTCCCACACACTTAAAAAAATAATAGAATAAATAATTGAAAGTTTGGCCTTTTCTATTATAAGTTCAAAATTTTCTTCGCAGCAGTGAAACACACTTTCATTTAATTACACAATACACTATACATTTAAGCCCACAATTTTGTTAAAGATAAAAGTGACTTGATCTTAGACTTATGAATTTAGGATTATTTCTTAAAAAACAAATAACAAGGGAAGCTCTATATTGCTTTGTAGCGAGAAAAAAAAAAACTCATTACTGCTTCTGTAAGCTTGTTTTTTTTTTAAACAAAATAATCCTTCATCCGAAAGTTAGTTGGACGAAGGGAAACCATTTAGTTAATGACATCAACAACTTAATATTTGTGTTCCTTTTCCTACCAAGTATTCGATAATCGCCATAATTCATCTCCAACAAGCCCGATCCACCGAAGCGAGCCTGCAAATAAACGCGGATATCAGAATTACCTGATCCAGAAGCGATACCTGCAATTATTCAAATTGCTCCCTGCAGATATATGTACACACAAAACTTCAGCAGCTCAAATCCGTCATCATCAGCAAGAACGGTAGAATTAAACACGTTAGTTTGGAGAATGTGTTGTTAGTAGTCCTTGTTGGTTTTACAGTACTTTTTCTGGTATCTGATCGATTCAGTTAATTATTGTTTTAGGAATAAACACTGTAAATTAAACATTTCTTATAGCTTTGATATCTTTATGTAGAAAATATTTAGATTAATTAATGTTAGGGATAAATATTTAGGCATATGAAGTTTGTTTTTCTGAAATCAAAATGCGAATGTGATTATACTTTTTATTAGAATCATTCATAATAATTAGTTTACACCCTCAAGAACTGTAATAATCATATTTTTTAAAAATAAGAAATATAAACGTTATATAACAGACATATAAGATAACTATATTTTAAAATGGAAAATGGAAAACCATCTGACACATAAGAATTAAAGCAAAATCGACCCCTTATTCTGTACACATCATGGATTATCATTTTACATTTCAAACCAGCATAGTCAGTAGACAATCCAGTGTTACAAAAATATTAAGTGTTTATGAGTAACTTCTTTACATAAGTTTGTGTACACTAACATAAAGAGTTTATTTGTTCGATCATATTACTCAACCAGAAATCAAAAAAGGCAGTTCTTCTCACGAAAAAAGTATTCAGTTAAAACTCAATCAAATTTAACGTCTTTTATTTTTGTGAACTTGATAATAATATAAATGTAATTTATTGGTTGGCAGTTAGTCGTAATGTTTAGCCTGACCAAAATTGTTTCAGGCAAATAAATAATGGGATGGGTTAAAATAAGTTATACATTAATGTGAAAGATAGATAAATATGAGCAAGTAAAAATTAGCATATCGTTGAATATTTCGCATTCCTAATCATCGCTGACGTCACGGCCAGGTGGATCAACATCGACCAATAGGAAAGAGATAAGTGTCGCTCCGGAGCGGCAACTAATTGATTAACGATTTATACCTGATAGTGATATTCATTAGTGATCCCAACTGGTTGAAATTGTCCCGCTGTAATGAATGCGAAATTTATATGCCGTATAATTACGCCTCAGCTTTGGGATCCGTGATTGCAGAATTATCGGAGAGGCTGAAACTTTCACGTGGAAGGCTTTCAAAAGCGATAAGCCCCCCTTTTTTAATTTGTGGGAAAATTTGAGTTATTTTTTGTGTTTTGGTTTTTTTCTTGTAATGATGATTTTATTTCATTTTTTGTTGTTGATTTTTTTCCTCATCATTTTAAATATCAAAAGTGTGCTGATGAAATTGAAATTTATTTTAAGCGATGGGAATTTGTATCGAGGCACTCATCATGTAACGAAACGATTTTTTGTGTTTTGCAGATACAGATGTTGATCGTTTTGTTAATGATTGGCAGAGAGTTTGGAAATCGGAATCCGATATTAAAATGCGGATAATTTGTATGAACTGATATAAAAATGAAAGATAAGAAATGTATGTAATTGATTCCAAATTGTGTTTAATAAGTTTATAACTGGAACAAAACTCTTTACTTCCTTCCTTGTTTCATTATGAAAATTAACTAATAAAGCAGTGTTTTTATAAATCTTATCTATGGCGGAAATCAATTATTCCACGCTTATTAATGAATTTTTTAAAATTGTTATGCGCCTATGCTAAAGGTTTTAATAAGGTAGTTTACAATTTTAATGGATTATATTCCCTTTAAAATGTTAGTTAACCCATTAAAGACGATTGGCAAGAAAATTTTCTACTAGAGCAGATGGGTCATTTTTGCTTTGCAAGAAAATTTCCTTCGCAAAAGTGAGCTTTCTGCTTGAGTTTATTTAAATACACAAAAAATAAGATAAATAGAGACCATGATAGTGAAAAATTTATGAAAGAAAAATTGAGTTACACGAAAAACGAATTTATAAAACTTCAAATTAATGTTTTTTTAATTCCCAAAAAAGGTTTTAATGGTTTTCAAAAGCAGGCAGTTATTGGGTCAATAGTGCTAAAATAATTTAAGAAAATGAATTAACTTGTTAGATCTTAGGAACCATAAATTATAGGTTACTATATTTGATTTTCCGGGACAACGTAGTAATTTAAATGAAACACAAAATAAAAAGAGTTGACAGAGTTCTACTATTTAACACCAAAGCCAATGGATTTGATTCTTGCTCAACATAGATATAAATCTAAATCAGTTTCAAGTAATAGGTGCATTCAATAAACCTGCGTGCAAAAAATGGAGTACATTAAACTCAACTCAGTGGCTCCAATCTCATAGATGGCAAGTGCTTGCTGTGCCCGTATTTTTAACAGCGTTTCCTCAGAAATACAATATAAAATCAAGCCTCTATTGAAAAACACCAAACCCCATCATATATTTCCACAAGCATATCTCGAATTAATACGACAAAAATGGAAAACACCAAAGCCAAACACGGCCCAATCTATCCCGCAGCGGCGTCCTATAATAACAGGATGACGGTCTTCCATGGAATAACACAGAGGGCCTGGATATATTTATCCCCAGCAGCATCCCTTCCCATGGAGTTAAGAGGAGGATGTACATGCTACAGGGCAAACCCCAATGCGAAAACTGTTTTTCGATGTGAAGCCATTGATCGCCTTGTAGTGAACCCAAACAAATGCTCTCGTCCAACTATTCGAGGGCCCGGATGGCCGAGTGGTTAGCATCGCAGGCCAGCAGTCTACGCGCTGTAATGGGTGCGGGCTCAGTTCCCGCCATCGCCCTGGTTTTATTTTCTTTCTCTGTGACAGCAAAAACTCTTTCTGTGTCTGTCTTACTTGACGAAAGCATATAAGCGGGTCTCTGATCAAGCACCCAAGCCGAAATATATGTGTACCTTGACCCACCCACCCAACTATTAGGAGCGATTCCAAAGTGGAGTTTGTGTGGGCTTACTTCTTCGACTTGTCGAGTTTTTACAAAAAAACTTTAATTACAACTCATTTTTCTTACCTGTAAAGGGAATTAATACCATCTTGTGCAAATTCAGATCCTGTGCTGCAGCCTACGAACAGTAATTTTTTAATCAACGCTTGTTAAAGAATAAAATGATGCTTTTTACGTACACTCTTAAAACAAACACTCCTAATTTAACTCAGTCTGAGTGGATTTCACTCCTCTAGACTGGAAAATGCACTTCTCCTTTTGGAGTTGATCCTTTGTGTGTTAAACCTCCGACAGGATCACTCCAAACGAGTGATTTTAACTCAGTCCGAGTAAATATGCATGCCTTTACGGTGTCGAAAATGCACTTCTCCAACTGGAGTGGATTTCACTCTTTTGTTTTAAGAGTGTAGAACTAACGTTGAGTGAGTTATTTGTTTGGGCTTACTATAGGGTTACTTGGCGACTTTTCGACTGCTTCACTTTATTTCGGGACAAGTATCTCCGCCTTCTTCTTAACTCTATGGCATCGTCCCTGCCGAATTAGCCATCAGAGTGCCATTAGAGCCCGCCCAACGGAAACCGTCACCAGCATGTCTGAAGCACACTTTGGAGACTGGCAGTAAGTGAAGGGGATTACGAGAGGCCGCCTCTTTTTCGTGTGTTTATTATGCCAGTAGAAAACGACCCGAAAGATTATTTGTCTGCAGTATCAAATGCTCCCAAAACGGTTTTTAGATCCACTCTTTTGGGATGGGTGTAAACGTTTTGGGGTGAGTTCGGTTCATGAAGATTTTTGGTATAAAGTGTTTTAAAGTATTTTTCTTTTATGAAAAAGTTTGACGAAAACTGTCTACTACAAAAATCCAAGTCATAATTTCAAATAGTATAAAACTTAGCTGCTGCATTGATTATTTTAATACTTTGGTTAACGATCACTATACAATAGAATTAGTGTTGGATTCACAATTCAGGCAGTAATACCATTAAAGGAGCAAGCATGAAGAAAATTTGATCATAAAAGTAATGGGGATTGTAAGAGGATGCTTCTTTTTCGTTTGCCTACCTGAAAACGACCTGAAATATTATTTCGTATTGAGTAAAGCACTATTTCTGAATTCAGCCTGTATTTCCACATGGTTACTTATAATAGCTTCTCCATACCTTTCTGAATAGTAATTTTGCTTATCACAAAGCTGAGGGTGAAATTGTTTTGATTTGGAAAGTTTTGATCAGAGTTTTTATTATAGATTGTTACAGATGGCTTAATTTTGACAAAAGTATAGTTCATAAACTTGAAAGACAACTTTTTAAGCTTTTATAGTTACTTTTAGTACTATAAAATGTTAAAAAGTAGTATTTTTAAACATTTAGCGCATACTATTTTAGTACTAAAAAACAAAGATTAAACTTGGTCCTCTATCATTAAACAAAATTTGTTTTACCATTTACTTTAACAAACATTTGATGATGCATGTAAAATACATTAAAATAAAAAAAATACCCAAAGAATGTAAGATAAAAATTTAATGGACAAAAACAATTATTTTGTAACAGAATACTTGCAAACGTAATTAAATATTAGGTTTTTTTTTTATTATTTTCTTAATGTAAAACATTACAAAGTGTCTAAAATTAATAATATTACTATCATCTTAACCAGCAAATTTAGTCCCATAAAAGTGATTCTAATAAACGTAGAATATTTAAACCAACAGGTCTTTATGAGAAAAAGTATTTAAATAATAGTTTAAAACGTTTAAATAATTATCAAAAAGTTAGTGAAACTATCAAACAGCGTAAAATATCATTTAAGTTTCGAAGTTGAATGTAATTTCTTTCCATTTTAACAAACGAATTACTTACAAAGTATTTCACAGTCAAACAATCTACTCGTAACTAGTCTCCAGTTAGGGTCATAAAGGAGACAACATAGAAATCATAACTTTTCCCCAATCAACTCTGGTAAAAACGACAAGAACCGAGCCAGTGATATTTTCTTGTTAGTTTGACAGAGATATAACGGAAAACTTTTGTCAAAAAGTAATGTATTCAAAGAAAGTTTATTTATTTTGCTATTTTAAGCAGACTCGAGAGCTTTACCCAAAGTCAATATTTTTTTAATAAAATTATTATTTTTTGCACATAAGTCTTTCGAATCATGAAAGTGATAAAATTACTAATGAAAAAACATAAATTTCAATCTGTGTGAACCAAATAGTTTAAATTTTCTGTAAAACAGACCCTAGTAACACGATCATAAGCTGTTGATCTATTTTTATTCTAAAATAGAAGAGCTTAGTGGAAGAACGTGCTGAGTAACAAGAAGGTGAAAAGCTCAAAAATAAGATTCAAAGTTTTTTCTCTGCACTCAAATCTGCTGAAAAACAGTACTTGCACACTTAAAAAGGAAGGGAAAACTTATCAGGAAGGGAAAACTTATATCGTTGAAGAAGTTAGCAATATGTTCATTGATACAAAAAGTCTCAATATTTTCAAAAATATTACTTAGCACGTTCTTCCACCAAGCTCTTCAATTGTTAGAGTTTGTTAATTAAAATATTAGCCTATTTTAGATATCTATATATATGATGAATTTATGCGCAAAAGAAACTGTAGTGCTCCAGCATAATCTATAACATCCATTGATCTTTTCAAAAGTTAATATTTTCACATTTTGGTGCACCTATTGTCTAATACTTCTCAGAAAAATCATATATATTATGGAGGATTTCAGAAATTGTTTAATATTCAAACAACTATTCCCACTACCCTCATGTTTCATGTGTCGCAATCTTCCTGTTTTTCCCCATGATGTCATTGGTGGTTTCTGTGATTGGTGGTATGAAATGATAAGCTCTGTCCACTATATTGATTAACTAATATTTATTTGCATTTCTGTGAAACTGTTATCACTCAAGACGTGAAACATGCCTATATTGATCAAGTAATCATGTTAACTATTAAACATAAATTTTAATTTTTAAACAGAATTTTTTTTTACACTTTTTGGCTAAAGTTGGTATAATCTCTTTTACACGTTTGCCAAGCCAAGTTTCTTCCAACCATCAGAAGTGGGAACCACAAAACGCTACCCGACTGCAGATTGCCCAGACACACACAAAATTAAAGCGTTAATTTAATTACCGCCGCGACGTCCTGAGAAGGGGCGGTTTGACACGTCGTTTCGGCAGTGAAAGTTATTTCCATAATGGGCTCTCTTATGTCCTCTTTCTAATTAATGTAGTCGGTCTTTTACGAGCGGATAGAAAAGACTTTATGGTCGACGTCGCCTTCAAGAAAAGCGGGTTCAAATCATTTCTACGGCCGCTGCTGCCTGTTTTAAGTTGCGCCGTGGGGCCACGCTCGGGGGGAAGGGTTGCAGAGGTCTGAGTTTGGGATGAGGAATCGAGTAGTTTTATTGAGATGAAGTCGTGTAATGAGAGCTCAGTTGTGATATAGTCTTTGTAAAACACAAGTTTTTTTTACCGTATTGTTGTTGAAAAATAAATATTCAATATGTTTTTTCCGTTGGAAGTTTTTGTTAAATTATTGAGTGTTAGTTGGATTAAGAAATTGCTTTTTGATTGTATGGTCACGAGATATCGTCTATGAAATTTGATTTCATAATATATGACCGAATAGGCATATGTCAGGCCTTGAGTGACCGCATAAATGTTATTGAAAATAAATTCCTTCTCGAGTTTCGGTTTTTGAATCCGTGTCACGTAGGAACAGAGGACCGATTGGAGCACCCAATCGAATGAAACAGCCAAATTACCTTGTTAAAATATGATGAAAAATTTTCTGCTTCAGAGGAGAGGTGCATGTTAAACCCAGTAGTGATTGTTAATAGTGTTTCAGCATCCTGAAGAGAGAATTATACCTATCTTTGGTCACATAACGTTCTACTACAAGTGTCGGCTTTAACACGTTTTTGAGGTTCACATTTATATAGCTCGTCAGAAATAGCATAAGAGCAGCTACAGTGTATCGTGAACCAATCAAACCAGATATCTTATACAGTGATGGAAATTGATTTATGAACTGACAGTTTTTTTACAGTATTTCTTTATTAAATGCAATTTTATCGATTTAAATTTTATTTACTATACAGGATTTGCATTATAAATTATACACGTAAATAAAATTTTATATAAATTCGTGAACAATTTATTTTGTTGATATTTTAGTTTTAGAATAGGGAAATTGATTTATGAACTTTTACATTCAATCTCAATTAATAATTGCTAAAACTATTTTTTGTCGCTAATGCTTCCTTGATTTTGTTTTTCATGGACAACACAAAACTTTGGGTCAAGTTTTGGTCAAGCAATTTGCAGTTTTTAATGATTAAGTCCTTCTATTCCATAACTGATGTACACTTCATTAAAACCATACTCCATTTGAGTAAATTATTCAAACTAATTGATCTCAGACATTATTCTTGGGGTTTAAGTCATGGCTATTGGCAGGATGATCAAAATGAACAACACTTAGTATATTTAACCAGGCTAGCATTTCGTTTGAAATGTGGATACTTGCATTATCATGCATAAAAATCTAATCAAAAGCATAGTTTTTCCATGCAAAAAGGAATTAAAGAATTTTGGAACTAATCTGCAATGAAGTGATGTTTGTCAGCCCTTCAGAAACATAACCTTGTTTATTCAATCATAAGATATCGGGGACCAAACCATCAAACTTCCACCACTAACATTTCTGCTGAAGACAGATCTTGGTTATTTCCGAAGATCCTTTCCCTAACATTTTAAAATAGCACGTCCATCCAAATTGAACTTTTTTTCATCAGCAAATGTCACTTTTTTCCCATTTCTCTCCCTCCACCCCCACCCAATCCATTTTCATGTAGTTAAGACTATATTTTAATAGCCTGTTCTTATGGTGAAGAGTAAGCTTTGGACCAGCCTTCATTTTGGAACATTTCAAGTTCGACGACGATATCAATATTTGTCCTACTCTTCTGGGAGTTACAGGAAGTGATTGTTAATAAAAAATTCACCCTGCAATGCACAAATGCTGACACAAATGGTAACTTTTTGTTATACCAGTCCAATAATCCTGCTTTTGACCCTCGTCCCACGAGGGTTACACCTTTTTAATGATGGTTTTTGCCGAAGTCAGAATTATTCTTCAAATATTTATGAATTATATTTATTGATCTTTTAATTAAGGTATCCGACTACGTTTGACACTTATTTTTTTAATTAAATTTTAATACTTATATTTTATGTATTTTTTTGTTCACCAACACAACTAGTAATAATAACAAGTCACAATTTTTATTTTAAATAAATATATTCTGTGTAATTTAAGATTTTGTAAGCAAATTGTGATGTTTTTTGCCTTTACTATAGACTTAATAACTAAAAAAATATTTAAGATTTTTTTAAAATAATAATAAATTAATAAATCTTAGTTTGATACCTAGGGAATAGACTACAATCTTAGATATTTATTGTACCAATAAAAAGTTATGAGTTGTCGAAGCTAAGATAACGGTTTTTATGTACTTTTTTTCTACCATTTATGATAGTAAGTGTTATAATTTTTATAATATTGCTTGAAATTACTAGTCTGTAGTCTATTCCCTAGATAATAGTGTAACAAATATGCACACAAAATTTGAAAACATTCAGTTAAGTACTTTTTGAGAAATATGGTTTGTCAAGAAGAAAATTTTCAAAATTTTCATTTTGCAGAAAATCAATTTAAAGTTTGAGGTTACATTCAAACAGCAGGAAAGCCTTCTTTTTGGTACATAAGACATTATTCATCCTCAAGTTTCATATTGTTAATTTTTCTTGCAGATCGCAATTTTCTACTAGTGGTCTTTTCTAAGGGATTTGAATGCCGTTTTCGTGTAATGGAGTATTAATGGAGTACCAATGGAGTTATAAAATATTAGCCGCACAAACAAAATAAAGAGAGTTTTAGAATCTTAAAGAGTGGTGCTTTATTTTAAGATTATAAAAAAAAAAATCTGTTTTTTGCCGAAAAATACGATTTAAACGTAGTCGGATACCTTAATATGCTAATTTCTCTTACAGATTTGTTGCAATATTATATAAGGGTCATTTTTTACCTTTTTGGCTTCAGGCAGTCCCGCAAGCTTTTCTATTTAGTAAAATGGGAATAAAACAGATAAATTTCAACAAATTTGGCCTTAATCTTATTTGTAAACACTGATAGTAAGCTCCCCTGAAGTTCAAATGATGAACTAGTTAAAATATTTGGTACCAGGGTTCAAAATAAATTTGAGTTCATAAATCAATTTCCATTATTTGACATGCTTAAAAACTAAAATTAGATGTATTTTTATTTAATATAATTTTTTGAAAAAAATTATGTGTGAAATTCCTTTATTGTGCTCTGAATATCCAACACACAAAATTTGAATTGTTAACACTTAATACAAAGCGATATCTGGTGAAAAGAATGTTAGTTCATAAATCAATTTCCACCACTGTATCATTCTTGCAATGCGTAGCTTGCTGTTAAATCGAAAGAACTCAAACGGAGGCGTTTTGCACCCTAAATATTTTTCTTTTATAGAAGTAATTTTTTCCCCTACCTGATAAATTTCCGAAGTGTGTCAAGCCTTTACATTTCATTAAAAGGTCACTCGATCTACTTATTTCCAAAATTTGTCCTCAACAGAGATACCTTAAATATTAATTCTTATTGAAATGTGATTTCGAAAAACAAAGGATATAGAAATGCAACGTATGGTAAAATACTGTTTGCGGTTTTCAGTTTAAAATTGTAAACTAAATTTAATATTTTTATAAACACTTTAATAATAATAATACATTTTAAAAAGACGATAGAGTTTATATAAATATGTATAAAAACACTGAAAAATTTCATTAAAAAACTTATCGCATTTTTTTTCGAAAAAAAAATCAAAAGTTTCATGTCTATGAAAATGGTTAACAAATATAAAGCTCAGATATAAAGACAGCAACAAATATAAAGACAGATACGATCGATTTAAAAAATATATAAATATCGGGTCCCATTCCTAAAGCATCAATTTCCCTTCCAAATAGCTGAGCTATCTTTTTGAAACACAGCAGGGCTACATATACTCTTGTCCAATTGAAAGTGTAGTTACAAAGAAATAGCAATATGTTATTTTCATGTGTTTTTCTTTTAGATTTGAAAATGAGATGGGACTGGTCGTTTTGGTATCCTGTTAAGAAAAAAAATAATTAATTAGCTTTTTCACTGTCCAGACATTTTTGACTTGAACAAATAATTATTTTAAAAAATTGGTTCAGATAATATATTTTTCTGATTGTTGTTTCTATTAGCTTCATCGCAAATGTAACTAAGTAATCTATAATAGTTTAGTTTTTAAGTATTATTTGTAATTTTATTTTACGTACATTTGCTGTAACTTAATATAATGTTAAAAAAAATAATAAAAGTATGAAAATTTGAGCATTGGAAAATGCTTAGGAAAAATTATAACATATCACACTGGAATCTGGGGACCTGATTATAAAACAAAATCCCTAAATTTTCTTTCGCTGAAAACTTTATTTCTTAAATTTATATATCTTTCCCTTTAACAATTTCCTTACTCAAGCTTGAACAACTAAGGATTCGATAATGTTATTACTATCAAATATTACGAGGAAGCACAAATCCTCAGTGGCGAAAGGGTTCTAGGGTCATTTTTTAAAAATCTTTTTACTAGAGCGAAGAGTCATGCAGGAATCATCAAATGTATAAGTTCGTAATCTACAAAGCGAGTGCAAGGAACAACAGCTATTCTAAAAAGAGTATTTCATCGGTTCTGTGTCTCCATCCCTACCATTTGGCTGTTGTGTTATCTGTTTGAAATACGATCTTTGAAGAATTTCGCCTGCGCCTATCTATTATCTTGAGGTGCTGCTGAGATTGATTAGTTTTCGCGAGCTTTGCTGTCTCCTCTCAGTTTCTTGCAGAAAGCGGGATGTCACAAGATTGAGGTGAAGATTGCGCACTCATTGCAGGGCGGGGGATCACTTTTTGCGTGATTGCTATGGATAGCGGTGCTCATCTTGTATGGGATGTTTAAATTTGCTCTTGAATGAGAAAAGGGTTTTGATAGGTGGGCATGGATTTGAAAATTGAATCCATTTGTTTATTGTGTGTGATAGAGGAAGGTTTCTGCCTTCGATGAAAGAAAATTTTATGCGTCTTTTTGTTGAAGTTTAGCTAATACTATGGAGGATCGAGTGAAAATACGCGCATTTTTAAAGCTATTCGTTAACACTTAAGATAAATGAGTTTAAAAAGTTATGGGGATAGATGCTGCAAAACAATATTGATAATTTCAACATTTTATAGAAATTATCGCATTTTCAAAGTTTAGAAAAAGATAATTTCCGTTAAGAGTTATAGTGCTGTTCACATTAAATATATTTTATACTTATATTGTTCAATTTTTTTCAACTATGCCAGATATTCGAAACATTTTTTTCTTTAGGATGATTGAAGTTTTGCATCAACAGTGATTTTTTGCTAAACAAAACTAAAAGCGTGATTGCTATGCTTAGCGGTGCTCATCTTGTATGGGATGTTTAAATTTGCTCTTGAATGAGAAAGGGGTTTTGAAAGGTGGGTTTGGATTTGAAAATTGAATCCATTTGTTTGGTGTGTGTGATAGAGGAAGGTTTTTGCCTTCGATGAAAAGGAAAAATTTATACACCTTGGTGTTGAAGTTTAACTGTACTATATAGAGTGTCGAGTGAAAATACGTGCATTTTTACAGCTATTCGTTAACATTTAAGATAAATGAGTTTAAAAAAATGATTTTTATGCTCCTGTACAAAACATTTCAATGTTGGGTAAAAAGGAAAGTGTTTTTGCAAGATGAGGATAGATGCTTCTAAACAATATTGATAATTTCAACATTTTATAGAAATTATCACATTTTCAAAGTTTAGAAAAAGATATTTTCTTTTAAGGAGTTAAAGTGTTGTTCACATTAAATAATATATTTTATCCTTATAATGTTCTAATGTTTTGTCAACTATTCCAGACTTTCGAAACATTTTTATCTTCAGGGTGCTTGAAGTTATGCGTTAACAGTGATTATTTTGGAAAACAAAACTAAAAGAAAATACAACTTTATTACAAGAAGCTATAAAAGAACTGAAAGAGAATGTATATCACTAATTTCACTCTTTATTTTTAATGTATTTAAGACACACAATTGGAAAATACGAAAATTAAAATTTTTAGTTCTTCGAAAAATCAGGACATAAATGATTGCAGGATCAAAGCAAAATATAATAACTGTTTTAACGTAAAAATAAGTTGTTTTTATTGAGCATGCAATAAAAGAAGTAAAATGTTTGCTCTTCCCAAATTTTTATTTGCGCGAAAAAGAATAACAAACGGGGAAAACGCTTCCCTTAAAATTGGCTTCCCGAAAGAACACTACACTTGCTGTAAAAAACGTTTTACAGATTTGGTTAAGCAAAGGGAAATGTCGAGAATTTGGGTAAGAAGTAGGTTGGAAATAAATAGTTACTGGGAGTTTATATTTCTTTGAGCAAATATTTCTAAAGTTTTATAGCTTTTTTGGTATGTTTTTAATATTTGAATATTTTACTGATATGCAATCCGTTATCTAAGCATACTTTTTGTAATTTATGTGATAAAATAATAATTTAAAAACATTATTGTCTTGAAGTAGAACCATTGGACAAATTAGTTTTATTTTTTACTTAGTTTGTTAAGTTTTTGAAAATAAATTACACAATTTAAGTGTCATTAAGTGTCTTTAATAATATTAAGTAAAAATGATGATTTTGTAAAGCCTAAAACTATACTGCATTTTAGTTAAAAACTTTGAAACTTTTTATGTCGAAGTTACATAATGTTTCTAAAAAAAAAAAAAAAACGATAAATTTATGAAAAAACATTTTAATTTGTTTTAGAAATGTAATATAGTTGGCTTTCGAAAAAAAAAAATACCCAAGTAAAAAAAAAGTTCAATAGATATCAAACGCACACAAATTTATATGCCTAATTTTTTTTAATTAAATTTCAGAACTTTATTTAAAAATAACGTTATATTTTCTATAACAAAATAGTTAACTTTTCATTGCAAGCAAATGCAATAATTTTACTCTAATCTATAATAAATATAACAAAATTGCATTTACTACTAATTGACTGATAAGTATAAGTAACACCTAACCTGTCAAACTGCACTCCAAATGCCTGTATCCTAATAAACATCACAGGGAGTCTCCAGCCACATTTCAAAAATCCAATTAACCAGCTGACAGCTTAACGATGTCCACTCTCCTAAATCCAAAAAGAAAATCCACATATTATCAGCGACTGAATTTTTGAAAGCTTTTACCATGGATCCATATCACCCTTTTACATTTCCCCCTTATTCCCGTTTGAGTGAGTTTGATAATGTTCTTAGTGATATTTTTCGCTACGAAAATTGTTACACTAGTTTGTGTGAACTTTCTTCTTCTTCTTTTTTATTGGCTCGACAGCCGTTTGTGGGCCATGGCCTTCTTTAGAATCTTCTTTCATTCTGATCTTGTTTTGGAAGACGACCTACAGTTTTGCACTTTTATCTTTCTAAAATCCTCGAACTTTATTAATGAGAATAAACTTTATGAAATGTGCTATTTTGATAAAGGTTGGTTTTATCTTATCGGCAATGTATGTAATTTATTATTCTACAGAATGCCTGATGGTGTTTGGCAAAGTTGGAAACAAACGTGTGTTGACATAAACAAAAAATTGACACAATGTGTGTAAAGTTATAAACTTAACTTTCTCAAACGTATAGGAAGGGTATTACACAGGGCAACGTTAACTAAGTGTCCAGAGACTATACAGTGTTTTCACAAAAGAAAATAGATTCCTCAAAGCTAAAGACTAAGAAGCGCTTTAACTCGATTAGAAAGATTTTGATAGAATTCCCGATTCTTGCAATACACATTACGAAATGCGCGTCATAGTGAACAAAATTAGAGAACTCAGAGAAATATGCATCTCAGAAATATGCATATCTTCGAATTGATAATTGGATGAAGAATGTTTATTCATTCCCCCAATTGTTTTTTTTACAATTTCAATTATAATGAAGAAGTCGATATAGAATGACAAATTTCACATTTTCTCTGCAACAAGTGGACAGTCACATTTTCTCCTCAACAAGTGGAAGAAAAATATACAAAAAATTTACATTTACGTAATCCACAGGCATCTATTAAAATCCTTACATTCAGAGCTCTTATGGAGGGAATACTTCAAATAATATAGTTAAACCTTTCTCAAATCATATCTGTGAGTTGTAGACACATGGCCCCTGATACCTGTTTCCCCCCACATCATAGCAATGTAACAGAAGGGGGTGTCATGGAACAATTCATTTCTGCTCTCCCTCCAGCTTTGCTGACGTTCCTATTAGGGTTTCTCTTTATATGAAAAGGGGTAGAGGGGGAGTTTGCCCTCCTCAAATACCCGCATTTTAATGGCATCCTAATACCCCTGGTGTTTTGTGTGGGGAGTTGAAATGGCGCGAGGGCAATTGTTGTTTTTGTAGGGATCCTTCTACGTTCTTAAGGTTTTTCCATTTTAAGAGGTGTTAAATTAAAAAGTTTGAACGCTTTAATAAATAATTGAATAAGTTATAACATTGTGCAATTGATAAAAATATATCTTGATAAATCGGCTAAGTATTATATGGTTTTTCAGAAAAAAATAGTGAGAAACTTTTAATTTGTGTTTTTAAATGGATAAGTAAATAACATTATCTAAGATTTTTCAACTTCTGCATTCATTTTTACCCTCCCCACCACTCTAACGTTCTTACTTCTGAACTTATTTTGATGATGAATTGGATAGAAGGGGATTTGAACCATCATAATATCGGTATTTTAAAGTCATTCTAATATAACGTGTTTTTGTGTTTTTGATTGAAAAATTGTGGGGTAGTTCAGTAAAACCAATGGCAGCCTAAGGTTTACTATATTAAAAGTTTTTCAATATTTTTTTTAAAGCTTTCAGAAATGTCTGAATTTTTCATAATCGAAATTATTTTAGTAAAATTTTAGTTAATTATCATTGACACTTTGTTTTTAAACGGATGAGTAAATGCATATTAATTACACATGTACATATTTTACATTCATTCCTACCTTCCCGGAAACTCTGAATTTCCTATTAGGGTATATCTTTCTATGAAAATGCTGGTAGAAGTTGATTAATCCTATTCAAATATCCGCATTTTAATGACATCCTACTACAACAGGTGTTTTGTGCTTACATTTAAAAATTTGTAGGTTTTCTCGGTAGACCCTGTGGCAACATGTGCTGCTACTTGTAAAGTTCCCCCAATTTTTCTCTGTATGCAATAAAAGAGGTTTGATGATTATTCTTCTATATATATAACTTTTTTTAACACTTCTATATAGGAATTATTTTGATTCGCTTGTCCAAATGTGTTTTGATATTTCCATTTGATAGAAACCACTACTTAATATTCCTATTTATTCTTTTAAATGAGTTATTAATATTGTTTGATATTAAAATCAAATATTTTTAAACAAATAAAGTTTTATAACCACCAAAATCACTTCATATGAATAAATTAGGTAGTTGTCGGATTACATTTACTAAATAACCTTAGTTGAAGATATATTTGTTATACAACGTACAATTTTCTCCTAACGCATTTCCAGAATTTTCTTAAAAGGCTATATTTGGCTTTTAACGAGATGACCAAATGGACTTTAGAAAATAATCCCTTCTCTTCGTTTCACAATTTCTTCCTAATCCGTTACTATTTACAAATTCAATTCATAAATTAAATGTACTTACCTTTATAACATTGACTTAAATCATACATTTATCTGTAAGTAAAATGTAGTTAATGCAAATGCATAACATGGCATTTACAGAAGGCATGCCATTTTCCATTATGCTTAAATATATGACGAAGCATGGCCTATAAACGCTATTCAGTGATAAATGGGAAGGGAAAGAACTAGTCGCTTGCCCTATGTTTCTAGGAGGAGTATTAAGTGTGCTGAATATACTTTGCAATTTATACTCGGTGAATATAATGTATGAGTAAAATTTTCTCTTCCTGAAATGAATGTGAAAAGCTCTTTAGAAACGATTTAAACCCTTTTGAGAGGGGTGTTGTAAAAAGTACTTGAGTTACATATTTTTAAGTTGACATTGCGTATAGCAAGTGTTGTTTTTACTGTTCGTATAGTTTTTGTTAGCTTCTATTAATGGAGTTGATTTTTATTTTGTTCTCTTAATACTTTCACGGTATAAACCACTTATATAAGTTTTAACCATTTCTAATATATATATCATTGAAATACATTTTTGTAAAACGTTTTTGTGTCTGCAATAAAGTTTGGAAATGCATGAGGCAAACTTTTAAAATGTTTACTAACACCTAAACTTTGATATTTTATGCTTGTCAGTTTAATGTTTACATAAAAGGGGAATAATTCCTAATAAAATTTTTTACAATAACTAATCCCATTAGAATATGCTTTTAATTAATTTTAGTCTATTTATCAGCAATCACGCATTTAGGTTATGTTTTTGCTTGACAAAATCATAAAAAAAAATCACGCAGTAATTGTTTTGAATTTATAAAAATCTTAACAATTGTCCAAACGGTAATCCAGTTAAATTTTATTCAAAATTTTATTGCGGTGTTAATAACAACGTAAAATGAAGCAGCTAAAGAGTAGTCAATAGATTGTCCTTGCTTCCGTCAAAATTAAATGTGGATGTTCTCTCTATTCACAAATCCTTACGAAACTCACACAAAAGCGACCTACATCTAAGAAACCTCGCTTTCATCCCTCATCCCTTTATACTGGGAACCTGTCACAAGCACGTTTGATAACCGCTTACATTCTCGGGGGGAGGATAGCACCAGGCGTGCTATTGATAGTATCAGCCCTCCCCCCCCCATCCTTGTCTTGATCTCTTTCCCAAAAGATGCATCTCCCCATTTCGGCGTAATAAAAGCACGATTATAGTGCGTTTTATTATTCCTCTCCTTTGTGCCGGTGCTGTAAAAATGTTGGCTCCGGCTCTATTTAGGGTGGGGAGGAACCTCATCCGAAATAACACACAGTTTTGAGTTATGGAATGTCTCGATATCGTTAAAAAGAAAGAGATACGAGAAAGCGATGCCTGTTTTTTTTTTTTTTTTTGGTTAGTAGGAGGAAGTCGCATACAAGACGTTTAAGATTAAGATCGCGTGTATGTTTTGTGTGTTTGATGTTGTGTATTTGATGTCAGATGACGGCAAACAAATAGGAGATGTTGTTTTGACGGTGAATTTTACTATGAAGGGTTGTTTGAATTTGTTTAATATTGGACTCTTGCTTGGGGTTAGAAGGGATTTTTTCCCCTGAGAAAGTAGGTTCGCAACTGGACGTTGAAGTTATTTATTTTTCTCCTCAATAGACGTTTGAAATTTTAAACTGTCCTGCAATTGTTTTGTAGCATTTTTGAACAGTATATAAAGACAAATATAATTTATTTTTTAAAAAATTTCTCAGCATGTTTAATGTACCTATAAACACTATTTTAAAAGTGTATTGTTTAAAATAAAACAAATGCAGTAAAATATTTATTCAATGTGCCAGAAGTTAAATTACATATTAATGGGTACACTTGTACCAAGTTTCAAATTCGTTTAACTTAACTAAGTTTTCATTATATTAGTTATTTGTTAAAAAGCTATCTAGAACGAGTAAAACTAACAACTATTTTAACTGTTTTCAAGGAACTAAACTAATTTTAAATATTCCGGATACTACAAACAGCAACTTAACTTATTCCCCCCCCCCAAATTCCTCTCTAAATATTCAATTACATCACACAAATAACACACACTGTTAAATCACACTAATAACTTTAAACTATCTTAAACTTTATTAACAGTTTTATCTAATTAATCAACGATTCATTTCAGTTTCCAAATCAATACCAATCTAATAGTTAAATCACATCTTCAAAGACCCCATCACCAAACCCCTTCCTCTTAAACCCTTCCCAGATTCGTCAAGACTTTAAAAGATGTTTCATAACCGCTGACGTTCCCCTTCTCTATAACTGAACCTTCTCTCCACAATTGATGTCTCTGCTCTTTCTCCATCCCTTCCTCATCCTCCTTTCTCATCTTCCGCATCTCTCCTCTCCATCCTCCTCCTTGTTAAAGCTAAGCCCGGAGAGTTTGTGCCAGGAATTAGGCACGTGATACCATCGTCGGGGGGATACTCAGTTTCGAGAAAGAGAGGGGGGGACTATTAGAGATCTCCCCCCGCCTCCCTTAAGTTATAAGTTGGGATGGTGAAGATGGGAAGGTTTTCTTGTTTTTCATATGTTCTTATATACTAAATGTAAGTATTAGTAGACATTATCTTCTTGTTTTTCATATGTTTATACTAAATGTAAGTATTAGTAGACATTTTCTTCTTATTGAGCAGAATTAATATATATTATTCAGTTTTTTTCTTTAAAGAATGGTTATTTCTTTCTTTTAATTAATGTTAGGTTTGTTTGATAATGCTTTGGGCAGCGTAATAGTTTCTTATAGTAGGGGAGAGAGAGACGGGGGAGGCTAACTTTCCATCGTTTATTTTCTTTTGTCTTATATATTTTTCAATTTTGAGGAAAATGGATCATTGTTTTAGTTACACTTTCATCTACAAATTGACATTATTACTTTTCCTTTGGCAGTAAATAAACTTTAGCATTAAATTAGTAGTAAATAAATATTTGCCAGAAGGTTTTCCATTCCAAGAGTGTTAAGGTGAAATTCGTACCTCATGTACGAGGTACATTTCCCCAAATAGCTAAATTCACTGAATCAACTCTTCTTTTTACTTGAAGATAGTTTAAAGCAAGTAATACATAGACAAATATCCCCTTTTGCACCTTAATTCAATCTACTGTTAACATATTAGCAGTATTTTTTTTATTTTACAGATAAAAAAGGAGTCAAGCATATGCCTTACAGGGATTAGCTTTTGATGAAAATAATTATATTCCTTTTGCAATTTTGTTTTCTGTAAAACATTTAGTTTTTTTTTTAAAATTTCATCTGTAACTGGTCGATGACTGACTTGCTTTTTATTCCTATTTCTATACGTTTTGCGTTTCCTAGGAGGTTTTTGTTTCTAAAAAGTCCAAATAACCTATCTAGTCCAGGCAACGAAGCCTGAAAAAAGGGTCTAGAGGGAAAGTTTTGGAACACAATTTTTGACTTCATAACTTTGTTTAGGCTAGTTAGGAGGTAAACATATCAAAAGTACCCGACCCTAGCCCCTGTGCTGAAGGGGGGAGGGGGGGGGGTTGAATGTCCCATTTTTCGGTTTTTCGCTTATATCTCGAAAACTATGAGTTCTAGCTATATAATTGTAATACACAAAATGAAAGCTGATTAAATTTGCTACAAGGTGCACCGCTCAAGCGTTTTAATATCTTGTATAGTTTTCGAGATATCCGCTCTTGAAAGTCAGTAATTTTGGGGAAAACACTTCTCCCCCCACATTTTTCCTCTTTTTTGACCAGATAACTCTTCAATAATGCACCGAAACACTAAATTTTGGCCCTAGAGTGGTAGAGAATTTAATTCTTTTCTATAATATATCTTATTTTACTATTTTATCTATTTTCCTTTAAATTTTTAAGCGGTTTCAGTGTTAAGTGAAGAGGATACTGGCAGTCCCATAGAGCTAATGCATAAGTTTTGAAAACGCAACTTTTGAAAAACAATTGCTTTGCCATGTTATTCCATTTTCACAAGGTATTAGAACCATCAAAACATCAATTTAACCCACAATTGAACGGAAAATAACATCTGGTTATTTTATTAATTAATAAAGTTTTTAAATAGTGGCGCCATCTGCTGTACATGTTTGACATTTTAAAATTTCAAAAATATATAATTAAATAACTAGATAATATTTTCGTTTCAAATTTGTTTCATTTCGATGTTATGTTGATTCCCGTACCTGGGCAAAAAGGGCTAACATGGCAAAGCAAGACATCTGTGGAAGTTGTTATTCCAAAACCAATGCATTAGCTCTATCGGACTGACAACCCTTCTTATGTACACTTGTTCTATACTGAACGTCTAAATAACACTGATACTCATTTTGTAGGCACGTTGTTACTTTAATACTTTATCTATTTTATTTCATTCGTCAAACCCCAGTGGGAAAACTGTCAGATGCTATTCCTGTTCTTCATCTTCGGAGTCAATTTGAGGGACCCCATCGATGCTGTTTCAATGGTAAGTTTGGCATGCTCTAGGACCCTTGAGGCTTTCTGTTTTTGCTACTACACTTGAGCTGGCACAGTCTTTCTTGCATCATCCGAACATAGTTTTCAGAACATCGTCAGATGCTGCTACTAACTCACTGTGCACTGGGACCAGCAGAAGCGCTGTCGACTCAAGAAGTCGCAGTCGGTTGATATCCTTTTCAAAACAAGATTATTTTCTGTCGAACAATTTAAATAAAATAGTCTCATCAACATACTTAAGGTGTAGCTTGAGGACAATTGGATGTAGGACCCTTCGAGCAGAAAGTGATGTGGACGCTCTGATAGTGGATACGGCATACTGCTGTGATAATGTCGGAAACAACACAGATACTTATTTTTCTGGCACGTTGTTACACTTTCATATTTTGTGTCGACCTCACAGTCCTCTTGATGGCTACAGCTGATGTGCATAAGGACATCGGTTTCATAAAGCCTGGACGTGGGAAGACAAATTATTTTTTAAATTCTAATCCGAAGAGTTACAGCAACTGGGTTTAGGAAGTACTATTTTTGCAAACACAATAGCTGGATGCGACACTACATCTTTCACATTTCGAAAAAGCAGGATCGCATTTGTGAAGTTTTGTACGAAGTCGTCAGGGGTTCAGAAAGCAGCAGCGGTCTTTTCATACCCTTCCTTAACCATATATCAGGTACAAAAGGCAGGCAATACCTGCATCTTGAGGTGTTATGGGGCTCCAACGAAAGAGGCCTTCCCCAATGCCACTGGTATAATTCATTCTTGAAATCCGGTGCAGCCATCAAGCCTGATATATATCGTCTTCTTCCCAGCGAGGAAGCAGTAAAACAGTATTTCCTCTGAATATTACACCAAGATGAGCTGTGGCTGGGAAATGACCTGCCTCCTCTTGTGTATGATTGGAAGTTTGAGAATAACTGCCTGATGGTCAAAGTGCACAGTGAGTTAGCAGCAGCACCTGACGATATTCTGAAAATAATTTTCTGCAGATACATGAAAGTCTGTGCCAGCTCAAACTGTAGCTGTAAAAAATCAAGTATAAAATTTTCCTCAGAATGCAAAAATTCCCAGGGGACTAGCCTCAAAAGGGTATCTCAAGTTGACTCCGAAGATGAAGAACAGGGGGATCATCTGACCGTTTTCCCACTGGGGTTCGAGGAATGAAATGAAATAGATAAAGTATTAAAGTAACAACGTGCCTACAAAATGAGTATCAGTGTTATTTAGACGTTCAGTATAGAACAAGTGTACATAAGAAGGGTTGTCAGTCCGATAGAGCTAATGCATTGGTTTTGGAATAACAACTTCCACAGTTGCATTGCTTTGCCATGTCAGCCTTTTTTTGCCCAGGTACGGGAATCAACATAATATCGAAATGAAACGAATTTGAAACGAAAATAATATCTAGTTATTTAATTATATATTTTTGAAATTTTAAAACGTCAAACATAAAAGCAGATGGCGCCACTATTTTAAAACTTCATTAATTAATAATTAAATAACCGGATGTTATTTTCTTTTCAATTTTGTGTTAAATTGATGTTATGATGATTCTAATACCTTGTGAAAATGGAATAACATGGCAAATCAGTTCTTTTCCAAAAGTTGCGATTTCAAAATTTATGCATTAGCTCTATGGGACTGCCAGTACAATCTTCACTCACCTGAAACCGCTTTAAAATTTGAAGGAAAATAGATAAAATAGTAAAATAAGATAGATTATTGGTTTGGTTTGGTTTGAATTATCGTCGCACTAGAGCTACACGAGGGCTATTGGCGATGGGCGTCGTATTTTAGAACCACAGTCAGGTGACGAGCCACACCTGAATAGGCACCCAACGCAACCGTAAAGGGCGACATCGTACGCAGCGTTAGGACTTTGAAGGATATTTAACGTGCACTCCCCTACACGGGGTATTATTCGTCGGACATTTTTGGCTGCACGGGCGATATATTATTGAAAAGAATTAAATTCTCTACCTATCTAGGACCAAAATTTAGTGTTTCGGTGCATTATTGAAGAGTTAACCGGTCAAAAAAGAGGAATAATGTGGGGGGAGAAGTGATTTTCTCCAAAATTACTGACTTTCAAGAGCGGATATCTCGAAAACTATACAAGATATTACTACACTTGAGGGGTGCAGCTTGTAGCAAATTTAATTAGCTCTCATTTTGTGTAATACAATTATATCGCTAGAACGCATAGTTTTCGAGATATAAGTGAAAAACCTAAAAATGGGACATTCAACCCCCCCTCCCCCCTATAGCACAAGGGCTAGGGGCGGGGACTTTTGATATGTTTACCTCCTAACTAGCCTAAACAAAGTTATGAAGTCAAAAATTGTGTTCCAAAACTTTCCCTCTAGAACTCTTCGTTGCCTGGACTAATCCTGGTTTAAGTCAAATGTTATTTGTTGTAGAGGAAATGCCTTTAACAAATTGAATTGTTGGAAATCAAGTTCAGTAACATTAGAAAAACCTACCTCGTATCCATATTTTAGCTTTGATTGTACAGTGGAGGGAAAAGGTTTAAGTTATTTTAAAAATAAATGTGTAGTTACGTAAAGAAAGAGGGGAACTACTTTTTAATACATGCAATGATAAGCAATAAGTTAAATAGAATTAAGCTTAGTTTAGTTTTGAATGTAGACATGAAAAATTATACAGTGTCGATAAATCACTGTACGTTGCACACAATCTGGATATGTTTCATAAATATTTGGGTAGTATGCCTTATGAATTACAAATATGATTGTTTTATATTGCAATTATTAATCGTAAATTCTTGTTTAAATCTATTGAAAATTTTTGAAGAAGAGATCATATCTTATTTTTAAAAAAGCATTTTTCTTACTAACAACAGGACTAAACTAATTACGGATTTGTGATTAGTTATTCGACAAAATAATAACCTTAACAAAGATTAACAGTTCTCTCAAAAGGAGCAGGTGCTCTGCATCTTCCAGTTATAAGGATGGAAGAGGAAGGGGGGGGGGGGGGGGGGATTCTCGTGGACTCTCTCGAACACCGGTCACGGATCTTCAAAGGACGCCGGCGGGAACCATTAAAATATATCGGCGCTGGGGAGATAGCAGCAGACGATTAAAGACTCCAGTTTCGACGTCTCGCTCCCTCCTGCCCGGCCCAGGTCCCACAACGGAGCGCAAGCGGCGGAAGGATATAGTCCCAGAAAACTCGCGCGCTTTTATACATGCTACAAGATCCGATATTCTGTTGCAGATTTATTTCGCAAGGAATCTTCTGCATATTTAAGTTTTGACGTGGCACGGAGTAATGCTCTAACGTTTATTAGAAGGAGGGTGGCCCATGATAAACAATCTTAGGACGGAGTCGTGAATTATAGAGTGAAAATTAAAGCGATTTCAAGCGGACTTTTAAAAGGCCCGCGCGTTTGTTGAGGAGTTTCAGGGAAAGATCCCGTGGGGTGTATTATCCGTGGATGGCTTGCGAGTTAATAGCGGGGGACAATTAACTAGGGGCATTTTGGAAAGGGTCTTCCGAATAAAATGCTTAGTGGGTTTAGAAAATTTGGTCAAAGAATGTCTTTTGTTACTCAAGTAAAGCAACATAGTGTTCCAAAGAGTGGTTGAAGGTCTGTTTAATTAATTGTATGATTGTATTGTTGTACTTAGAATTAGTTTCGGAATGTACTTGCATTTACTAAATCAAGGTTGATAACAAGCATACTGTCTTTGAACCCGGTGCATCTTCAGAAAATTACAGCACTCATCTATAACCGCTTACATATGATTTAAAACCAAAGAACAAAATCTTCCAATACAAAGTTTAATTTTAATTTAAACTTTTTCCCCCAAAATTTCCATTTCCTTTTTAATTTTTTTTTCAGAAATTCAATAATAATTGAATATTCTTTATGAATATTCAATTTCTATTGAATTATTGAATATTCTTATGAAATAATATTCTCTAACACTAAATTAATTTGCAATACAAAGAATAACAATTTAGTAATATCACTTGCTCTAAAAATAGAAGCAGAACTTGACATAATATCATTTTTATATTTTTATGAATAAGGATTTGCATTGTTAACAAACAATGAATCATTTGTAATTAGACATTTTTAATACAATTGGCGAAATCGAGACACGTTGAATGTAGATGTAAGGTATTTTTTTGTGCATTTGAACATTTTGGCAACTAAAATAATTAAAAAATTTTAAATCCTAAATTAGAGTTCGCATTTAAATGGCATTCTTGATTATAATACGCCGCTTACTCTTCTCTAGCAATCAAGCTACTAAACCTTTTCAAATAAGTCAAAAATTCTTTTTAGTAAAAATATGAATGATATTGACTACAAGTATTCTTTACAGAAAGCTTATAAATGATCACTATTTAGTAGCACCTTACTCCTAATTATAACACCTTCAAACCATTAAAAGTGAAATATTCATCGCCCTTTTAATAGCATCTGCCTCATCAAAGCAATGAAAGACCAAAAGTGGGGAAAAGCACGAACTGTGACTCACTAAAACCCCATCTACCCCCCTCCAATAGTCCCCGCCACATTTCGCTTCTTTGCCCTATATCCTGTGGGGATCGTGAGTCATAGATTCTTCGTATGAGTCCACCTTTGCTGTGATCTCCTGTCAATTGCTTTTTGCGGGGGTGGTGCGTTTTTTTGTTCCACCTCGGTTGGGGGGAATGGCAGGGGATGATAGCCACGCTAAGTGGATTTGGATAAATTCTTCAAGGAAAAATAAGTGGATTTTAAAAGGTAGTTTTTTTATTAAGTTTTGTTGAGTTTTGATGTTTTGATTGAATTGTCTTTAAATGTCTGAGAAACTTTTACTTATGTCTGTATAATATACAGATATAGGGATAGTCTGTTAGTGAGTAAGGGAGAGATGTTGTAAAAAAGTTAAAAAGAGAAAAATATTAGATAGAAAGAGAAAGGGAGAGAGACTTTGAAAGTCTTAAGATGTTTTTATACATTTATTATTTACTGGTTCAAGGATAAAATGTTAGATAGCGAGTAAAATATAAAAAGATTGCGAGTAAGTAAATGACGACGAAGAAAGAGAATCATAAACACAGAGAGAAGGAACGCCCCCATAAAAACAACTCAATTTAATGTAAGTCGCTTAAAAAAAACAGAATAGTAATAATTTCCATTTCACCCAATCCCATTTCAGATGGTTGAATACTGCTTAAGCTCATCTCTAAATTCAATTAATAGTACACACGAAATCCCAATCGACACCTTACTTTTTAATTCTAATGCAACTACTCATCCGAACGACAAAAGAAGACCCACAAATAATCGGTGAGACGCCATCCAAAATACTTGTCATGGATGCCCCTCTCTATAGAATCGTAAGAATATACTCATAAAACGTTCCATTCCGTTACAACTGAAATATCCCTATAATTTTATATTCCAGTATAACATTCAAAAAGGTTAAATAGTTTCTAAGCTAACAAAAATGAAACAAGGTAAAAATAATCACTCTAATCATGCAACTTCGTAAGGGGGACAGAGCATGACCAGATAAGATTGATACGATTTTGATAAAATAGTTTTGATTTCGTATTTGTGTATATTCTCATATATTTCATAGAATTTAAGCGCAATTCTACCGTGGTAGGTAAACTGCAGTAACTTCCATAATGACTTAGACCAATGTTGCAAGGACTCAATTAGTCTAACAATTATGAAAACATACTTTAATTTTTATTATTATTTCAGATCAAAAATGGTACAACTCATTGTTGAGATTACTGCAGTTTACCTGCCCACGACAGAATTATTGAATTACATTATGATTCTTAAATATGCTCTTTTCGTCCTTTCCATTCGTGGTGTCAATGCCCCCACATCAGAAGAAAACTACAAGACGACACGAAATCTCAATCGACACCCCACTTCTTCGATCCCAAATACAACAACTCCTCTCCGAACGACAAAAGCCCAGGAAGACCCACAAATGATCGGTATAAGGGACGTCACCAGGAATGCGTGTCATGGCTGCAATTAATTGTCACTCACTGCCTTCCCGGCCCACCCGGGGGCATTTTACTCCAACTACGTGACCGGCAACAAAGGCAGCACGGCCTAGATCATCATTGGATACAGCCAATCGATCCCCCCCCGTCCACTAGGCCAGGCCTAGGCCCAGGCCACCAAGCACCTATCTGAGTTAAGTGCTGTTCAAGCTGACATCAGGATATTGACCAGGGGGGGCTGTGGAGGTTATATCGAGGGGAAAGAGGATGGTCGTCGCCCAGAGGATCGAGGATGAGGATTTGTTAGTCATTGAACGGTATTCCCCTGGTTGGGGTGGCTGGGTGGGGGTGGGCTGCTGGATTTGGCTGGTCATCGCTGTCAGGGTGGGATTTGTGTCTGCTGGATAAAGATTGTGAGTTGAGGTTATTTTTTTAGAGAATTAGAGAATGGTATTAGATATACAACAAAATTATTGGATATTTTAAAAAAAATTAAATGTTTATTTTATCAAACTTAAGGATAAAAGATAACATTAATAATTCGTTAATCTAACAGCACGGCAATGTAGGATTAGTTTGATATTACACATTTTATATAAATATGATTTTTACCTAAAAATACAATATTTTAAGTATTTGTAAAACATGAATAAAGATTTTGTAAAAACTGTTTGCCGCTTTGCATATCACGATATAAAATTTTGACTATTAACTACGTAATGGAATCAAATGAAATAGTTTATTCAATACATAATGAAAATAACTAGAACACAATCATCGGTCCAATGACAAACCTACAAATGTGCAAAAATATCAGGTGAAAAACCAGACACTAATGATCAAATCATTTTCAAAAAACCCCAATTCCTAGAATTTACACACTCATAGTTTTTTCATTAGGTAGACGATATGTAAAAAAAATCGTGGCATATAGAGGACGAAGCAATTATGAAAGGCCAAGTTGTTCTAAAGGAGCATGCAATCTTATATCCCTTCGATGTCGACTCGATATCACAATATCAGAATGATATAGCTAAGGCATCAAACGATATTATGGAAACTAGAAAATTCTAAGGAGGATATGGTCTAGACTAAAACTTGAAATAAAAAGTAGTATTACTTTAAAAAAAATTGTCACATAAAATTGTTAATTTTAATGCAATGAAGATGATCCGAATGAATGAATCAGCAAAAATAATTATTTGCACAACAATAACTGTGAAGAAAAACTTACGTTACTAACGATCAGTTGATTAAAATATAGCAGATATTTATATTTTCGTCATTTAAAATCTTTATAATCCGATGTATATTCTGATTCAATACGATTTAAACTGGCCATACACTAATATATTTTAGGTCGGAAAATAAATAGTCAGATAAAACAAGTAATATTCACTCTCGGATAATTAACTTCGCTAAGAGTATATGTAGCTATTATTCTAAGAAACTTAATTAACTTTCTGTTAACTCTTAGGCAGACAAATATTGATTGTGAACTTTAAATTGGTTGGAAATAGAACTCAATTATTGAACCATTAATTTATGATTCATTATTTAATTGTAGTTGGCATGAAAAACAATTAATGTAATTGGCAGAAAACTTTGACTATTGAAATTTTCAATTTTAATTAAAGCTATTAAATCGAAACTTTAAAAGGATTTTTTTGTTTAGTTTCTTTCTAAAAAATATACTTTTAAATATTAAATCTGATTTATTATTTTTTTTATTAAAATTATTCAGTGTTGGGACATATCTTAAAGAAGCACAAAATATCGATATTTTAGTGTTTTCCTTCTAAATACAAAAGTTATATGCATTTCCTTTTAGTCAAATTGTTATTCTACATAGTTTCTACATATTCTACATAGTTTTTCAACAATTAATTCAAAATTATCTATTTTAATACTTAAAACATTGAGTAAGTATAAGTAAGAGTAGTGTCATAATTTTGTACAAGAATTTGTTTTTCATGAAACTTATTGCGTAAACATCAAGTTGGGAGAATACAGCAAATTTTTTAGGATAATTCTGCAAAAATACTAACTATGTATTCTGCAGATATACTTACAGATGTCTTATATATTTAGAAAAACAAACTAAGAGCCAAGTAACTACATACAGAATGCAACAAAAATTCTTTTATGCTTTCAACTAAATTATATAAAGTAATATTATCGGAATAATTTTTTTTATTTATCTATCTATAAAGATTTAACAAATCATGGTAAACTATCATTCGATGTTTTTTGGGATACTAATGTTATTAGGGTCATATGGGGGAATTATGGATCAAAAAATCACAACATCCTATTTTTTTCTAAAGTATGAAAAATGATTTAATTTTGCATGGAGTAAGCTTAAATAATTTAGAATTTATTTAAATAATCACTTAACCTAAAACTTTATTATTGGTTTTATTTTAATTATTGAGTGATCAGGAATTACCCCGGGTTTGGGCAATTATGGATCACACATGGGGTAAATGTAAATATGGATCACCCATTTTTTTATAGTAATGCGTGTCAAAAGTAAATTAATATTCCAAATTATATCATTTTTAGCACATAAAAAGATTGTTTTAGCACATAAAGGTAATGAAGCGAAACTTGTCATATATTTTTTTATGCCAAGTTAGAATTCTCTATGCACCTTTCTTCATACATGTATAATGAACCACCAAAAAAACTCTATTTTGACAAAAAAAAAAAAAAAATTCAATGGACTTTATTACAGCAATCCAAACTGAATTATATGGCACAAATAAATATTCTTTCAAAAGTTTTTATTTTAAATAAATTTTCTCGTATAAGTTTAAAGCAATGGCAACAGTGAAAATATTGAATAAAAATAGAATTTCCATGCTATTTCAATGTAGATTAAATTTTTTGTTATTTAAATTTTAAATAAACTTCTAATTTGAATTTTTTAATGAAATTTGGAATGCAGCCTAATCTGATTTTATGCTTCAAAATGACATATACCACTTAGCTAAGAACAGATGAAAAATTAAAAAATATCGCTGACCCAGAATTACCCCAGTGATCAAGAATTACCCCAGTAAACTGGGGGATAAATCGATATACCTTTAAAATCATTAAAAAATTATTATGAAATTTTTTTATCGGATTGAAAAGTTTAGACCTTTTCCTATTGAAAAATAGCACCAACAAAATAGTTAGTTCAAATAAGTTTCTCCAGTATGGATCTTAAAAAAAATCATGTTTTTCAAAGGCAATCTTTTTTGAAGATGTTTTTATAGTAGTGTAAAAAGTATTTTTTTTCTATTTTTTGCTGCAGAGTTACATTATTTTTGAACTTGATATGAGAAAATAGAATGCATAAGGATGACTTGGAATATTTTTTTTCTTCTGAAAACCATTTTTAATCCTTAAAACTTAGTGATCATTATTTACCCCGGAAAGAGAGTGATCCATAATTCCCCCATGTGACCCTATATGAAATTAGCTAAATTAACTAGTAATGCATTTTTAGAAACTGTATGGGATAATATATGCATTAAAATTCGGATTAACTTTTGTAAGAGATATCTCTATTACTGATCAATCCTACATGGACTGGAAACCCTAGTTCATTTTTATTTGAGGTAAATCAATTCTCCAAAACCAGTAAAATTATTATAAGTAATGTTTATAAAACCTCGCATAAGTCTTTATATTAATCTAGCTTAATAAACCTGACGTTCCCACTGGTGTACCCTTGATGGCAACGACTAGTAAATTATGTAAACTTTTACTTTATGCCAATTCCTCTTTCTTATTAGTCAGCACCCCATCAGGATTTTTTTTATAAGTACCTCTCTACTCATGCTGATGTCAACATTTTTTTATTTGGATGTCGACCGCATACCAGCCCTTCTTTTTATTCAATACAAATACACAGTCGTACATAAATATTCAACAATGCTTCAATTTATTTCGATTTGTGACCAGCAAAATTAAACAACAATATCTAAAATTATAAATCAAATTTAGATACATTGCTATAATCAAAGTCTAGATATCACGATAAGAAGTAATGTGGCAGACTCCAGAATTAAATATAAAAAATTAATATTTTAGAAAAATTACCCTGGATAACGAATCTAAAAATTATCTTTAAAGTAATAAACTATTTTGTGAGATATGTTACCTAGTATTTTTTTAATTGGATGTTATTGTTATTTGTAGTACATGACATAATTACCAGCCACAACTACAAACGTGAGTCGTATGCTCCAACTACACAACAAACATTTTCTTAAACAATGTAACAAACACCCAAATTATTTTCCCTCAATAACTAATTGCTTATCCTTCGTCAAAACGAATGTTAAACGCTCACCGAAACTTATTATTCACCTCATTCATTATTCATTCATATTGTCCCTTCAATTTCATTTTCGCCATCCAAGTCGCCAAACAGCAACCCTACATCACGAGAACATAACCTCTGGGTATGCTATCGTTCGTGGATCATCAACTATCGAGACAATGGAACGAAAATTGGAATAAACACCCGATTATAGACTGAGATTAATCGACGATGGATTCTGCGAAATTGCTGATTATGGACATTTATTTTCCCATACCCGATGGTCTTCAAAAGACCCCTTTGCATCCAACAATGAGAGATTTCTCAATTGGATTCCATTAAGCTTTCAAGTAGTGAAATGACTTCGAATCTGCACTAAGTGTTTGAGGCGAATGTAACTGCCTTTTTTAGTTTTGTTATTAAACAAGCTGATTTATCAGGTAGAATTATATTATTTAGAACTATATTAGTTATTTATTTCAGTCAGAATTGTTTAATTTACAGATATTAATAATGAGTCGCAATAATTTCAATATGTCTGATTATTCACATTTATTATCCTTTAGTTGTGGTCTGCATTAATAACGATGTTTTCTTTATTTCTGTAGTCAAAAATAATGAGTTTCTAGAAGGAATTGAATTCTTTGAAACTGCACTTTTGGGCTAAGTATTGGATAGGGATGTGACTGTTCATTGTAATTTGAACACTGTTAAGAAACATCAAATTAACTTTATGTTCAAAGAATAAAAGCCTCAATGTTAATTATCATAAGATGAGCAATTTTTGTAATTTAATAATAGACACTTATTTTTTGGTACATTGTCGCCTTGAGAAACAATGTCCCTTAAAACATAAGGATTCACTAATTTTTAAGTTATTTATAATTTGCACAAGTAGGAAATAAATGCTTGTTTTGGACGTAATACTATATTATCTTAATATTGTACTCATGTTAAGGAAACGCTAAATAATTGTTTAAGAGGATTCAATAAGTTTTACTCAACTGCAAAATCAAAATATATGTTGTATACAAAAATATCATATCCGACTTAACAAAATGTTTAAGCATAATTAATGGTTTTCGTATGGTTTTGTAACAATGCTTTATAATTTTGTGTTTTAACGAAATAAAAATATTAAATAACAACGTGCTATTGCGGATATTTGGATACTAAACAATTTTAGATATTTCTCTGATATATTATTTGCACAGAATAACAACCAATCTTCAATGTTAACTTGAAAACACAATGAAACTTTGTTGAGTTAAAAAAAGAAATGTGTAATGACGGATGTTTACGTCTAATTTAATGTTTACAAAGACTTAGTTGAAATGTAAATAAATTTAAGCAAACATTTAGTTAATTAAGAAACTAATTGATTTAAAAAGCATATAAAATTAATATTTAAGCCTTACGCAAACTCAAAATACCTACTTGTGCAAATTAATTACATTTTTCATTTTTACTGACATGAAAATCTTCGTATAAAAATGACAGTATAATTAACTTTAAGTATATCTTAATCAAATAACTCAACAGATGTCAAAAATGGATGATAAAATACCTTAAAAGATTACCATGGATTACGAATCATTTGCGCTTAAATCCTAACCAAACCTCCTGAAAAATGCAAAACATTTCGATAAACAAAACACATTGTTTGATGTTCGAACCGTTATGCGAAATTTCCTAACCCTTAAGTTCCTTCAATCAAGAATTCCAGGCATGATTAAGAACGAAAACAACGAATAAAAAATTGCCAAACGATAATTACTTAAAGAATTACTTAAACATTTAGCGTTGAAAGTCGGGGTTGAGGCATAAATTTAAACGAGCCCAGAAATTCGAATTATTTATTCATTAAATGCAAAAATTATTTATCATTCTCGGCATGCAGATGAAGTTAACACATCCTTCCGACATTTTTCTTAACCGCGAGCTTTGATACGTCGCGTTTTCTTCTGCCGATCCCAAATGAGTCGGCACACAGAAAAGGCCCAAAACATACTAGCAAGTTTTCCCTGCCAACTTCTTTTTCGGTTTTACTATAGAAAGGAAGAGGCGTGAAGGGAATTCGCCTTGCACACACGAGATCTTTTTTAGTCTGACGGCTCAAATTAAAGGGGATGGTAAAATGTGTCGGGGGATTCATCAATAAACTTTTCGAAAGGATTAAATTAAATTGGTATTTAAAGGAGTAACGCACCCTTTCTTCGGCGTGTCGCGTTTATCATTTGGATGGTTAGTGAAACGCTGGTTTTATATTTAATTATCCCCTCTGTAATCTTAATAAAGAAACACCAAAAAGGAATGCGAGCTCGTGGTGCGTTAAGCGTTATTATACATTTTTGAAGTGTGCGGCAGATATCGTGTTAATTGGATCATGTTTTCGTGAAAGGAACTAAGGCCAGAAACTCAAAGAATGCAACAGTTTGTGCATTTGTGACAACATTTTGCACTATTTTGAGCGAAGTGTTGAAGTTAATGAAAATCATAGGGGCATCGCACTAAATATAAATATTCTATAATGGTGTTCGTCATTAAGACCAAAACTCACGGATAACAAGTGCAACATGCAACCTAGCGTCATCCTTACACAACGTGGTTGTTTGGAGTTAGTTGAACAATGTGCAGTAGCTCAAACACCTTAAAAATGAAGTTTTTACTAATTTAAATGAGCATGCAAACGAAAAAAAAATTGAAAATTCCTGTGTGATTTTCGCTCAGTGAGGCAGACATGCAATTCAAAATCGAAAGTACAATTTGTTCAGTGAATCAGTGCTTCTACGACATAACCCAAATTTTATCAAACATAAGTTGTTGATACAATGTCTTCCCCTTTATACCAGTGTTAAGTTTCATTTCTTAAAACTAAATTTGTAAACTAAAAGAAATCAGCAGTTCCATTTAATAAGAGAAAATGGGAAGTCACCTTGCTTCCAAATGTTTACTGTTTCGAAATGTTATCCCATTATGTACTCAAATTAAAGAGCCAATTTCTCAGAATAAAATTGGGGCCATTGGTTCCTTTTAGATAACATAGATTCATTTGAAACAAAGAAGAATAGAGAGGTGTGGGAAAATCAGTTTAATTTACTTCTCGTTATCAAGACTTGCAATATTTTAGTTGCTAGTTCCAAGTTATGCATTGCCAGTTGTGAATGTGATTGCATTACTGCTTTATTTGGATCTCAGATTATAATCAAACACTTCTGCTAACAATTATATAAAGTTTCACTCTATTACTTAATCAGAATAAATAAAAGTGAAGAACATTTCTTCTGGTTGTAATTGATGACTTTACAATGAGGAATAGATTAAAATTTTGCTGTTTACGAAAGGCAGAATAGAATATTAAAAGTAGTTATTACTGATTTTAAAAAATGAGAATCCTTTTGAGCAAACAAAATTATATGCTAAAATTTCCGTCACTTTACATCTTATTAGTAACTTCTGCCATGAATGTAGTGCATTAAAATTGCATTCTAAATTGTTAAAATTGTTGTTTCCTTTTGCTAACCACTATGCTAGTTTTTTAAATGCTTAACGAAACTTAATGAACTAATGAACTTAACGAAACTTAATTTAATGCTTAGCAAAAAAGTACTTGGCATCAATTTTTTAAATACAAATTTACTTGACCCAAGGGAACAAACTTCTTGGTATTTCATTAAACAAATCTTCAAACGTTAGCAAAATCATAGTATCTAAAAAAACTAAATAGTAGTCTTTTTAATTGTGAATTTTTCGTAGAGACTATAAATTGAAATACTGAAACCTACTGACAATTTTTTTAACTATTCAAGTTATTGGTATCAAAAGACAAATGAAATCAAATAGAGCAACTTCTTTACAAATATAAAGATGTCGCAGAGCCTCAATTTTAATAAAAAAATAATATTTCGACAAGAGTCAGTATTTTTTTTATGAAGCCCATATTCTCTCACAATTTTGAAATAATCTAAATAAAAAATAAAGCATAATCATTCAAGTTATTTTTAATTGGACTTAATAATATGTAAATTTTGCGATACAATAATCTATATTTACTTACTTTAACAAAACTTGTATTTCCAATGTAAATGAGTAAAGTAATCTCCTCAGTTGGACAAAATATTCAGTTAAAGCATTTACAAGGAAAAGGGATTCTTTAGAAACTAAATAAAAATCACCAAGGGAAACCCTGAAAAATTTATGAAATTCACGAATCCATTTATGCAAGTTTTCATTCACGACCGACATTTAGCATTAACCTAAACCTATTTTTACTAAACCTATAACATTTATATATCCATCCATACGAATCTCATTCATTCATCTCAGTCATCTATCCAAATGCTGATAACAACAAAAAAGTTCCTTCGATACAAATCCCACGCGGACCAAATCAACAAAATATCGGATCATTCTCGAAGAATCGCTACAAAAACGAACTTGATCGGACAATTCTTCTTTCATCGTTTCTAGTGGGACTTGAGCAATGCACCCGCAGCTCGTTACCTATCAATCGAACTGGTCTCTATCCACTTGAGATGATGACTCTGCCTTAGGGAGGGGAGCTTTTTTTGGCCCATGCAGTAAGTTTAGGAAACACAGACTAAGTTGGGAAACACTTAGTTTTGATACTGTGCTTAAGATACTGTTAGCAGAATTACTTTATTATTAATGGCTTTAAATATATAAAATGTGCCTATTTAAAAACACAATATTTTCGTATTTAAAAACACAATATTTTCCTATTTAAAATATATAAATTTTTCCTATTCAAAACTATAAAATTGCAATTTTTAAATTGAGTGCCGAATTACACTTAAGTAGTAGTTTTTTTATTAACCTATTCGTATTCAGAAGAAACAGTATTCCCAATACACAAATCGTAATGATATGCTATTAATTATATCTATATTATCATTTTGTTTATGTATAGGTGACACTGCTTAAATAGGCAAAAACCCAAATGCTTTATAATATGACATTATGTAAATCAATTAAGTTATTTTTTTTAAATAAAAATTGAAGTTGTGATAAAAATGTACTGTAAATAGAAATTCTAGCAACCAGAAAATGTAAAGTATCAAATATTTTGTTTATTATAAAACCCTTGAGAACTCAAACAAACTACCTCTATTTTATAAAAACACAACATTTTAACCAAACTTTTTACTAAAGTAACCACTGTTAAAATGTGCCGTTTTTTTCACCAAAAATGTGATATTTCAAAAGCCCCGAAAACGGTTCCGAATGCCGAAACCGAAAATATTTTTTAAACACAAACGTTGCTCTTTACTTTGACCATGTTTTAACTACTCAATAACTACAATGGATGAGAAAACATACAGAAATTTGATTATATTGATTTAAATTGGCTAAAAAATATATTGAATGATAGAAAATTGATTGAATAATCTTTCTAGGAGTCATGGTTATGATGGTGAAACCAAGCACAAAATTTTTAACATTATTAAGGATTTTTACATTTTTAAAAACATTTGGTTGCTGATTTTGAATATAAAAGAGAATTTTAATATAGCAGATGAAAAATATCAACAGGTCACTTTCTTTCTCATCCCTACCTTATAGATTATTAAGACCAATTCTATTTTTTAGGTATCCTCTGCTGACAGAGCACCATAGAAATAGGGGGGACTTTAAAAATGGCTTTGATGGAGTATGGCTCTACAGATGAACTGTTATGTTACGGCTCCTTTGGTGGACGAGGAGGAGAAATATCGCTATGAGATGAGTTGTATTTATAGATATATTTTAATAGATAAATGTTATCTTCTAAGGTAAATTGAGGCCAGCGGACAAAATAAACAGTTTCCCCCAGGGTTTGGAAACGATGACCGGTATGTTTAAAGTTACAAAATGAGATTCCAATACTTTTTGTTTTTCAGCAATTGTTAATCAAATGTCCCCAAAAACTTGGTCGGATCATTAGATTGGAGTTGAAAGGAATTCTTAATGGTAGTAGCTGAAATAAGTCATGTTATGGGACAAGTTATGAAACATTTGTGTGTCATAGAATTGATATAAATGCTGATTGTTTTGTTATTGAAGACAAGTACATTTAATTTAAAACTCTTTGAAAATCGTTTATAAATTTGAAAAGTTTTCAGGTGGAACCCAATTATTCATACTTTTTCAGTAAAAAATGAATACATAAACTGTAACAACTAGAATCTGCCCCATGACTCTTTTTTGATAAATAATATACACCTATTGGTTATTACCAACTATAGGCTAGTAACACTTAGAAACGATTCTCAATAATTTTATCTTTATATTACTGTAACATTGACATTTTATCGTATTAATATACATAACTGTTTAATTGGTATACACTAAATATCTAGGAATCAAACTTGTTTATTGATAATGTCTAAATGAACCTTAAATGAAAAGCGATTCACTACAATAAAGTATAAACATCGCTATTTAATACAATTACTTAATGCAACTTTTAATCTGAATATTGATTGAACTTTAGATTGATTTCAATCAAAACGACAAATCACAATTGATAATTTAACTCAAAAACACACCCTTTATGCAAAGATTACGCATAGATTATTCCTCTTTTGAAATCCGTCAGCTATCAACTGCGACATCGGGAGAAAGAAGTAGTATTTCACCAATACATCGATAGATATTTCTCAAAACAAATGACCATTGGTTTGAAATAGCTCTAACAATCTGGTTAAAATTTAGTTTACAAACAAACACCTGAAAAACTAAATTATGATGTAAGAATAGCTTATATAAGAAATTTTTGAATCAAGACAAATTATTTAACCTTTCGAACATTTATTCAATAAAAATTAATATTTACAAAACATGATAGTTTTACTTTTATGGCATTTTGTCTTTTTATGCTTTTATTACTAGTGAGTAATGATTTTTTTTTACATATATAAAAAAATCTTTTGTGACTATAAGTGAGTTTAATTACCTATAATTAGTAAAAATAGATATTAATTTATTATAATAAAACAAATTTCAAATCTTCATAATGTCTGTTTCGTGCAGTTCGATATCCCCGGTCGGAATTAAATGTTTTTTTTTGGTTTTTTTTTTGCAAATTTCTTTCAACAAACAATTCAATTGCTATGTAGAATTGGCCTATTTTTCGTTTCAATTAAAATTTAGTTTAAATATTTGGAAGGAATATCTAATAAAAATAATGAGACATTTCTGTACTATGGTCTACATTCAACTCGTTAAATTATGACACCATTTCGCTCCAAAACATTCGTGTTGCATACAGTTATAGCACACCAACCTGACTAAATTGACTTCCACCACAAATCTGTGATCAATTAGAATACAAAGACATACACGCAAACAATTGTGCATTAATTAATGTGCATTTTTCCTCGATGCGGAACTTAAAATTTTATTGCACTCCCCTCACCTTCTCCAGAATTACAAGTTCAGTTTCCGTCCAAACGACTCTTTCTTCTTTTTAAGAAAAGTAAAATCTTCCGCAACTCCTTGCCAAAGCACAAAGAGAATAATAATCATTCTTTAAAGCGCGATAATCGATTTAACAAGATATGTAAACCGGAGCGGGTCTTTATAGAAACGGATTACAGAAGCGACGAAAATTTTATTGTTTTAATGCGTCCTTTTCATTTGCGGTCGCAGGGATACAAGATTCTCCTCTAAGATAATTTAATTAAGATATACGGAGATATAGATATATCGGAGGGGGGGAGGGGATGTATATTAAAAGAGCGGGAAAAGAGCTCAGCCCCTCCCTCTCGAACTGTCGATACGTTTGTTGTTAAAGCTAGAGCGAGAGGCATGTCAGAAGAAAATGGCAATTTTGTCTGCCTGTGACACCATGTACATTTAATTAAGTTATTGCGTTTTAACGGGGAACGGAGAATAGTTTTCTAATTTTCAAGGTAAGCTAAGAAAGATATTTTGATTACGGGCAGAGAAAATATCGAGCTTTACTTCGGCATTTAAATTACTTCTTCCCCCCTCCCCCGATGTTGTGTGAGGTCTTTATTAAGAAGTTGTTTCCGTTAAAAATCAATGGCGAAAGAAGAAGAGTAGGGGAGTGGAATTTCGGATGGATACGATTGATTTAAAAATGTTCTCATCCGCTTTATTATAATAAAGGCGCGGTAAATGATTACATAGCTGATTAAGGCAGTTATTTTCTTCGAGTGTTGCCTGGGGGGCGCTCCTCGATTTATCGTATGCTTTTCTTGAGCTTGTACCACGTCCCTCTGCTCTATTAATTCATCTTTCAATTTGAGCCTTGTCTGATACTTGATACGCTCATTTATGTTTCAATTATTTTATTATTCTTAATTTTTTTCTTTAGGATACCTCTGATGAATTGGGGGGATTCTCTGGCCAAAATGATAGATTTTTTTTCTTCATGTTATTTTCTTTCTTTTAAATTAAAAGCATTTTTCGGCATGTACCCCGAAGGGGAAGTAATGCTCCATTTAAATTAGGAAAAGAGCTAAACATGGACCGTAGAGTGATTACAATTCTTTTTCGAGGTTGTAAAAAATTGTTTCGATAAAAAGTATATATTTTTTTATCGGTTAAATAATACAAGTATGTTGGAATTTTCCGTCATTGCCAAGTCATTATTCAATTGAAATGTAAATAAAAAACCTTTGAGTTAATATGCGAGCTCTTGTTAAATAATTGCTTCTAAAGCAGAGTTCTTCTTAAATGATTGTCTTTCAATTAAACTGATATAATTTTCATATCAATTTAATTTTACGAATTATTGAATCGAATAAAAAGCAATGAGTCCTGAAATTATCTATTTTCTTTTAGAATTGCAGTTATTCTAAAATATGATTAGAGTTTAAGAATTAACCTTTTCGTTAATGATATGGACTTTTTACTGGATTGAGTTTCTTCGTTTGTAGATAATGGGCATAGAAATAATTGGACATATTTAAAGTTGTGTTTATTGGTAAAAGTTTAAAGCGAGTATGAGTACTTTTTTTCAAATTTCATATTTTTCTTATGTAAAATTTTTTTAAACTCTTAACGATGATTTGAAAAAAAAAAATGCCGCAAGGAAATGATATTTCTTCTTAAGTTTATCTAAATAAGAAAATATGGGACAAATACAGATCAAAGTGCAGAAAGTATTTCGCGTATGAAAAATCGTAAAGAATGTTTTAAAGAACTTAAAGTCAACGATTTTATTCGGAAAAGAAGGTGTTAATGGGATTCATAAAGTTGTTGTTAATGGGGTAAAATTACTTATCACAAGTTTATTGAAAGATTGACAAAAGTTTTTAAATATCATTCCTTTCAGCTCAAAGCCTAGGCTTAAAAAAATGAAACTAATATTAAGAAACATAAGTGAAAAACAAAAAAAATCCTAAACCTGACGCCTTAAACCTGTTCCTCTAAATATACTTCAACACTTATTAAATTCTTCTTACGAATTGTCGACTCGAATCATTTTGAAGTTTCATGCGATAATTTTAAATTAGACCTAATTAGCATTTAACACTTTTAAATAAAGGTTCCACACCAAATTAACTTTATTAGGGAACAAACCAGAACTAATTCAAATTCCATTCCCAAAGTCATTTCCATGAAGTAAAAACAAGCCAACACCTCACTTTAAAAGGTAAAGCTTTTAACGTTTTTCAAGCCTATTAACTGGCCCGTTAAATGCGAAAAAGATGAGCTGAACGACATGAGACCAAAGTTTCCTTCTCCAAATGCGTATTTCAACTCAATTAAATACGAACAAACCGCATGATTTCTTTTCCCTCTGTCCGCTACACTTGGAGGCGTGTAATAGATTTTTTTCGAGAACAGTAACTATCGGTTTCCGTTCAACAATTGGTAATATTTCAGAGCCAACTCTTTCCGTAACCTATTAGTTTCTGATGTTATTTGTAAAAATTATTATTTTTAAAGATCAATTTTCTGGAAAGATTAAAAATATTTATAATTTAATTCATTAACATTTACTTAAAACAGGGGCCCGGATGGCCGAGTGGTTATATCGCAGGCCAGCAGTCTGCACGCGGTAACGGGTGCGAATTCGATTCTCGGCTGCGCCCTGGTTGTACTTCTTTTCTTTGTGACAATAAAACTCTTTCTGTGTCTGTCTCATTTGACGAAGGCTTAAAAGCGGGTCTCTGATCAAGCGCGCAAGTAGGAATATAAATGTTAACTACCATACCCTTACCCAACTTAAAACACTTTCTTTTTACGAATTAAACATTAAACTCAGATTTCCGTTTATCTAGTAAAGTTTTAGAGCAAATTTATACTTTTTCTAAGTGTCCCCAAAAGGCACTGTTATGTATAAAAAGATATGGCACTAAAAATAAGAAAGTCCTATGTGTAATTTTTTTCGTATCAGCCAAAAATATAGAATAGTTGCGGTTTAGTTCCTTAAAGGTCATAGAGAGAGAGAGAGAGAGAGAGAGAGAGAGAGAGAGAGAGAGAGAGAGAGAGAGAGAGAGAGAGAGAGAGAGAGAGAACGCAGCGAAGCTTCAAAATACGGCATTTTATTAATTTTTTTTAAATATCTTTAAATCATTTTATGGAAAACGTAAGTAAGATAATACACATATGAATATGGGGTTATAGTTAACAAGGTTGGTATTTAGTTTAAAACTTTCTTGTCAGCTTCATACGTGATTACATCAAATTATCAATGTTCAGTTGTGTTGAAATTTTTTTCCAAGGGCTATTGTGTATATCTAAAAAAATATCTAACCCTTTTAAATATCTAAATATATAAAAATTTTTTTCCATAAAATTCAATTAATGTCAAATTTGAAGATAAATCATTCAGAATTTTGATTTATTTACTGCAAAAGATTTCCTTGGACATTTTTAAAACTACAACTTTTTTCACTTATTATTTTTTTGAAAATTAGTGGCTTGTTGTGTTGCATAAAACACATATGAAGCAGCATAGCAAATTTAATCCTCCAAGTAAAACATAAAAAAAGAAAAAGGAACCTTAAAATTGAAAATATGTGTTTTGGATTCATGCTATTTAAAACAGAGAAACAAAGTTTTATTGAAAATTACTACCATAGTGGTCAACTCAAGCCACGTATTCAAGTTTGCATTGTATCAGGGTTTTCATAAAAAGCAGAATTTAGGAACTAAAAATTAAAAGCAAAATTCGGTATTTTAAACCTTCATTTCTGTACCCTGTTACGTTAAATAATTTATTGAAAGTTTTTATTATTTCAACACTAAAAAAAATAAAGCTAGGGTAATTTAATCCTTTCTAATCCTAGCCTCTTTTTTAGGAGCTTTAAGACAGCCAAAGATAAGTTAAAAATTAGTTGAAGAGACGAAACCCTTTAAATTTGGATATCTTGAATACAAATTTCACAATTTTATTCCACAATCCTACTTTGCATTCAAAACTATGCATAACTTATATTGTCTCTGAAGACGTAACCAAATAACTTATTTAGTATTTTTTAAACTTTCGACAACTTTTTCATTTAAGTCTAACAATACAAAGTTATACAACTCAGTACAACCTTCTACTTTAATGTTCTTAAGGGATATTTTTCGTTTCATTTCCTAGATTTTACACCTTTTGTCCAAAACATGAGAGCGATAACTTTTCTTAAAAGGGTCTGTTTTCTTAGCCAAAACACTTTTTGAAGACTCGGCATATTTCGCTTATCTAAGAGACATTTTTTGTTTTCGCTATTGAACCATCTGGGCGGCTCGCTTGTGGAGGCACTCTAAGCTCGCATGTAAATGTTCAATTTTATTTAATATTTATTTATTATAACACACAGCCTAACAGATTTATACCCTATTACAAGACTGATATGAGTACAATTTATTTTCATGAGAACCCAAGTATTATATAATGATAATATTTTAAACAATTCGAGGGCTTTCCTGCATTTTAAGATTTTGGAAATAAATCTATAGAAAATCATAAATTCAAAGTTTTATCGCATAATAAATTTCAGATAACAAGTTAAAAAACACGCTCTATTTTTTCTTCGCCATCCCTCGTCTACAGAGGTCCCCCTCACTCCGCTTCATTATCCCTAGATTTAGGGAAATTCTCGTGCGAGAAATCCCGCTCGCTAATTCCCTATCTCTCTTCTTCGTGTAATTTGTTTTTGAAGCTCGGTAATAATGAAAAGAAGTTTGGAAATGAGAAGCCAGGAGGGGGAATATATCTATATGGAACAGGAGCATCTCGGATAAGTTAGGATGAAAAAAAGGATTCGGGAGAAGAAAAACGGGATAAAAAGCATCGCGGAGTGAGTCTTAATAGATTTAAGCGACGATAAGCGAATTCAAATTAACAAGGTTTCCTTTTTACAGCGGGTATCGCCGTCTTGCGCTAACGATAGCACATTGCCTGATCCTGGGGAACGTCTGCAAATTGCAGTAAAGTGGAGATAAACTAAGTTTTATCAATTTGTAGTCTTCGGGGTTTTATTGTTTAGACTGATAAAAGAACATTTATATCTGACTCTAAATTTATTTGTTAAATTTTTGCTTTACTTAAATTATTGCTTTATTGAATAAAATTTACATTACAGTTTAAAAATAAATATTTTTTACAATTAACAGCAAATTTTGATTGCTGCTTGGCTTAAGTGTGAGCAACATTGGATCGAAATCTTTTGGAAGTATTAACATTATTCAGAACTGTGATAAATCTATTGTCCACAAACTATAAAACAAAAGTCGGGTAAAAATATAGCAAAAATTCACTAAAATTCCATTCGAAACATTATTAAAAATTTAATCAAGTTATCATTGTTTAGAGAAAATACTGAACAACTAAGCTGATATAAAAACAAATATCTAATTTTAATGTTTAAAAATATTTTATCTAAAACCCCATTGTGCCTTAATCTTCCATTCCATACTTGTGTTTTCCCCCTAAAATTTTTATCATATTACATTAGCCGATTTTTTAAAAAAAATAATTACAGACTAATATAGATTCAAATTTTGAATTGTAAAATTTTAAGCCTGTTTTAGTGTGGTCAAAATTAAATATTTTCAGAAAATAAAAAATTTGGAGTAAGTATGCTCAGTAGTTATACAACCATTTTTTTTATCGAGATGTTATTGAAAAATTCATCAAGCAAAAGTATTCGAGATGTAATAATTCAACAGTTTAAAAATCTGAAAAACATGTCGAAATATTAAAAAAAAAATTTTAAACAAGGAATAGAAAATCTTATTTTAACTTTACTAAATTTGATTACCTAATATAACCCACCTCTAACTCTGGTTAGAAGGGAAAAAAGACTTATAACACCTTGACTAGAAACACTGTATTGAAACTTCTTGGTGTTGAAACTACGTTAAAGGAAAAACAGCTTCTACAGAAAGAAACATATGTCCTTGTTCGGTTAAGAAGTTTACTAATACTACGAAAATTATTTTCAAATTTTTATCGGTCATTGTCATATAGATTCAGTTTAGAAGAATAAAATGTTAATTGTAGTTATATGTAATACTCTGGGATCTGATTTTGTCTAAGGACTTTGCCATGTGAATTTTTGGAATAATGAAAATATGCATTTTTTAAATTAACGAGACTACCTACTTTGCTGAATAAATGTTAATGCCTACCAAATATTATTTAATTTAACCGTATTTATAATGGGAGGTTGGGTTGGGTCTCCATTTTATGAAATTATTATTCTGTAGTAGGAGCGAAGCGAGTTAAGTACAATTCTGCAAGAATTACTTGGCGTAAAAATTGAAGGGATGGTTAGCAGTTTTTTCTTTACCATCTTTGGCTATTGTTCTCTTATAACACTCAATTTCTAACAATCTCAATTTCTCAATAACACTCTATTATCACTCAATTTCTCTTATAATATGTTTATGATATATGCGGTGTAACTTTAAATTTCGTTTAATATATTGTCTACAATGCATTGCTGTTTTCACAAACTAACATTTCGTGTATTTTATGCCGGTCATAAGCTGGTTACTGATTGTTTAGCATAACCTATTTCCTAATATATGGAAACCAAACAAATTTTTTAAAATGAAATTTAGACACATCATATTCATTTACGTAAATGTATTACATAGTAGTTTAATACTCCATATTTTATTGTATTTTTGCTGACGTAATAATTGTTTTCATAAGAGCTACAAATAAATTTCATACGAACAGTACGCTTTATACCGGAAAAGAAAATCAAATACAAACCCACAAACTTATATAAAACGAAATAAAAAAAAGCTACGCTATTAATTCAATCCAACTCAGCAAAATACGACAGCTAACTAATAGACTGCATAACAGTCCTTCAACGAGCCAACCATTAATCTTGAGCGGGGGCAACTTGCTCAAAGTGCTTCGCAGAAACTCGTAGGAGGAATCCAATTTCTCCGTTCCCCCTTCATCAGATACAAGTCGAAAAAGATCGGGCCTTTTTCCACTTTGCTCCCCATCCTCCGTGAATTATTAGGGATGTTGAAGATAAAAACGATATTATAAACGATGCCTGTTGTTTTATTATTTTCTATCGACACTTGCTCAAAGTGATGAAGTAAGATGACATTTTCGATGTAAATGGGTGCTGTTATCAGTTATTCTGTGGTGTTTGTTTATCTGTTATTTTGCACAAAGTACAATATTTAAATCAATTTCATCTCTATAAGTAGTTATTTTTAACTTTTTCTATGACTCTAAACTGGGGTGAAATTATATTGAAATATGATATTTTAAGCTTTCTTATATTTAAAAAACAAGTTGGTAAAGGGATTCAGCATCAGAATGATCGTTTTAAACTCAAATTTAAATAATACATAAATGCGTTGCAAAGGGGAATAATGTAGCTTGAAAGGTACCTCTAATCTATCAATTAATTGAAGTGGATATCTTGTATATAAGTTGTCTAAAGCGAGAGATATTTTATTTCAAAAAATATCCAGAAGAGACAGTCAAAAGAGACACACAAAGAAGGATGGCACAAACACATACACAAATAACATCATTTATTGACAAGCACAAGCATCCATGCCTTACCGGGATTCAAACCCGTACCCAGCAGCTCTAAAGGCTAGCACCCTAGCCATTGCACGAAACGACTCTTAAACCTGCCCTCTAATTTTTCTGTCGGCCCTTTCGACGTTTTGAACTCAAGTGTAAATGAAATATGTGCTTGACAGACACACATATTTAGTTTGCTGCTACTTATGCGATAGTTTTACTAAAATGTATATCTAGTGCCCATATGATATGCTGGTGACTTTCATGTACATATTTTTTAATACAAACTTAATTTCTAATGCTATTGGCCTCGTATATGACTACTTAACCTAGTATATGGCTACTAATGTAATTAATGTAACGAAGAAAAAACCTGTTGTTTTTACAGTTAAATAACATATTTTATACAGTTAAAAACTGCGTTTTAGAAAAACAGTTTAGAACTGTTTTTATCTTTGTTAACATGACGTCACACTCACAACTCATCAAGTGCACCTGCCCCTCGGTTAAATTTGAAGACTTGCAAAAAGTCACGTGATTGAGATCATCGTTCAGCACTAATGCCATACCTACTGAGTAATAACTTTCTAGCAGACGGTGCAGTATTGGGCTAGCACTCAAGCGGTTCCTGGATCAAAACCGCGCCCGGTCCATACCTCTTCCAGGACACTCTTGCGTGCGAACCCAATACTAAACCGTCTGAGACGAAGTAATTCCTCGGTTAGTATTGCATATTTTATTTTAACAGGGAGAACAGTTAAATTATCGGGGAAAAAACTATTAAATTAAAAAAAAATTCCTGTTAAAATAGCAGTTTTTAAACTTTTTAAAAACACTCTTGTTGTTTGAAAATCTTGTTGTCCTGTTAAAATTTCAGTTTTCCTGAAAAAAAATTACAGTTTTAAACTGTAAAAAAAAACAGTTATTCACTTTCGTCAAAGTTGACAGTTTTTAACTGTTAAAACAACCTGTTTTTTTACAGTGAAATAATCAAGAGGAGTCTCCAAAAACTGAAAAAAGTTTGGGGGATCTACAGTTTTTAGCTTACAGCTATGGTAGGTAGAAACTAAGAGTAAGACACCCTTAAAATTTGGGGGGCATATGGTAGATCAGCGCCTGGTAATCAGGCCCTGCTTATTTATGAACCAATATTATCTGCTGTCTTCAAAAGAACTCAAACATCACATCCATACTCGTTTTAGACACTACAGGGCTACTAATGAGAAGGCGTGTCACAGATCGATCCCCTCGAAAAGAGTCCCCAAAACTCTTTTGGCAGGGGGTGGTACTGCGAAGGGGGGGGGGGAGGACGTTAATTCCCAGACGATAATTGAACGGACATAGGGTGGCAGTTGCAGTTACAGTGAGGGGGAGGGGGATAAAAAGCAGAAGTCGTTTTATTTGTAATTGTGTGGAGGGGGAGAAGCGAGATTAAATTGGAGAAATAGTATCAGTGGTCAGAATTAGACGGATATGTTGGCAGTATCTGTTACAGATGACGATTTCATGAATCCCTGTTTTGCAGTTTTCTTTTTTTTTATTGCATTTCATGCATGTTGAGGATTTATTTTGTTTAATCTTTTTTTTTAAATTTTTTCATTGAAGGTAACTATTTTTAAAGTGAGAATAGTAGAGATTTAGGTACTTTTAATTTTTTTATGAAGGTGAATCGCTTATCAGTTCGAAAATTATGTAGCAAAGAGGCGATCCCTTTCGGATTATGCTTATTATTTGCCTATTTTATGATGGTTCTAAAAAAATTCAACACTTAATTCGTCAGTTGATCATATTTTCTTACACATAAGCGCATTTCTTTTTTGCCCTCTTAAAGGTGACAATTTCTAAAATAAATAAAATAATTAAAAAAAAATTAGTTTTTAAAAAACTTGACAATTTTACACTTCAATAGAAAGACAAAACTATGTAAAAATAAGAATTTTCAGAGAAAAAAAAATGATTTTGCTAATTCATGACCACTGTCCTGGCAATTGTTTTTCTCTAACAATAGTAAAATTAGGTGACATTTTTAATTGTAATTTTGAAATTTTATTTAAAGTAAAAGGATAGCGAAGCTATTGTAGTAAAACCAGATACTTACGTTGTTTCGAGGATCAAATAAAAAGAAGGTTAAACAGGGGAAAAGGAACAAACATTTCAACATTAGCTCAAAGAAGAAGAATTCATTCCTGATGCAAAGAAATCGCATTTTACTAGAAAAAGTAAATTTGAAGGAAACAGAATCGATAGTTTGAAGTATTTGCCAAAAAATAGTTACGACTTCGGTTAATCGGTAACATTGCGCATGCGAACAAACTCCACCGTTCTTTTTCAATTAAATTCCTTACTTCTTATTTGTAACCATCAGTGTCATTTTTGTCAAACTCGATTCCCCTTTTTCTGCACGTCTATCCCGTTCTTTTTTGAAGAAATTTCGAACGCGAAACTTCCCTCCGTTGAATCGATCAACCGACTCCTCTTTCTTTTCCGTCCCTAGTTTTTTTATCCGTCACTTTCTTATCTGGTTCTCCGCGTCTTTTTCTTGTTATTGTATTGACTCGGCTCCACTTAGAGATCACTTACACAACTAATGAAGCATTCGAATTTTTTTTCCTTCCCCCCTCTGCCTTTCGTTGTTTGGCGGAAATCTTCTTCCGTTTTCAAGTTTTATTATTCTGATATTTTATTCCTTCATTTCTTTCGGCATTCTTTGCTTGGTTTTGTTCGATAATGCGAGCCCGCGAAAGTACATTATTTACTTTGTGCGTTTTAGTGCAGTTTTATAATAATGATTTTAACTTTTTTTTATGACGTCTGAAAAAGAATATTTTATTTTTGGAGGCCCATTAAATGAAATAGTCGACAATAAGTCTTTAAGAAGTAATTTTCTTTTTTTTTTATCGTTTGAACGGAAAACATTTTTTGCCATTTGTTGTCTCGCTAATTTTGCTGTATTAGATTCAGTGATAAGGGAAATATGTAAATAAAAATTCTGGAAACAAACAAAAGGTCAAATGAGAGGGATTAAAAAAAGTTAAATTACTAATTACTTTGAGCTTGAGAGTACTTGGAAGGAACATGATATGAAAAAAGTTGAAGAGCTCAAGAAATTTTTAAATAAACGTAAGATATACAAAAAATATTCAATTTTCAAAACGTTGTCACTAAGTGATATTAAAACTGCTTCAAAAAAGATAGAAATATTATACTATTTGGTTTGAATTTCTGTATTAGTAACTGTTGTTCTTAGTTGTTCTTCTTGTGCCAGACAAGGAGAGTAATATTTATTACAAAACTTTGAAAGAATGTGAGTAAAATTTCAAAAGTAAACTTTTCCTATGATTAATTTAATACGCATACTTAAATTATTTTCATAATTAAAAACTCTATATGATATTTTAAATAATAAAAAACAGTTATTTTTCTGGTGGTTTTAAAGAAGGTGCCGTTACATTTTACTTTTAATGATGTTTTAAAGTTTAAAATAAAATGTCAGTTATTTTTCTGGTGTTTTAAAGAAGCTGCCTTTAAATTTTACTTTAAATGATGCTTTAATGTTTAAAGTTATATGTTTTTGGATTTAGAAATAGTACCTTTTGTAATAAAACTGCAACTATTTAAGGAAATTATATTTTTTTGTTCTTTTTCCTCAAAACATTTCGTTGCTCAATTTCAAAGAAACAGTTTTAATTATTTTAGTATTTATGCGGTTTTAATTCCTAAAAGCATTACTTATGTGAATGGGATGTTATTCAGTAAAGTTAATATTGCATTAGTTGACTTTAAAAAACACATATTTTTTTCCTCCAAAGAAGACTTGTGATTACAAAATGTGTGTAGAACAAGACAGTTAAAATAATCTTATTTTCTGTGTTACATTGCGTATGCTTCGACAGTAAAAATACTTAAACAAATGTCTTATTTATTTCTTGCCAGTAATTGAAAAAAATGCATTGAGAAACTAATGAACCATCCAATTACAGTTAGTTTGGATAATGAAGTTGCAATTCCTTTGATGCGAAAAACACTCAATATCAAACGATACTTTTTTGAAACATTTTTTTAGCGATGGAACATTTTAAGAATTCTAAAGTAACATTCTTTATAAAAATATTGCTAATCACTCACTAAAATACTTAAAATAATATGCTGTTTTTATAAATTAAATGCCGCAAACAGCTAGGCGATAAAAAGTACAAAACAATCAGAAAAGACAATTTAAGAAAACCTCTCTTAAGATTTAAAGTTCAGTTTGTTTTATTTCATCCCCCCTTTGTGAAAAAACCAAAGCTTTCTTTGCGCAAATTGATGCTTTTCATTTACCGCCGATTCAAAAACAAATCGAGCATAACATTTCAAATAATTGAGTCTAATTGCTAGTCGTCAGAGGCAGATACCGAAGCACTTCAAAGATCCGTATTGGCACTTAGCAAAAAAAAATGTGATCGAAATGTTTTCAGAAAAAAAAAGAACAAAACCACAATGCGAAGACTAAATTGATTCGTAAAATGTGCCCGCACCAAATGTTTTATTCGCCGTATAAAACAAAGCACGCAAAACGAAAAAGAAAAGAGGAGGAGAAAGAAATAATGATAACAATAACAACCTCGGAATCTAGCCGGATAGAAAAAAATCCGTGCCGGATTTTCAGGCATCTCCGTAATTGTCGTAATGTAATAAACAGAAGCGGGCGGGGCTAGCTAATGACCAGTTTATATCTGTGGAATCTGGCCCCCGTTGATGACTGCTTTATTTTTACCCCATTTTCCACTTCTTTTTGCCCGGATGAAAAACAATTGCGAGGCATTATATTCAACTTTTCGTTGCGTTTTCGAAAAATAAACGGTCTTGATGTCTTAAACAATGAGTAGGGAGGCAGAGCGATAATATCCCTACAATGGCATTCCAAAGAGTTGTTAAGTTTAATAGTCCGGCTAGCAATTATTCTGAGAGTTCTTCCAAAGAGGAATGATGATAACAAAAAAAAAAACATCATATGAATAAAATACGACGGAATAAGAAGCACAATCATTAAAATTATTTAACTCATGTAGCGCATTGTTTTAAAACGGCTGAAAAGAATACGCTGATTGCAAGAAAGCTGAATCTCCCCTACCACTCAGTGTCCTTATTATTGTCCCTTTTATTTTTCTTCTGTTTATTTTTTTCGTCGTCTGCACACTTTAACGAAAGGGTCTTTATCACAGGCTCATTTAATAATAGAAGCACTATTTTTGAACCTGGCAAGGCATGTTTGTTTGGAGACGAGGGCTCAGCATTCGAGGAACTTTTATTTAAAAACGTTTCGCATCAATTTATTTAGATGATGCGGAATTTATTCCGCAGAATATTTGTGAGTCATAATTGCTACCGTTTACACTCCTCTTCAGACTTCCAAATTAAGGGAAGTTTTACTCCGCTCCGAACAAAAAGCGAACTGAGGCGTTTGTTAAATTGCATTATTTTGATGAAAAACGTTATAGTGAAATCCCAGCATTTAGAGCTCACTAATTAAGGCATTTATATGATGCAGAGAAGAATACGAGAAGTACAGAATTATGAAGTTATGCAGTTTTTTAAGTATTGTTTTTCTCAACAAAATTTCTTTAGGTTCTCCATTGTGCTTTTCTACAGTAATTATTTTAACGCACTGATGCTTCATCTTCAATCTTTCTATTCCGGAATTTTAATTATTACGTGGCCCTTCCCGCATTTGCATGTTAATTTTTTTAATGCAATAGTATAGATAATCTAAGCAATAATTTAATAATAAAATAAAAATTTCGAAAATTGTTTATTTTTAGGTATTATTATTTTCGTTATTAGCATTATAATAATAAAAAATGTATTATTTTACGGCTCAGTGGCTGAGAAGTTAAACGTGTACGCCTCGTAAGCCTAACATCGCGGGTTCAAGCCCCGGCTAAGTCGTCGGATTTTCTGTATGGGAAAATCTTGGGCACGCATGAAATATGATTATGTGGCATGGTGTAAAAGATACCTAGAAGGCCCATTTGGCTTGGGTTCTCTCGGCAAAATTAAATCTCGACGTACTTTAACATCCACAGAGAGCTCAGATTCATTGTGATTTGCGCATCAAAATTGGTAACGAGAGTCACCTAAATGGTGCCACAAAAAATGACTCTTAGTTCTATGGAATATGGCGAGTCTGCAAAGGCTTGACCTTGACCGCCAGTGTCGCAGCCACATTAGGGAGGGGGGTATTATTTAATTATTATTGTAATACTAATATAATAATAATTAATTATTATTTTAATATTAATTATTTTTAATAATAATCTGTTGATTTAAGTTTTTTAGAACTTTATTATTGGCTTAGGTCATAACATATTTTTCACTAAATAATATTGAAATATGCTATTTAACTAATCTAATAAAAGTTCGTTTTATTAAAAAAGTTTCGAGGTTATATAAGATATTATAAATGGATAAATGCATGAAAATAGTGATTTAGTAAAAAATTTACTAAAGTTTTGTTCAGTAGTCATAATCTAATTCTAAAAAAATATTATTTTAATAATTGTTGTTGGGGCTAAAATGCAGTAAAAAAAGTGTCAGATCAGCTGATTGCATTTTGTCTTTTTGGCTTTTTACTCTTAAGTTTGAAAGTATCAAACTGCATTTTTGCAACAAAATTACTCTGATTAAAATACCCATAATCCTCAACGGGCAATTAATAAAGTATAAGGGAAGAAAAACAAAATATCCCCCTCTCCCGCAAACGCTTGCATTAATAGAGTATTAGTATGTGCCACCTTACAAAAGATGGGCCACCACTTAATTAAGTTCCACCAAGAGAACGGAATTAAAAGGCCTTCCCGAAAAATCTTTTGTCCCTGTAAAAAAAAAGTCCCGTAATATAATCTTCTTCCAATGTCGGTGTTTGCAGCAAAAGAGACCGGAAACTAAGCTTCACAGCACGAAACAGGACTCGTTCCCGAAATCACTTCACTTCACTTGCTCCCGCTTTTTTCCCGAATCCAGGATCAGCAGGGTGGACTGGATCCTGGCGAGCAATTCAGCCGCAAAAGTGCTTCGAGCGACATCTTTGAGCGCACCGGCCAACTATCCGCTGAGGCAAGCAGAGATGCCCCGAAGAATAGAAGATAAGACAGCGGCACCCAATTTAGGCCGGAGTAAAAAAAACAACCCCTTTCAAGGCGAAAAGAAAGCCCAAAAAGTAGAGAATAAGAAGAAAGTAATTTGTGAAATAATTAATTACCCGCACGCTGTATTTGCAGTTATATTTTTACTGAAGAAACCCTCCTTTTGAACGATGCCTAACTCTAAGAGCTTAAGCTGGTGCTCTTTCGAAGTAATTAATCCTTTCCCGACTCGTCCGTATCCTTGCTCGTCCCCTTGAATATTCATGAGCCTTAATTTATGCAAGAGTTAGCAACAACTACTGGTATCGATCACCCCCCTCCCCCCCTTTCCATTTCCTATTGTTTGCGAGAGCTGTTAAACCTAAGGGGGTGAGGGGGGGGTTCTTCTGAGAGTCCTCTTTCCCATGAAAAAGAACTGTGCCTTGTTGTAACCGGAGTTAATATATGCACAGATTTTTCTCGATACCCTTCCAGTAAGAAACTTTGGTTTTACATTGTTCTAACAAACATTTGACTAGTTCCAAGCGAACTGACCCAAAAAACTTGATGCCTATGAAAACGAAAAATTTTATAGTAGTAAATTCCTTTTTTAATTTCAACAACTGTTTCCTAACCCTTGTTAGTTTAAAACAACAAATTCAACTGAGCTCTTTTCTGTCAACCCAATTGATACAATAAGTGCAGTTACAGCTTTGTTTTACCAAATACCATGTATATTTCATCGCAGAAGAGAAAATAAAACCAACATTAGCAATTCCCAAGCCGATGCTACTTCTTTTAAGAATCGGACTTGGTCGCTATTTACATTGCTTGTTCTCTTCCACCCCCTCTCTGGAAGAAGAAAAAGTTAAGAAGGCCCCTCACCCCCCTCCTCTTTATCGTCTGTAAAGGGGGGTGGAAAGTGGATAATGATTTAACACCCCCTCATCCCTTGGAACGTGATCGGAATAATAGTGTGTGGCACCCCCTTCTCTGAATTTGTCTTTTTCTCTTCTTTATGCGTTAAATACGAAGAAAAAGTCCCAGTATTTATTTCTAAGATTATTTGAGATTGAGGTCTTGGGACCTTGTGACTAATGCAGGCGTGATGACGGATCCGTTTGCCCATTTATTAATACGAGGCGAGAAATTCTCAAAGTGAAATGATTGTGACGTGTGCAAGTAGGTTGTGGGTTCGTTCTATTTACTTTATAAATTAATTTTTTTTCTCTGAGTGAAAAGCGTTATTTATGGTTTCAACAAATAAATGTGTCACACTTTATCTTTTGCAGTAAAAATTCCTTTTTAAAAGAATGTAAAGCTAAAAGATTTTTGTTTGTTAGAACAAATGAATAATATTTCAAACTTACAATTAATTAGGTTTTTGTTTAATAGCGATCAATTGATAATTTATTTAAATAAATAAAGTATGTATTTTGTATAACATCTGTAAGAGATCAAATAGCTAGTGGAAAGTTAGAACAATAAGTATATTGAAAACTAATTAGTCCTCATTTATGACAGCATTGACTATTTCTTTTAAACTCTTTAAGGTATTCCAAATATTTTGGAGAACGTGTCATAGAATATATATCTTACATAGTATATTACTGCATAAATCAAAAGCTAACTAGTTTGGCAAGAGGCTATTATTAAGAATCAAACCCAGAAGTTTCTCTGGCGATCTAAACATCAAAATTCATTCTTATCTACTACAATAGGCATATTGGAATGCATTCACATTTAATGGCCTATAATGATGTACAATATTGAAATCTGAAAATTTTCAAGAATCATTGAAGTTAATAGTAAAAGTTTTCCATACTGGTTAGGTCAAACCATCAATTGAATGTAGGCAAAAGTGTACGATTGCACTCACATAACGATATTTTCAAACATGATTACAAAATAGCTAAAAAGCAGAGTAAGTCACGAAGTAAAAAGTGCTTGAGTAAATTTCACTCATTTGGAAACCTGCATGTACTCACTTCTGAAACCATAGATGTGACAATGACAGTGAATACGCCCTCTAGAAGGGAGGAGCATAGGTTTAATTGCCCGTTAAACTATAGATATACTCAAGAATAAAATAGTACTTGGATAGATGTTATACAAATCTCCGCTCTTCAGTGAAGATTTTTATTGTACCTTTACTCCAAAAATGTAACCATTGAGCCAACCAACATGGCTAAATTTATTATTTTTTAAATTATTATTATTTTAAACAGATAGTGAATAGGAAGTAGTTTCGTTTGAAACTAAGTTTGTTTTGAATTTTAAAAAAATGCCAGATAGTCACATTTCAAACAAAAGATTTCATTTCAAAATGAAAACGCAAATTGGCCTATGTTTGAAAGTGTCATTTTACTCAGTGCGTATTTGCTGCGCCAGAGTTCAATTTAAACTTTCGATCTATTTTTTTAAAAAAAAATATGTTTTTAAAATAATGCTTCTGTTTTAAATTTTTAAAAACTACTGAAAACTTTAACATTTATAAAAATTATGGAGTAAATAGAAAACTTTATTGAACATGTGGCAATAGAACATAATGTTTGCAATCCCTAGGCTGATATAAGTACGCATCCCTCAGGTTCTTCAAAAAATTGTTTGAACGTTAATGAAAAACCAAGTAAAAAACATGTTTTCTATTGAAAATATTTTAAAGTAACAATTTCAGTTTTTTCCAAATTGTTATTTTCATATAAAAAATAATTTTACTTACCAAATACGGAATTATTTACTTACTTAAACAATTTTGCTAATAGTAAACACTGAAAAAATAATATATTTTTTAAGATAGAACCCCATAGGAATGTGAATATATCAGAACATATTTAGCCACTACAACGTAAAATTAAGTAAGCAAGCAGCACAACAAACACATTTCCCTCTGACCCTTCCCCCAACTGTTCAAAAATAAACTCCAGAAAACTGAATCACTTAAGCGGTTTTTTCAGCCAAGCAAATAAAATGTGACAGGTCTTTTTAACATTCCCTCTGAAAAAAGAAAATACAAGTATTTCAAAAATTCATTAGTTATGAAGAAAACATTTTTTGCATGAGAGAAAATCTTTACTTTATTACACCAGAGATCTCAACCACTAAGTTACTATTTAACCACGGTGTCTCCTTTCTCCAAAGTCATCTAAATATTCCATCACAAGAACGTGGAAATTTGTGCTAGTGTGACAAAATTTTAACTAGAATTATAATAGTTATGAGTAAAATGAGATTAAAAAAAAAGATTTTTACCGAAGTTCTAAAAAAAAAATCACAGGAATAAAAAAAATACTTTGAAACTCGCATTTTTTTTATTCGAAAACTAAATTACTATAAATTAAAACTAACTTATTCCGAGTTCTCGTTTGCAATAAAAAATATATCGTTGTAAAATAAAACTACAAGTTAAAATAACTTTATTTTTTTTTAAGAAAAAGTTTTAAAACACAACAGAAATGATTGCCACCAACGATTCTCATCCCAAGACTCGCCTAAACTATTGCTTGTTTACGTACTCGCACTGACAAACCAACTGCGGCTCAAATCACTGTTAAATAAGTTAGACAGCGTGAATAGTTGGGAAATAAGAAAAACATGGTTAATAAAAAGTGGTTTTTCTTTTGGATACCGGGTTATCATTTCTCAGTTCACCAAGTCTCAAACAATAAATAAACTAGATTTCACCAAAAATCAATATTTTTTATCAACAAATGAATTAACTGAACTTAACTTCTAATAAGAAGATCACAATACAGTATAGTATCCCTTCAAAAGGAAAGTCGTGGCACTACACAATACACAAATATAAACCTAAACGGGGTGTGTGCGCCTAACACAGAAGCGTGGGCAGTATTTATATGAAACCGCAGGGGGATAAGATATAGTTAGAGTTAAGTGGAAACAGCCGTATTGAATTAAAACCTCCATCAAGTTATGTGTCACTTGTGTTTATGTGTACAGGATGGTGTGAATGAATGAATGTGAAATTGGAAATATAGATATTATTTTGTATAAAAAGTTTCCCCCACATCAAACCTTATATCGAGGCTCAAGATTGTAAAAAGTCAATTTTTAAAAAAAGTTTTTTATTATCTTTTTTTGTGTTAAAAAATTTGTTCTCTCTAAGCAATCTTAGTATTGCAGGGTAGGCACATGTATATTCCGGCTGTGTGCTTGATCAGAAACCCGTTTATAAGCCTTCGTCAAGTAAGACAGTCACAGAAAGAGTTTTTGCTGTCACAGAGAAAATAAGTACACCCAGGGAGATGGCGGTAATTGAACCCGCACCCGTTACAGCACGCAGACTGCTGGCCTGCGTTGCTAACCACTCGATTATCCCAGCCCCTGCAATCATAGTATAAAAATATAGAGTTTCATTGCATTTCCATAGTTTATAAGTGTTCTTACTAAAGTCAAACTAAGTTTTGAAAAAAAGGAGAAAAAACTGCTAATACTTTATCAAACTGAAGGAACGGAGAGCTGCATTAGTCATTAAATTGAATCGGGGGCCTGCCCGTGGGAATTCATAAGCAAAAGAGGTAAACACCGTAACAACTCCTTTTTTTCTGGCTTGAACGATTGCTCGTATTTTATCAGAGACTCCGCTGGAGCTAATTTTTATTCATAGAGATGCCCCTCTTGAGGTTGAATACTTGCTCACAGGAAGACAAATTGTTGAGGCGAAATAGCCTATGCTTTATCTCTGAACGTTATTTTTACGATAAGGCGTCCTCCATTTTTTAATGCTCTTTAAACTGCAATTTTTTCTCCCTCCTAAATATTTAAACTGAGCCGCTGGTTTCTTGAATCAATATTTACACACTATGTTGCGTTAAAGACAACATTTGCCGATGATAAAACTCCCAATAAAAGACTAAAAGAAAGGGGTTTTTGCTACCTTTGAAACTTAATAGCTGAGGGGGGTTTTGTTTTGTTTTTCAGCGGCACTTATTTTTGCTGGGCGAAGAAAGAAACGGGGAACTTTGATGGAGTTTTTTCATTATTATTATTTGAAAGACCCGCGATTTGGAGCATAAAAATCGGTTTTTCTTGTTTGAAGAGACTACGAAAGGGAGTTTAATCGCCGTTAATGAAGTGCTCCAGCTAACTCATTTTTTTTTTCTAAATCCCTGACTTGAATTTTTTCCACGTCGTGACTGTCAAATAATATCGTTTCAAGAACTAATTATGGCAGGAGTTCTTCCTATATCTTTCTTGTTTCACAGATGAGAGTGTTTTTGCATGGAAGTTTGCTTCGCATATCCTCCGATATTGTTCTTTTGGAACAGGGGATTCTATTAAAAAGAGACGACAGTTTCTTAAGAAAAAAATTTACTCCACTAGTGTTTTTAATCACTATGCATTCTTAAATTAATTTGATGCATACCTATTAAACTTCACTTAGTGATATATTCGAATAGTATCCAATGAATGTACATAAGAAACAATTAGTATATGCTTAGGTGCCTAATCTGTAAATTTATCTTTTATCTTAAGTCAATTTCTATTACGTTTTCATCTCTTGTATTGTTTAATAGTTTGTGTCTTTTCCCAGTTCATTATAAATGTTAGAGGCTGGGACTTACACTGTTAAAAATTTAATACATGGTTTCACAAAAAAAAAAAAAGTTTTAGAAAACCTACAACGGTTGTGTGGTAGCGTTTCACTACTTTTCGGTTAAACCTTTTTCAGATTAGGGTTTATGTTTCATTTGTCCACCGATTTCATTTAATTCGGAAACCAGCGCCTTCAAAATGGTTCAACCAAACTTTAAAAATATTTTGAAACCTTTTCCCACACAGCCATTACAGCTACTAGAAAATACTTGCTCGGTAAAACATAGAACAAAATTAGCAGTGTACTGTCCACTTAAAACTTTTTTTTATTGTCAAAGTAATACAATTCCATCTTTGTACAATATGGTTTCATTTACAAAATAATTAAGCAAGCATTATTGTAAGGTATTCATTTACAAAATAATTAAGCTGGGTACGAATACGTTGATGATTAAAATTTTTATTTCAGAAAACAAAGATACATTCATTCATAGCTGGCACTATTCTGGTTTTAATGATTTCCGCCTCATAACAGATGAAGTAAGTTATGGTCGGTCTATTTACAATGTAAACTTCGAAAACACTTTCTTCCCCCATCCCCTCGCTAGGTTTTCTAGGAAACGAGAGGAGCTTCGTTTCTCTAAACCACGCGTTAGAGGTTCTGTTGTGAGGTTGACAGTTCAAACTTAAGCAGGGAGTGGAAAAAACAAGCTCATGCCGCTTCGAAGAAAACCACTTGCGGGGTGGGGGAGGAAAAGGATTTCCAAGCTTACATATGAAGAGTACACGGGAAGAACCGATTGATTGATTAGGCGTACGCCAGAAATTGTCTGCTTGGCGATCATTGGAGGCAGAAAACCGGTTTCTCTCTATCTTATTCGCTGGTCCAAGCGTCGGGATCGTCAATCGCCTGAATCTTGGTAGCTAGGAACTACAGATATTGTAATTACAGTATTAGAGTGGCAGATCACGTGACCTACAACACTGACTTTATTGGGTTTCTTCTGGGAGCTCCTTGCACGTCCCGTCTTTAGCATTGGAGGTCACGTGATCTGCCACTCTATCACTTCAACTATGATCTCTGTGGTAGGAGCTGATTTCCTTACACAAGTTTAGGCGATCACTCGCTATCATCGCCAAAGTAGCCTGCTAAGGAAACTTCTCTACAAAATCAATCGGTTTTTCCAGTGTACTCTTCATATAGGATAGACCGGGTATAATAATATCTTAAGTAGTGATAAAGAGCAATAGGTCTACCAAAAGAACCAATTAAGTGACATTTTTTTTTACATTTTAGTTTCTTCACAACAAAATACCATGCTGATTTATAGACCATACAATTTCACAACGGTCCCTGTGCATTCCCCGATAAAGCATACTGGCAATTCCCATTCGACCAGGGGTCCTTTCGGTTTCCGATTTGCACACCCCGAGCGGAACGTGCCCAACTATCGCGCCAAATGCCGGACGATAAGTGCCACGACACAAAAATAGAATCGATAGGATAGCCATCCCCGAAATTCTCACCTATCAAACGTGCATTAACGCTAGGGCAGTTTGTATCCCGATCCCACCAAAGAATAATCTAATGTATGGTATAAAAGAGCAGAAATGTAATTTTTGGTTGCATAAGCTTATGATTCAATCTTTTCGAAAAGTGTAAATTAAATTTGTTTCGTTTCAAATGAAAAGCTAAACATTATTTCCATTGAAATTATTAATTTTTATAGCCATCGTGAATTTTTTGTGCTCCGAAGACTTAAGAAACTGAAACGTCATGTCATAAGAAGGTTAGGTTGTTGAATTGGAATAATTTTCTTCCTTAAAAATATAATTCTGGACCTAACTCTTCTCCTGTGAAAATTGACAGCGTAGTTTTTTCCCCATTTCATGTTTCTCTTAAAGAAATTTGGACAGTATTCGAAAAAAAAAATGTTGTTATATTTCTATTAATGTGATTTACTGATTTACTGCAGGTGGCAGTTAATGAAAAAAAAATCAATTTTGACCTTTATTTGTTTGAATTGTGACCATTAATTCTTCATTCAAAAGGACATAGGCTTTTAGTTGCCAAGCTATAAAAAGATACAATAATTGGTTAGAGTTTAGATATTTTCATAAAAAACAATTAGTAAAATCAATTTATTTAAATCCTTTTTGATTGCTACGAAAACCATTGCTGTAAAAATAAGTTTACGGAACTTTTGTCAAATTGTGAAAATTTGCTTCCATTCTTTTATTAAAGATGAATGAATTTTATTAAGGATGGATTATGAATTTTGGAAGAAGTAAAGGCTGGAAGGCAAAATTAAGGCAAGCGAAATTCTTTTAAGGAATTAAAGAAAACTGTGACTGATTCCAAAAGGATTTAGTTTTGACAAAATTTTAAATTTTGTCCTTCAGACTTGATGAAGGATTTGAAGAAAAAATAATTGTAACTTGTGCGTCAATAGTTAAGGTACTCTCAGGTTTTCAGAAGAAACGTGATAAATACAAGAAACACTAAAATTGTTTTTTTAAATCCTTTTTATCCTTCCGTGTGATTACCTCATAAGCAAGAGGGGTTGGGTGGCAGACACGTGACGACAAAGGGGTCGAAGTGGAAGTAGAAGTACTTACCGGTATGGCAGTGGCAATTAGCAGAAAAGCGTTCCTCGGTGATAGGACTACGCATAGACCGGATGCGTCATCCCTTTATCTGGGCGACGTTTATAATTCCGCCATCATCAAACTCTCGCTAAAACGCGCTCCCCTAATTACGAAGAGTTAAGGCCGCGGGCTTCGACCGCAATTTCAAAACCTGGAAATGAATACAACAGCCGATTTGCTGTTTCTCCGGGTGATAGGTTTTGGGTTCAAGAGGTGTGTTCCGAAGGGAAATGGTATAAGGTGACGGATTGATATTTTATTTTGAAGGATGTAATTTTAAAATTGTATAGATTAGTTGTGAAATTTCAAATTAAATAACAAAGTACCAAATAGCATTTTTACTTGTTTCGAACTTAATTGGTCCATTTATCGATTCTGAATTTTTTTTAAAAAAAATATTTCATAATAAGATAAGTTAATGTACATTTTATGTTTTATTTTTCTCAAAATCTTGTTCCATTTTAAATCATTTTTTTTTGTATTTTAATTCATTGCTTCTAAAACGCTTAAATTTTCATGTCCTCCAAAAATGCTAAAATTCGCATGAGACAAGCAACGATGTCGTAAGCTAAGGGTTTACGAATTTTTTCCATCATTACAAAAAATTATCATAATAAGAGGTGTTTCAAATTGTTAGAATTTCGTAAATTTACAAACAACCTAAATATTTATGCTTTTAAAAATAAGAAAAATATTAACATTAAGCATAAAATAATTATTTATACGGTAAGTAAATTTAGCAAATCAATATCTTAATGTATATACACCCATATTATTCATAATGCTGCAATTTATAATCATCCATTAAAGCTTAAGTAACATAATATAGATTTCAACTGATTTATATGATAATTGTTATAGAATAGCCTGGGATCAATTAGCAATTGATACCCAATTATGCATTTTTTTGGGGGGTCATTTCCGATATTTGAGAATGTATTCAGGTTACTTCTTCGAGAAATTATCAGTAATACAAGCTGATTCTTTTATTTCACTAAAAACCCATAGGCAATAATTGTGTTTGAAAAAAAAAAAACCTCGAAAAATATCCAATTATTTTCGATCTCTTCTGTAGAAAACACGTAAAGCCATTTACAATGTAGACTTGTGTATAGTTACCAGCAATCATATTTATCCCTTTAGATTTGCAATTACTCTGTGTATAACTACTCTTTATCAGAAGTTTAATTGTTATGTCTCACTTTTGCGAACCATTTTAAACTTTCGATTAGAAGAACCTAATTTATGGCACAGTATGGTCTTATATGCCCTAAACTAAAATACACCTTAATTTTGCAGCTTTGAAATGTTCTACGAGGAGCAAACGGCGCAAACAACGCTGCTGCACTGAAATTTTGCCTGCTCTGATTAGTCGCTCCTTTGCGATATATTGCGATATTCACCCTGATATTCGTGCTCTCTGTTATGTCAAAATCGAAGGAAAAAATAATTAATATTACATTCTAACTGAAGCAAAAACTAATGAAAATATGTCTTAAAATAACGAATAAATTTCTTTATTGAATGTGTGAAATACATTTTTTATTCGATTCTTGCACTCAAAAATTATAACTATTTACCCTTTTTCTCGTAGAACATTTCTATACTTCAAACTTAATATGAGTTTAACTGCAATGCCTTTTACTCAAACATCCATCAATTCTGTATCAGTTTTGATCAAAACAAAGTTTTTGATTATAACTAAATAAAATGCCACAATCAGTAATCTTTCCCCTTCAAGCGCACGTAATCCTCCTTGACCATTGTTATGTGACTTGCTTCATTGCGTCGTGCGTTGTCTTGTTATGGTCAGTGTCCGATTCCAAATGTCCTCAGTCGTAATTGTAGCATTTAAAGGGACCCCAGTATGGTCCAGGCCCTTTTCGATCAACTTCCGGTCCGGGGGGTCCGTAATTATTTACCATAAGAGAATGAACGCACTCTGCGACTTTTAAAGATGTACAGGAAATCAAATAATGTTATTTTGTAATTGTTAGTAAACAGTACTGCGGAATGCTAAAATGCTTGTGGCTCATTTGTTTTCTTTGGAATTAAAAATAAATTTATATCTCCAAAATGTAATCTTCTCCTTTTTGGCTATTCTTTTATAATATAAATCATTAAAGATAGTTAATTTTATATATTGCAATTTCTTTTATGGAGATATTTCTTTAAAAAAAAGGGTTTTGATAAACAATTATTCCAATATTTCCTTCCTACACTTTTCTAACCTCCCATTTACATTTAATCTTGCCACCTCAACACATTTACCCTGAGCTTTCACACTTATTCATAAAACAAATAATAATTCGTCATATTAATTTTAGTGACTGATTTTTCAATTGTTTGAAATTTCAGTTCGAAATTCAGAATAGAAGTATGTCGAAAATTCAATAAAATCTTTTTAATCTTGCTTGGGAAATAAACTTAAAAAAAAATTTAAATACCCATTTGAACTTATACCAATTCCATGACGATGTCTCTTATTAGAAATGTAATTTTTGATTAGAAAGTAAAAGATTAGATTAAAAAAATAGTATGTTTCTTAATAAGTAAAATTCAATATTTTATATTAAAACAAAGCAAATTAATCTTGGCAACTTTCATTCTTAATCCATGATCGTATATTTTATGCTGAATATTTTAATCTAAAAATTATAATCAACTTTTGCAAAATATCGTAAAAGCTAAAAAATTATTTCTGAAATACGTGCCCAAATATGTACAATTGCGTGTGTGAGTCAGAACAGTTTAATAAAAAACAAAAACAGAAATAAACTGCTTTTTGAAACTCTTCTCAAATTTCAGGCCTACCAACCTTATTATCCAGGCATGAAATGGCGCTGTCCGACCACTTGAAAGCAAATTGGTTTTATTAAGGAAGCGCTAATTATGTGAACCGGCTATTCCGAATTAAAGGGGAGATTTATAAGAGACTGACCTGCCAACATCGCTAATTTTCAGAGCAAAAATAATTTATGTCTAAAAAAATGAGTTTTACTTATATTTTTTTCATACTTAATTACTGTTTATTAATTAGTATTATTTATAATACATTTATTGTGTATGTTTAATATTTTATTTATTAATTTTAATATTTTAGTAATAAGTTTTTAATTTCTCCACCGCATATATTAAAAATTTAGCCCTGGACTGTTGTACTGAGAATTCCTTTTTTGTTTAAAAAAAGTGTAGACTGGTTGCAAATTGTGACTCAAGGATTTCATAATTGGGTGAAGCCTTTTAATATCTATGTAAAATTTAAAATGAGAACAAGAATTAATTATGAATTAAATAAAAACTTGTTGCAGTTTCTATATCAGTTTGTTTTTTCAAACTCAATTTTTTATACTTTATAGCAAAGCTCCATTTCATGGTTTTAACAAAAATAAAGGTTTGATTTAGATAATAATTTTCCATACAATATATTTCACTAGATTTCAATGTTTAAATCGTTTCTATGTAAAGTAAATTCAAAGTGACTTGTTCTAGTTTTGCTCTGTAAGATTTTCTATCACAAAATAGATAAGTTCCGGGCGATTCGGATATCAGTGAAGAGTTTAGAAGAATACTTCCTAAATTAAGCGGGAATGGATTAATTTGAATTTAAGGACATCGTTGAATATGTAATTTAAATTGGAGACATCCCGGAAGGATTTTATTTTGTTTTGGGTAACAATGGTTTATTTTAGAATCCAAAGTTTATAATGACAATTTTAGGACATATTAAAAATTAAATAAAAAAAATAGCAATATATGACTTAAGTGCAATTTAATTTTTGATTTTTGAGTTTTTAATTTGAATATTACTTGAAGTATATATAATAAAAACTTACAAAGTATAAACTTGTGTATAAGTGTTTTAAAAGTACGTGAAAAATTTACAAATTTAAATTTTAAAAATATATGACCCTCTACAAATTTAAATATAAGTATATTCTGAGAATAATATATACTTATAATGTATAACTCTTTAAATGTACTGATTCATTACGTTCTTTATACATATTGCAAGATAACGTTACACAATTTATCCAAAATATATATAGTTATGCAATCTCATCATATCTAACGATCACGTTAAAACCTTCAAGAAAACCAGTTTATTTTGTCGAGGTTCATAAATACCGCATGTAAAAAAACGATCTTTTTTGTATTATAACCACCACTTCAGTTTAATAGCGTTTATAAATGGTCATAAAATTTGGAAGTGCTTTTAAGACTCTTTGTTGAGCTCTAAGGAGATCTTTTGTATAGCAGCGGATGAGGTGTAAGTTCTGGATAATGCAACTTTTTATTGAGTACCCCGGGCTTAAGAAGGTGTTATTGTGGCTGAAGAAAACTACTTTCTAGAAAGGGGAAATATTTAAGATTATATATTATCCCAAAATTCCTTTGGGGTAAGAAACTAGTGATAATACTGCAAAGGCTTGATGCAACGCTACCATGAGTAAAGTCACGCCAATTTTGGAGTAAAATTACTTAATTTCAAATAAGTACCATAGAGTTTAAGCTCATGCGCAATCTTTAATGTATAATAATAAAAGAAAGAGTCTGTGTATATGTCTGTGGATCGCAAAAGACGTATTTAGACTGCTCTAAAAAATTCGATATTTTTAATATAGATTCCTTTTAATACCTACGTGTGCTCCTGAGGCTTAGTTTTTTTATATTTGATTGTGATTTTTAATTAATATAATTTTTTTCAAAACACGTCATCCACGTGGGAGTGCGGACCATAACAGGGCTTGAAAATACATGGACCGGGCAGAAACGTTGGGAACGGGAGAAATGTTTTTATTAACATCTGTATTTCAGCAAAAACACAATAATTTTAATTTCTTTTTTACAAGCTCCCAAACTGAACAATTGTTTAATTGAAAAGTCAATCGACATTTGTTAAAGCATTGCCATATTGCAGTTACTAAGTATTTTAAACAAACATGTGACTATTCCAATGGCCACCAAATGTGGATCTAATGGGACATTGTGCAGTTATGGGGCATAGTAAAAGTTGCCTTAATTGAAATTTCAAAAAGAGAAAAGAAATTTGAAAATTACCAGAAAATAAATATTTTAAAGCAAGCTCAATTTTCGTAATGTATACATAAAGAAAATGTATTAAAAAATAATTATTCCCCATCGAAAAGAGAAATATCAAAGTCAAAATTAAAAATCGAAGGTTCTCACTTAATTTAATATAAATTTAAATTGAATCCAAACTTGTCCTCTTTTTCAGGGACGTGAGTTAAAAAAGACCGTCTTTATCTTCAAAATAGCTTGTAGAGGTTTATCGCTTTCCATTTCAGAAATCCATTCCAACGTAATAAAGAATAGTTTGCCTTCTAGCAAATTTTACCAACAACAAATCATTTATCTTCACCAAGCTCTGTTTAGATGTAATTAATGAAACTGCAGGTTTGAAAGATGTCACTTGAACTTCAACTTATACGACAAAAAAAAAGTTCAAAAAGTTTTAATTTAAGTTTTAAAAAACTGTGGCAAGCTGGCAACTGAATAAGATATTACATATTTATATAGAATGTTCAAAAGAAGTATACATAGCCTGGTTTATTGGTTTCCCATTAGACCAAACAGTTCCTGTTCCATTAGTCCCCACAATGTTATTATTTATAAATGATCCTACACAAAACTACGTTAATTTCACCACTGTATTAGACATAAATTATCTTAATATACGATATGTCTTTTACCTAAAGCTATAGTTTAATTCGTGAAAAGTTTTATTTAACACTTTAAAGGTTTGAAAATAGATACACTTTAAACTTATTTTGAATTCTCCAAAACAACAACTCTTCCTCTCCACTTCAAACCATGCTTTTAATGCCTAATATTTGGTTGCTAAAATGTGAAGTTTAACTGTTACAACATTGTAGTGTAAAATATTTGTAAAAAAGTATATTTTTTCCGTTTTTCGCCCCTTGTCCCATTTGCCCTTACTCTCCACTAATGTTACTGTACTATAGTTAAAAATTCCACCGTAAGTGTTTATACAACTTAAGTTTGAGTAGTTTGTTTCGCCTTTGAACCTTAGCCCGTTTATACAGTGTAACCTTACTTAGTATTCGTTATGTTCCGCTTTGGTGTGAGTTTACAGCCCTTTAAGCTAGAATGTTGCTCCGTAATACCGTAAGCAGCATTGGCTGCCACCGCTTTTACGGAGTTTACTTAAGGTAGGCGAATACCCAAAATTCTAAAATTTTTACTATTACTTTAATATTTTCCAAATTTGGCATAGTGATTTCAAATATAATGAGCAATGCTTTTTAGGCAAATGTTTTTATTTATAAATATAATTGATTTATTTTAAACGGTGTTTTTCACCTAAAAAAGGGGTTTGCGCTAACACTTCTAGCATAGAAAGTTTTACATTTATTTACCTGAAATTTTTTACAGACGCTCTTTCAATATATATCCATGCCATGATCCTCTAACATCTGGTGTAAATATAAAAGTTTTTTTTAAAAAAATGTCCAAGCGTAAGTTAATCGAAAAAAATCGTTTTTTGTGGTTAATTTACAACATTTTTCTTAATAACTTCTTTTCTTGTAATTTGTATGTAACTCTAGATTGTTATTGCATGCATCAGTTCAAAACGAAGAATTTAACACATAATTAATGTTTATAGGATGAAAATTCAATGTGGTAGACTTGTTAGCGTAAACCTCTTTTTTTAGTAGAAAAACACTGTTTAAAATAAATAAATTATATTTAAATAAAAAAATGCCTAAATAGTATTATTCATTATATTTGGACTAAAGTAATAGGAAAAATTTTAGAATTTTGGGTATTCGCCTACCTTAGAAGTTTTATTCACAGTTGTGTTGAAAAAATGTATTCTCTCTCTATTTGCTAATTTATAAGACATTGCCCATTAGGGTGCATGTTTTAGTGTTAGTTTTTTTAGAAACATTATACAAAATGAAATTTTTTTTTCAATTAGTTTAAGTTTAGTATTGTTGCTAAGTTTGTCTATACAAATTTATTAAAATCGGTAGCACAATGCAGAGAAAAATATTTAAAAAGAAAGCATACAAATATATACGTTGTTCATACGTTTTTATTAAACGAAAGTTTTATGTAAAATCTACAGATAGAAAAACTTCAGAAATAGGAAAGTAGATTTATATAACCTGAATACTATATTTAATAAGGACATTTAAATTTCTTGTTACTGAACAACGCTATGCTTTTAAAAACAATATATTTAAGATAGTACCGAGACTTGACTACCCATGTCAAATTTATGGACCGTTAAGAAATTCCTTAAATCTTTACCACATTCCACATTTTCTACAAGGCTCAATGCCTCAACCACATTACAAAGAGCCCTTTATAAAGTTCGCTCCTCAATCAAACTATTTTAAAATGCATCCCACAATGCGGGACAGTTCAAAAAAGAATTTTAAGAAAGCGTCATTAAATATTCCTTCTATCAGGACAGTTACCTTAATACTTCCAACCAGCCAAAGCACTCGAAGAATTTATAGCAGGGCTCAACCGATTTAGAGTCGCTTTCTTGGCTGGATATCCAGCAATTAACCCAATGAGTGATGACTTAGAAAGGGTTTTTCTTTCAAGAAATGAAGAATGAAACTGGGATGCGACGTTTGGAGAAAAAATGATGATTTCATCGTGTTCAGCCACGGACTACGTTTCGCTTTCAAACTGGCAACTGAGCTGCCATATTTTGTTGAAGATCGCGATTTTGGCAGTATTTTAAAATTATGTAAGTCGGACATTTACTTAGATGGTACTTAAAATGACTGGTATTAAATATTTTCAAAATTTTCTGACTCATGGGGATTTTGTTCAATTAAAAATTATCAGCAAGCGTGACTTGTACATCACCAAAAATATTTGACTAAAAAAAAAAGACAGAATCATTTAAATCGAATATCTTCTAGGGTGTGACGTGTATATTTCCAAAACAACTTTAAAATGTAATCTTTTAAAAATGCATATAAATGTAATAAACGTTTTATAATCTTTTATAAATTATAAATGTAATGTAATCTTTACTACATTTGCTTAATAAGTTTAAAATACAACATAAAGTTATATTTCAGTGCTTTGGGTGATCTTGCCAGAACGTGCAGGTAAACCAACAGGGTAGTACAGTACACGATTTGGGATGGATGGAGTATAGTCCTCATAAGAGAGATATAATTTTCTTGATATAATTATCCCTATGTGAAAATTACCTTTTTTAGCCTACTTTTCTTTTTTTTTAATTCGAAGAATTAAAAAAAATGAAAAAGTAGGTATTGACATGCGGTCGATGTCCGTCCGTCCGTCTGTCTGTCCGTCTGTCCGTCCGTCCGTCTGTCCGTCCGTCCGTACCCCCCTTCCAAAATCAGTTCTAGCAATCCGATCTTAAAAATTCTTTTTTTATTAGAAAGGTATAACCTCAGACACCCAACTTTCATACTTTTTGTCCGTCTGTCTGTACGATAGGACGGACATAAATCTACTATTTGTCGACGAATTTCCCATTGAATTAGCATTGAAATTCAATTTCGAGTAATTTAAATCGCTGAATTTAACTGCAAATGCTACGGACAAGTGATATACGTCAAAAAATTCAACGTATCCAAATGAGAATATATTGAAAATTTCAGAAAAGAATTCGAATTCTAAGTACTTCAATTATTTAAAAAAAACTTCAAAATTTAATGCTCATTTAAAAAGCATAGGAAGCCATTTTATTAGAAATAAATTACCACTGCCATGGCAACAATCGCTTGAGAAACTTTAATTCTTTTAGGCAATGAATTAAAATAAATTTATTTTTGTGACATCGATCAGTTTGAAATGACGTCAAACATATATTTCACTTCGAGATTCCGTATGTTGGTACGAAATGTTTTCATTCTATTTAAAAGCGAGAACTATTACATATTTATTCTTTGAAATATAAATTTTTGTAAACGATTTAAGTAATAATTATTTAATTATCGAAATAAAATAAATGAAACTAGCTGAATTTAGCTGGTAAATGTATAATATAGAATTAAAGCTGTGTTTGACGCCTTTTTACCTGTTAAACACAACTGTTGTTTGGAAGCAGGTTAAGTGACAGATTCTGTTACAAACCTACTTGTTTATTTACATTTATTATTTTAAGTGCATTTTGGAATAGTTTTTATGGGGTTTTTTTCTACGAAAAATTAAATATTTATTTATAATTTCAAGTAAATCATGCGGACGATAAGTAATATTTATTTTAATGGCGATAGAAAATAAATGAAAATAATGGCTTTACGATGTTGAAATTATAGCTGGATGCTGTGGTTAGTGAAATTTATTCTTTTGTATATAAATTTAATGTAGAAACGGTTGTTGATGTCACTTACTGTTACGATCCTAGTTTTTTCAAGATAAGAATTTTAGTAAGTATTTAAGTAACAGGAAAGTAGGCTATTTTAGTTCTTTTAGAACTTCTTGTTTACATAGTCATTTCAAACTGTTTAATAAAATGGTAGTGTGTGCTATCATTCAAGAGGTAAGGGGGAATGTTTAAAAAAAGTAGGAAATAAAAAATGTATAGAAATGTTTAGGAGGACAGAATGATTTAAATGAGAATAATAATTAAGTACGGAATCATTTCAAGTTTCTCATAAAATAAATTGATTTATGTTTTTCCGGTTTATCTTAAATTTATTTTTTTATGTTCATTGAATGTGTCATTTTAATTTAATCTATTAATATTATGTACTTTGAGAACTTTTTATTTGATTTTGGCGAGTCTTTAAAGTTCCCACACAATGCCAACGCAAAACAAAGGCGAGCTCTGTGGGATATACTTGGCAATCTCATATATTCCGGGGCTACCTCCTATCTTGACACGGTCGAAGCTCCAACGAGGGACTGAAACATAATTTCCAAAGACTTTCTTCCCAAAAAACACGAAAAAAGCGTGGAAGTTTGACGAAGAAAAGAAGGAGAGGTCGTCAGATATTTTGGATATATTAATCCCTTCAGCACGTCGTAACAGGATGTTAATTCTGAGAGTTAGATGAAGGGTTTTTATTTTATTCTGAAATATTTACGAAGTATGGGGTCTTTATTTTCTGCGGGGTCCTTTGAAAAAGGCGATGGCACGTTTAAAAAGAGACAAGAAAGGTTGCGTCATAAAAGGTGACAGAAGGGGAAGGTGTGGAGGTGTTAATGGCTGATTTTGAGTTGTAATAAATAACGGAGTAATAAATAACGCTAGGTCTAGCTACTCTCGTTTAGGAACTTGTGTAAGATCTTGTAGTTACTTTATTTTGGGAAGCTATTGTGTGTTTATTGTTAGTGATAAGGAGAGGCTTTTACCATTTGACCGTTACAAACGTAGAGTTGCATGTACCCTTCTGCATTCTTCCCAGCAATACACATGATATTTTACTTATTAAAAAAAGTTTCTTTAATATCAATTTAAAATAAATATTATTTTGTTAAGATGCAGTTTACTTGTTTTATATGAATAAGTAAAAAGTATGTAACAGTCAAAGTTTTATTTTTGATTTACTTACAATATAAATAATAATTACTTACAATTATAAATAATTCGATATATCAAGTGGTTAAGATCAGTAGTTACATAAAAAATATACAGTTCATATTTATGGTTTTTCTGTATTCAGTATGTTTCACTTTTGAAACCTCAACATAATTTTGCCCCATATCTTTTAAAATATGGAGCAGTCTAAGTAGGTCTTTTGCGATCCGCAGACATACACACAGACAGACAGACTCTTTCTTTTATTATAATAGATTTGTAAAATTCAAATACTTTGTGGCAGTAAATTAATTTTTATACAAAGTTAGACGCAAATCAACTAAGAAGTGTCCTTAATAGTTTTTTATTCTTGCAAAGGTCTTACACGAAATGTTTTGTACCTTTTCCGTTAATTTTAGTCTTAATAAAATTGCGTAGGAATAAAAAAAATACTTCATTGTTCCAAGTTCATAACGTCCGCTTGCAATTATGTATTAAAAGGAGTTAAGATCAAGATAGAAAAATTAATTTAATCATAAAATTAACTTCCTCTATGTTCATTCATCTTAACTTGTTATATGAATTAAAGGTATGTAACTCTTAAATATTACAGTAAGTTTTACGCTAATTAAATTTTTTTTGGAACATGAGGAAATAAGTCTCAAGATTGAGAACAGTTTTCGCGCCATCTATTAGATTATTTTGTTACTAGATGTCTGAAAGTATTTTCTTTTAGATTGAGTTGGTGCAGGCGTGGTGTGAATTCAATGTTCATAGGTAAATAAAGCGAATTTAGTAAAAGAAATTGTGCCTAAATAAATTTGTTACAGCCACATAAATGTCGAAGTATTAAAATGCAGCTCTAAAGTAGGATATTTTAATGTTGGATAGTTGGCAGCCTTAGAAAACTTAGTTAAAATCTGCTCTAATATCAAAAATTAATTTCTCCTTAATCTCAATAGAATTGACTAACTTTTATAATGGTTCAAGTGTCCATCGTTGTGGAATAAGGTCAATTTCCGTTGAAACGAAACACGGTGCAATAAAAATTTCGACCGCTTGAAACACAGTTTTACTGAAAACATAAGCATTTTACACGGTCTGCATTGGCGAGCAAGTGTCGTTCCCTTTAAAAAATACAGCACTAAACAGCGGTGACTGCTTGTAATAACTTTTTACTTACTAAAAAAATTCCATGGCTTCCCAATAAACAAGGAGTCTTTCTTATTCATCTCTCACCATAGTTGGTTTTGAGACATTTAATTTTGAAATGGGTTAAATTACTTGTTAAACACCTTTTATACGCTAATATTAAAAAAAAATACCATCTTTTGAGGTTATCAATTAGCAATTTCATCACTTTCCCTACTAAAAATGGTCAGTAGAGATCAATAGAAAATTTGTATGTGGAAATGGCCTACTGGTACCAATAGAAATCTCTATTGATATCTATACAAATCTCTATGGACTCTATTGATATATATACAAATCTCTACTGATCTATATAGATATCAGTGCAGGCCTATTGATGTCATTTGAGATCAGTAGCTTACTGATATTTTCTTTACTGGTGTCGGTAAAGCTCTATTGATATCAATAAGAAATATTATCAGTTGGTTACTGATATCAATAGCTTCTACTGATAACAATAGTGGCATCCGTAGAAATAAGTAGCCATCAATAAAGCTGCACTTATGTCAATAGATTTTGTATTGATCTCTATGGATCATTTTTAGTAGGGTTATGCATTTAAAATTGGATTACATTGATTTTCTAGATATTATTTTTTATTTGAATAAAAAGTATTCATATTTAATATACATATATACCAATACCATCTTAAATATACTACATACCAAGACCAAAACTGCAGCTTAATGCGATTAATTTAAATTATGAATAGCCATAAAATACCATAAAAACAAATTTTATCAGCATAAAACCAACGTTTTGTATTCACGGAAAATCGCATTCATACATTTATGCCTCTATCGATAAGTTTATTATTTCCTATTTATCATTAAGGAAAAGTATTTACAGAGTTCCCTTTTTTGCCAATAAACAAAACCAAGGTAAGTGTAAGATTTATGAATATTCCGTATAATTATGACTTTAGTCCACAGTTAGAATAAGCCTGTCATTCAATTCCGAGGTCTTTTGTTCACGGAGAGAGGCGGGCAGGGCTAATTAACATTCGGAATACTCAGAAAAAGCAATTAATGTTTTCTTTCTTTTGAATAGTTTTGCGTTTGAATGGAACTTTCTATGCAGAAATTCACGCAATCAACTTTTGTGGGGAACACACAGAAATGCCGCAAACCAATTGAAATCTATATTCCTTTAGATTTATTTTTCTTTCGAAACAGTGAAAAGGAGCCTACTTCGATACACAGTTAAGATACTCGTTATTTATGGAGAACAGTTTTTGAACTTTAAACTTTTATCTTAACTCATTATAACATATTACAGCAATTGAATCGGTGAGTGCAGAAACAACGCCAGTCAAAAATTTCAAATTTTTCTGGAGGGAGAAAAAAAGTAATAACTCATCATCTATTTCTGCACTCAACACTCGAAACAAACGTCCTGTATTTACGGAACTACTCAGCAGACTAACGTAGTTTTTGCACCCAACACGCATCTTGCCTTTCTAAGTTTATTTTCATTGAAAACGAATTTTCGGATTTTTTTGACTGAAGTGGTTTTTGCACTCACCGATTTAATTATTATTTTGCTTTAAGTCCACGGAGTTAAAAAAAATTGTTAAACATAATTTTTAATAAAATATGAGCTTTTCCTAACATTTTCCAATAAGACACTCTACAAATATATTTCCAATGTAGTTTAATGTTTTCAGACAAAAATCTTGAAGAATTGCATGTTCAAAGAGTTCGTCAGAGTTAGTAATTAATATAAGTTCCAACTTTTAATCATAAAACAGATAATTTAATATTTTAAAATTCTATAATGATCTGATCAGGATTTTTTTGTAATTCCCTGCGTATGTAAATTATAAAAATTTATTTGAAGCAGTTAGTAAAAGTGAAGTATTTGAACTTGAGCTTTCCTAATTTTTTTACTATACTCCCCATTTGTTTCATCTTATGTGAATTAGTTTATTTCAGAAAACGAAATTTTGTAAATATTTCATCTTGTTCTTAATGCAATCCGTGCTCCGATTAATCCTCTGCTCCTACGCGACATGAACTCACCAACGAAAATTTAAGGAATAATTTTAAGTAAATTTTTTCTTATATTTTTTGCTTTTTTTTGTTTTGTTCCCCTTTTGTTTAGGTATAATCTGAAATGTTGCTTGATTTCGATTGTATAATTGTATGTGTTGTCTGGAGGAGAGCCCATGGGCCCCTTGGCAACCAATGTATTCTGTTTTTTGAAATTAAAAGTTTCTTCTCTCTCTTCTTCGTTTTCATTCTTCTCAATTTATTTAAATTAATATTTCGGTTGCCACTCCCGAATCGAAACAGTTTAAACGAGTTGTTTTCGCTTTTCAGCAAGAACGGAGAAAAACAACACTACGGTAGTCTCTTACACAACCCTTTTCGATATGGGTACAAAAATAAGCCCGTGTTTTTTTGTAGCTTTTCATTCATCGATATAAAAGCTTCATTACCCTTAGAGAGTATTGGGGGATTCGGAAAACTCGGGGCTTTAATTTAAAGCGAGAAAGCCTTTTCTGAAATCCGTTTCGGGTTTCTTTACCAAAGCTAATGACGGAAAGAGTGTAAACAAATAAACGAGTGAAGAAGAGACTGAATAGACTGGGAGAAAAAAACTGTGGTAAATTCGGAACAATTTGCTAAGAGCTTTTCATTTGGGGCACAATTATTTTGTGCAGATCTTAAAGATTCGAAAATGATCACAGGTCAGGGAAAAAGGGACCAATCTGGAATTTCTTTTGTTAGTTCTGGACGGATAACATTGAATTAATTGTAATTACAGGATGAAACTAATTTTTCTAATTCATTAACTATTCCTGACTTATTTCAGAGTTTAAATGGTAAAATAATATGACATATTTTATAAAAAATTAAAAAAAATTGTTGCTTTAGGAAAAATGTTTTAAAATATATGGTTAAAAAACTACAGAATTAAAACTACAGAAAACACTAATTTTATAATTGTTTCATAAAAACTGTAGTAAAAATACTTTTTATCGAACTAATTTAGTATAAACACATTTCACAAGTTAAATGTCAGTTTTTTTGTTATCACATACAGTAAAAAAAACTAATTTTTTACAACCTATTAACTTTTCCTTGTCGAAACATGAATGATGCCATCGCTTTAGTTGATAAGGAGATCATCGAGTATTAAATAACATTGCCTTGACTAATATTCTGTATGCTATATTTAAAGTTTAAGTTTAGTAATTTTATCTTTCGAATGGTTAATTATCAGAACATCCTGTCATTAAAGAATAAATCGTAATACATTTAAAGTTTTATAATGCTTAGAACGAATTACAGATGTTGAAAGACAAGGTTTATTGATTAAATTTACTAACATTAATTTTAAGAAGGTAGCAATTGTTTCCGAATGACAAAAATGGTTGAGATATTTTGCCTTTTACAACAAATGGTTTAAAATGCATTCAGTTAATAAATTTAAACAAGCAAATTAAGTTTTCTAAATCGAAACAACAAATCAGTTTAATACTTTTATTAAAATACCTTAAATTGTGATTCGTAAATTTTTTTTTAATGAAATAAAGAGACGTTTTTGTTATGTTGTTGTAGTTTACTTGATAACACTAATTTGTGTTCATAAATTTTCATGTTTGAGGGAGTTTACAAAAAAGTTGTCCTTTTGAATAATAAAACCTTTCAAATCAATGGCATTCAACTTTGAAAATGTAAGATATTAATAACTATTCGGATCTGTAGATAAATGTCTCTGAAAACATTGTGTTAAACGTATCAGCATACGTGGATTCAATGTGTAGAATTTCTTCTTTCTCGTTTTTAAACAAATGAGCAAGTTACAAATATAACTTCACTGGACATGCTCTGATAAGTTGGTGTTTTTAACTTCCTGAATTCTTCCATAAATTGTACTTTTTTTAACGCTCCAAACTTTTATGTAGTAATCAATGGGGAAGAGTGAATATAAAGTACAGTATTCAATGATAACGAGGCCCAGTGGTTCAGTGGTAGTGCTTCGCATTGCCACGCCACAGGATCGAAGATCGAAACCCGGATTAGGCAAGGTTGACCCATCTTTCATCCCTTAAGTGGGTCTATAAAATGGGTACCAAGCATGCTTGGGAATTAAACACTGGGGATTCCGCGTGCGGCTGACCACCTTATCGGGACGTATGCCTAGCATCCCAGAGCCCTAGGTCACAAAAGCTGAAATGGGCACTGCAGGCCTTGGCCCACAAACGGGCTGTTGCGCCAAGGAGTTTAGGAGCATAAAATGATAACTCCTAAAAATAAGTTAATTGGTCTTTTATAACAAAATTAAAGAAAGTTTGTCAAGGTAGTACGTTCTCCAAAGAGATAAAAGATACTACTGCACATGGTTTGTAACCACTTTCGTCTAAAAGTAGCTGCTAGGAAACGATACTATAATGCTACACCCACCCCCCACAAAACAAAAAAATACTTATTAATAATTTTTCCCGCTTCAACACTTGATTATCTCAAGCATCTACCGTACCGTAGAAAGTGCTCCAACTTTTCTTGTTAACATTTTCTTAATAGTGCAGCTGTTGGTATTTTTCTGCTAAACTGTGGAAGGCTCCTTATTACTCTCCAGCCTAATGACACAGATTAATTGGCTTAAGCGAAAGAACACCTTTTGTTTGGGGCGGAAGGGACAAAACTCTGCTCGGGCACAATGCTGGGGCAAAAGCACTCTCCCCCTAAAACGAGGTAACGGATATTTCTTCTTATTATTACTCTTCTTCTTCTTCTTCTTCTTCTTGCAGCCTTTAAAAGGGGCTTAATTAAATATATTAGATCGCGAGATTAAAAGGAGGGGTGTGGTGAAGAGAAGTGAACTGAGAAAGTTGAAATGTAGTTTGTTAAAAATGTAAATTATCGTTGTTTAATTTTTGTAAAATTGGTTTAAATTTGAGATTTATAATGGTGGTCAATTGTGGTACAAAAAGGAATTTCTTCCTGTTCCGCGTTCTATTTCTACAAATAAACATTCAAAAATTTGAATCAAACAATAGGTTTTATTATGATGATAAATATTTATGTGTATGGGTTTTGATTAAAATGTCAGTTGTAACCTTGTCAAGCAAACGAAATGAGTCTGGAAAAAAGTTTTAATATTTAAGCGCTGGGTATAATCCCGTCTTCGCGCATTGTGCCAAAAGCCTTTATTTTTGCGGACTTAAAGTTTGAAGAGGATTTCTACTCTTTTTATAAGGGTTTTGTGTTTGTTGCTGGGGGAGGAGTGTTGTGGCGATTATTATATTATCTTTGTTAAAAGTAAACAGCAGGGCCCATGCCACAATGACTGAATTAAGGAGACGTAATAAAGCTCAATTAAGAGCGAAAACCGGGGCTGTTGTGAAAAAGCGGACGTTGAAAAATGGGGGTGGGAATTTAATTCGAGGTTAATTTTTCTTTTGCTGTAAAGTAAACAGGTTCTCGGGAAATTCATTTGGGTTTTAATCGCGTAATCGCGTATTAGAAAATCTATCTCCTTCATTTAGTGTAGCCGCACATGGTAATCAAGTTTTTGTTTGGGCTAAACTTTTTAATTTACGTCACTGAGAAAGTGTTTTATTAGATTTAAATTAAACACACATGTAATCTAACAGCATTGTTTAAAACATTAAAGATGTATAAGAATGTGTAGAACAGTTCTGAAAATACTTTCAAAGTGTTGTTTCTTATCTGTTCAATTTAAGTTTTATGAAGGAAAACTGTTAGTTTAATTTTCAACGAATGCTTAATGTTATTCAAAAGATAATTCTTCAAAAAATATCAGCGTACTATTAGATTTTGCCCTGTACAAAATAATTAATTTTTATAAGTTTGCATTTCGTTAGCGTTGCTAGTATTTGTCAACATTAATAAAGATGAAATTTTATATTAGATTTTAAACTGAGTAATATTTTCAATACAACTTATTTTAAAGTTCACTGTTAAGTTTTGGTTTGAATTATCGTCGCACTAGAGCTACACGAGGGCTATTGGCGACGGGCGTCGTATTTTAGAACCACACTCAGGTGACGAGCCACACCTGAATAGGCACCCAACGCAACCGTTAAGGGCGACATCGTACGCAGCGTTAGGACTTTGAAGGGTATTTAACGTGCACTCACTTACACGGGGTATTATTCGTCGGACATTTTTGGCTGCACGGACCGTTTATAGGTCGGCAGCTATTTTGGCGATGCCCGGACCCGAACCTGGGACCTTCCGCATGCTAAGCGAGTGCTTAACCGACTGGGCTCCCCAGCCCCTTTCACTGTTAAGAAATTAGACACTGAACCCGTGCACTCATCAAAACACTGAAAATATTTCATCAAATTTTATATGCAAATGTGCACCCTTGACATAACATTATACATTGTTGACTGATTTGTTTTACCCCAGAATAAGCATTCTATAATAGTATTAAATACACTTGTTGTAAATAATTGTACACTCTATCAGTTTTAGTAATAGTTAATTTAATTAGTTTCTAAGAAAAAAAATCGATAGAAAGGAAAGGAACCTAAAACCATAATATTTTTTTTCAATATACTGCATGTTGAAAACTCTTGTAATGCAATATTTACATACAAAATGATCTTAATACAATTTAACCAAAATACACTTCTCATTCTTATAAAATTGCGAAAATTTCTCAAATGATAATCAAATATGTTAGACCTTAAGTAAAATTAATGTTTTAAACATGTTTTCATTATGGATTCACAAATAATTTAAGGAACTCTTTACATACTCTTTACCGCGTAATCTTCTCCATAGCATACTTCTATTTCCTCAACTTAGGTTGTAGCTACCACCATTTTTGGAGTTACTACTTTTGCTGTGTATCAAGGCTATGGTTTTACCAGAAATATGGTACTACGTGTGGTACTACGGAGTGGTAAAAGTGGACATCGTTGCTGCAAATTGCGGTGGCAGCTAGAAAGTTCCAGGATTGCGGTGAAATTGTGTACCTAACAGTGGATCTCTAGTAGGGAACTACACTCTCAGAAATAACACTTTCATTTTTGACGATTCGTGAATCCTCAAGCCTCATTTCGTTAATTTTGAGGATTGTTTCGTCAAACTATCACGTGACTTTTGAGTAAACGCGAATCCTCACTTTTGCGATCGGGGTTTGACGATCCTGTATCTTGATTTTGAGGAAACTGAATCTCATTGTTGTACTCACATGCTCAAAAATGACGAAATAATTCTTTAGATCAGACGACATTCAAATCCTCATAAAAATAACGATTCAAATTTCCTCACTTTGAGGAATCGAAAACTCGGAGCATTTGCCAGTAACGGAATCGTCAAAACTAAGGAAAATTTCTTCGTTTTTGAGCATTCATTTTTTAGAGTGTATGTCAATAAAAATGAACCAGGTAATAAAAATTCTATTCAAACGCTGCTCCAAATAAAGCGGCGCCGGTTAATCATCCCCTATTTATGGGCAGTCAAATCGAGACCTCCCACCTGACGCGATCCGTGAAATGCGATCGCGCCACCGACAGGCAGGTACCGATGCCACATCACGCACTCCCTGTCATAACTCCGTGACGGTTTTTATTATTACTTTTCCTCCTGAAACGGATGTCCCGGGTCCATTTCTCACACCGCGGGGTGGTTAAAGAGATCCCGACGCTTAAAACAAAAGACTCTCTTCTGACACGGGGGGTCTCCCAAGTAGAACAAAGACCCAGGCGCCGTCGTTAATTGCCCACCCTCTGCCCACCCCATTGTTCTTCTCGCTTTTAAAAGTTCAACAGAGTGCCCCACACCAGACAAGCTTTAATTAAAAGTTAAACACTTACTTTGACAGTGGCTGGAATCTGACGGGTTCATTACAGGCCCCGTTTTCGAGTGTAGCCCCCCCCCCCCTCCCCCTTCAGAAGATTATGAAGCGCTCAACAATGCGTCATCCATCAACGATTAATGTTTGGAGGAATAGAGCGGTAATTATGTTAGAGTCCGACACCGAGGTGGCGAAAGCCGCCGTGGCACACTGAAACACAGAAAAGGTGGGGATCCGTTTTAAAAGCCTTTAAATGCAGAGGCCTCTTTTAAATGCTTTTACAAGTTTATCAGCCGCGGTGGCAAGGATATATCCGGCACGGCGCATCCGATACAATTAGAGAAGTAATTTCGGCGGCCCCCTACTTTTCAAAACCCGGTGAAAATGCCGCCGTGATTAATTACTGGAGTAACGGGAGTCCCTCCATATTTTCGGGAGCGAGTTAATTAACGTAAAAAGCGAGACCGCGGCTCGATTCGGCCATCAATTCTCATGATGTCTTCGGTTTTAAAGGATATTGTTGTGGCTGGGACATGAGTGATGAAATGTCAGAAGCGTCTTTTGAGGGCTAATAATTGATTCCCTAATTATTACAGATCCACATTTAGGGAGATTAGGAGCCGTGAGGGATGCGGCGACGTAAATTATAAAAAGTGATTCTTTTGAGATGGAGTTTAAGTGTTTCTAAAAGGAAAGATAATGGGTGGGAGAATATTTTGGACGATTAAAACCATCAGGATCAATCTTTCAGTATTTTAAATCTATAACAAAAGTATATAAAAGTTAGAAATGCTTTTAAAAATATGGCATTTGGCGTGTGCTTGCTTGATAATGATTGTAATATATCGATATGATGTGATGCTTAGATTTGGTAACAATTGATTTCCCAATTTGTTCATATCCTCATTCATAAAATTAGGAGCCAAGAGGTATTTGACGAGTTTGAAAAGGGAATTTTTAAAAAGTATTGTTTTAAGGACTTCTAGAAATTTGGGAGAAGTACACTGTTAAAAATAATAGTTCAAGGTTGAACCAAAATACGGTTCAAATTTGCTGCAACCATGATTTGGTAGACTGTTGAACCATAAAACGGTATTTTCAAAGTGCGTAACTATGGTGAGAGGTTGAACCATAAAAAGGTTCTCCCAATGCATAATAATAGTGAAAGGTGAAAAAAAAACAATATTTCGTAAGCTAACGCCGTCAGGACTTAAAACCCCACAGATTTAACGAGCACGTCTGCCCCAGTAAAGAGATCCGATTTGTAGGATGACTGGCAGTAGGTGGGATTCGAACCCCCGCTCTCCTGAGATGCTTGAAACTCTAGGCTGATGTCATAACCACTCGTCCAAGGACTGGTCAATTCTCAAGCAGAAACAGTATTACTCAGTCATGGCGCTGCGTTTGAGTAAACAGTTAAATTGTCGGATGCGGTTAGTAGAAGTTGAACCGAACTATCGTGCTATTGGAGTAGAAGTCGAACCAATTTTTCGCGAAAGCCGGTCTATTTCCAGAATGTAATAATTGGTTGAACCATTTTATGGTGTATCTGCTAGAAGTTCTTCATTTTTCACCAATATTTGGTTCAAAGTTGAACTGAAATTTTTAACAGTGTAATAGATGGAACCATATTTATAGCATGTAAGTTATTTAAATGAATGCTTGAAAATTTTCGTTACTAAATGCGTAGCAGTAGAATAAAACAAAATTAAAAGCGTATGAAAATAAAAATTATCGATAAAATCCTAAATGGGGAGGGGGAAGGTGTTAAAATAACTGAGAAAATATGTAATAGACTAGACTGAATGTTTAAAATTTCAAGTACAAGGACAATAACTTTGTTAATATACCCTGAGGGAACTTTATAAGTTACTAATAAAAAACCCTTTTTTTCAAATTTTCTATTGATTTGTTGCAATAATTCCCAAACCATTTGTCAATCAATTATATTTTAAAACGATACGTTTGCAGCACAAACTCTTCCTTTTTACAAAGTTGCTTCTTCTTGTGAATATATTTCTAAAAAATGTGATGAAAATGAGAGATTGCATACCAAAACTTACGAAAATCAATGAAAGTATAATAACTAAAAATTCACCTAACTTAGGTAGATGGTATGGGATAGTCAACATATATATTCCGGCTTGTGCGCTTGATCAGGGACCAGCTTCACTTCGTAGATGAAATCGTATGAATGATTTTGTATTAATTTGTGGCGATCATTCATCTAACTAAATAAAATTATAATTTTAATTATTTTCGTTCAAAACTTGTTTTCAAGAGCTTTAGTATTTTTTTAGTTAGTTTGGATTTACAAAATAAAAAATATATGTTTTTTTCTCAAGTGACACAAAACTTTTTCAAATGGCCTATGAAAGACTGTACCAAAGAAAATGGTTGGAGAATATTTATTTACTAGAAATATTTAATTTCATGATTTATCGTTAAAATTTTTCATACGTACCATTTTTAATTACAAACAGAAATGTAAAATAATTTCTTGTGATTTTGATTACGTGACTAGTTAACACTTTTATTGATAAAAAATATTATACAGCGATATACATGTTATTCATTTTAATGACCATATTAAGCATTCAAATCTTGATTTCAGATGCACCTATCCCTATTGCGACACAAGATGACTGTAAAGATGAAAGTTATAAGGAAATACTTGAAGATGCATTCTTTAAAAATATTACAACCAAGACATTAAATAAAAATGTACAAGAATTCACTGTAATCACGCTTTAAAAAATAGTTTTGGTATAGTTTAAAGCAAATGAGAAGTTCTGATTAGTTAGAATAATTTATTATAGTTGTCGCATGAATTTTGGCAATCTAAATATTATTTTATAATTAGCGAATGAACAAGACAAATGGAAGTGTCAATTGTGGTATTTTGTTTTTATTTTTGTGCTTAGTTACATAAAGAACAACATCCCAATTTGTCAATAGATTCTTTTACCTAGTATGACTTAATACTATGTCAGGGATAAGGAACAGCAATATAATTATTCAGAAATAATTTACAATCATTGCTTGTGTAAAAACTTTATAGTGTTTGCTAAACTCCCAGGAGATAATTTACGTTTTTATACTTTTATTATAGTAAAAAACTATTTCAGAATGTCTTATATAGGTGTAGTTATCGAAACTACTTAAATATTTCTTAAATGTCTCAAATATTTGATGCCTTTACCTATTCAGAATTGTTCGAAATATCATTTTTGCTTATTTTCCAAGACTTTTATAAATGACTTGTAACCGCAAGACTAACGTAACGTGGCATAATATTGATTGGTGTTAATGAACTTCACTAACAATAGGATTAATTCGTTTTAAATTAGCTCTAAACTGTTTAGAATTATTTTTATACTAAATAATTGTATTTTTGATGTAGAAAGACTATAATCAAATTTTAGAAGAACCCTTATCAAGTTCTTCGTAAAACTAACTGTTTACACATAAGTAGCTTTTTTAATATAAAAGATTTCTTGTTTTTAAAGTTATTTTAACTTTTCTTACTGAAAATGATAAAAATAAACATAATTTTTTTATCAGACTTCACAAATGTTTAGGACGTTTTGCTAACTTATTTATAATTGAATCAATGTATTAAGTTTACTTTCAGAAATGATTTGTGCTTCTTATAAACACATTTATTATTTTATGACATGATAAGTTTAAGAAACCCCTATTTACTTAAAACCTTGAATTCATTACTTCGTGGTTGATAAAAAAACTTTAATGCTAGCGTCATTTTTAATGTCATACTTAAAATCCGAAGCAAAACAGCTTTGGTAGTTTTAACTTGTTTTTGATGAGCACATAGTATTTCGAACACGTAAAAAAAATCGTTATATCCCATAAAACTACACAATATCTAGTTCATTATTTCTTACCTTCGAATATCCGTAATTCATTATAAATATCAGGCTCAAGTTTCAGTTTAACATACCTGTTTCCATGATGCGTATATTTTTTATGCAAATTACCACCCAACTGGGAGGTCGCTATTTAATCTTTAAGTAACGATCAAAAATTATAAACTTTAGGTTAACAAATAGTCCTACCTAGAGTCTTTTAGGCACGCAATAATTCAATATGCAAGTAATCTAGAAGCAAGTAGTAGTATTAATAAAAAAGTGTTAAAGAAGACCCACGAAGAATTACGATCTCAGTAATAGACCTAAATCGCTAGGAGCAACTTCTTCATCAACCATATTTTATAAAAGCAACGGTAAATTTCGTGCCACCGTTTGATCATAAAATAATGATTTTTCAAGACGAAAAAGATAAAAAAAAGGTTATTTATGTACAGCACCTATTAGCTCCCCCACCTATCTTTTGAAAGTTTAATACTTCTCGTAAAAACCTCTTGGAGAAACAGGTCTTTAATTTATTAATGACTTGGATCAAAGGCAACTAAAAGACGATGGAAGTAAAAAGCCTATGAATATCAACTAATTACTTGCGCAAGCCTAGTCCTCGTATGAATATTCATAGGGGACACAACGTAAAGCATAGAAGAAAAAAATATTCTGGGAAATGTAATCATCCGACGATATAAAAGCTTGGTGCATAAAAAAGACGGAATGATCATTAAAAAATGGAACGTTTATCTTTGTTTTTGTTCGTTCATATGAAGCTATTTAAGATGAGTGTACGGAATATTTAAGAAATAGGCGACTCACTCTGGAATTAGTTTAATCCAGTTTTCATGCTGTAAGTAAGTTGAGAAATAGGAAGTTAATAATTCATTGGAATTTAACATCAAAGAAAAGTTTTGTAACTTTTTTTATTTTACTTTTGAATTATCGGTATCAAAATTAATTATTGGAAAATAAAGCTTTATTTTTTCAGTCGAAAGAAACCGTTTGCTGACTAATATTTATTTAATAAAAAATAACTATAATTAAGTGCATTAAAATATATTTTTATGACTGAAACTCCAATTTTTAAGAAGATACAAAGAACTGAAATTTCAAAATATAATTATTTACTGTCCTAATAAATTGGAAACTCTAAGCAAATAGTATTGTTTGTAGTTAACAAGATAAAATTTGTAAAAAAATTTTATTACTTTAAATTTAAATTTTACTTATACAAAATAAAATTTGCATACATTTATTTCAAAATTTGGAACTGATCAACATGGGATATATAGTGTAATACTATTAATGATAACTCTTTTTTCAGCAATTTATAGAAGATAACATATTTTTATGTCAATTTGCAATTCTTCATTCTTAAAATTTTTATACTTAGACTAGTTTGAAAACTTAACTTGGAAGAATTATACTGTTGTATTTTAAATGGTATATGTAATGTCTTACCTTGGTAAGAATGTTAGCTGAATAGATATTTTTAATTGTATAAAAAATATTAATCTTATTTTATGGTGAAAATTACGAATTTAGTAAGTAAAATTTTTTGTAAAGATTCTTACTAGATAAATAAAATAAAATTGTAATATTTTTGACTTTTTCTGATGCTTAAATGATAGCAATATTTGTTTTTAATTAATATTTACTTATATGACTCAATATATATTACTGGTACGTGACAAAAAAAACTTATCTCCTGATTTCCTTACTAGCAATTGATTTTCATATAAAAATATTACTTACTTCCAAATTTTATGCTATTAGTTGAGATAAAACGTATTTTTATTACATACTTCCATCCTTACACATGCCGCTAAACCTGACAATTTCTCGTTAGATAATAAATCATATTTTTTGTGTCTAATTTTAAGAAAGTGGTGAAACAGCAAGATCCTTAAATGCTCTCTAATTTTCTCAACCTGATATCGAGCCTAGCTAAAGAAAATTAAAAGATCTCATCTACTGATAATCAATACTCTACCATCACCGTAACTGATCTAGAAAGATTAACAGCTTATGCAGGCTTCCTAACCATTATCTCCGAAAAACCTGTCCACGGACAAAGTCTTTTGACAAAAGTGCGCCAACTTGTCTCCGAGCGCCAAACCCTAAGATTAAAACAATAGATCAACTTTCCTTTTACACTCATCAAAAGGTAGAAAAAATCTCAAACTTTCTTCACAAAATAACAGGCGCCTCAAAAATTCACAACCCTTTGTTGCCCCAGGAAAGTTTAACGGATAAAACCTTAAAAGGGGTTCTTCCTAGTTGCCGTATCAGTGTGAAAAGCTTTTAACTGATACTTGGCAAATTTTGAATAGAATTGGCTTCCAAAATAATAAGCTTAATGAAAAGATACAAATCCTCTCTTAGATTTTTAGACTCAGGAATTTCTGTCTTCCATACATTTTCATAGTATAAGCTAGAAATAAACCTACAACTATGACATGAAATATCTAATAATATGAAGCTATTCCACAAAGTATGATTCTTTCTAAGTTAAATTGACAATATAAAGTATGGTCACACACTTTATTAAAATCAATTAAAGCAACAAAGATGTAGATTTATTATATTATTAACAAAGTAACCCTTCTAAATATTAGGGAAAAAATTAATAAAGAAATATGAAATTTTAAATAAGTTAAACTTTCCAGAAAAAAATATTTACTTTTATTTCGCTTTCAAATAAAACTATATTCACAAGACTACAAGCATCAAGTTTTTTATTAAACATTTTCAGTTAGAATCTTGTCAACCAAATGCACCTTGTTTGTATGAAGGGAAGGGGGGGGGGGGGGCTAAAAGAAGTAAAAAAACAGGTCTTATCCAATACAGCTCAAGCCTCCTCATAAAGACAAAGTTTAGATGCATTTCCTTAATGTCCAATTTGTCAGTCAACCATGGGTTTAAAGACAAAGTTTCCCCCCTTCTTCGCGATGAAAAAGAAGTTTTGGAGCTAAAAGAAGGCCGGAGTAATTATAATAAAGAAAAAGGGTAAAGTGGGGTGGGTAGCAGGGGGCAGCTTAGAACAGGGGCTTGGAAATGGGGTAGCAATTTACGCCGTTCTTTGCTGACAACTTCTCTTTATCCCCCCTTCCCGCTCGCAGGCTTTAGCAGGAGGCCTCTATGAAAAAGTACAAGGGTGGTTTGAGAAAATGATGGCATCAGTCGATACATTGATCGAGTTAATCGTGATGGGAGGGGGTGGATGTATGTACAGAAATACTTTACTTCCAGGTTGGGGTGTTTATTGCTACTTTTTGTAAGAAAACTGAAGGATAGTTGAAAGTATTTATATGCAAAGGTGTTATTAAAAGTACTCATTCAAGGATACTTAGTATAACCAAATTTATTGACATGGTAGGTAGTGAGTATCTGTACAAGTTTAACTATCCTTGAATAATTGCTTTAAATATTAAAGATATTATTGAAAGAAATCATTCAAGGATAGTTATAATCGAATATTTTTACATTATTGGTTGTGAGTATTTATACAAGTTAAAATGGCGTTTTATCGACAAAAATGGATTTTATATGTATATACGCAAGTATAATTTGAGAAAAGTATAGCGTCGTATAATTACATTTGTGGCACACAGGTGGTCAGAGATGTTTTGAACAGAAATACTTATTTCCTAATATTTTTTTACCTTGTGGAATATTGACTACACGTTAGAAATCCTGTTAACAATTTGTAGCGGCAAAGTTGCTAGAAAATATCTGTGATCCTACGCACAAAATTTGTTGCCAGATTTTTCTCGTACCCATAAGCAGTGCAAAAAATATTCGCGCCTTTCTAATTTTCTGTATTGCTTTGACAGCCATATTCTTTTGATGAGAAAACGGTTTTAACAAGTTGATAGACCTTTAAAAATTCTGTTGAAAAAAATCTAGTCAAATAATGAAGTTATGGCAGACGCAATATTTTATTTTCAAATTAGAAAATTTTAACCCATAAATGAAATATAAAAAACCACAGACCAGAGCATATTTCGGAAATTGATTAAAATACACATTTTTTTGTAATAGAATATTTTCGATCTTTTCCATAATGCAGGGCAATTTTATGATATATAAATATATATCTATATAAATGTATATATAAATAATGATAAATAAAATATGATATATAAATATATATTTATTTCGTAGTTGTCTTCATTTCAATTGCAATAGAATTATGTAAATTAGTTACTAACTGATAAAACCCATGCGGGGGAGTAGGGTAAGGTGGGGTAAGTGGGCCATTGGGGCAAGTGGTGGGCCACCCCCCCCCCCCCCCCCCCTGGCATTTCCCTGGATTATGGACGTAAAAAAATCTGTTACAATATTTTTACGTATTTACCCCAATAGATGCAGGAAACATTATGATGTCATTTTCATTTAAGTTTGTAACAAGGTACAATCCTTTTTGTGAAATTTTTTAAAATTGCATCTTTTCGTAATTCACGCCATCGTACTATTTTTTTTATTTATTTCCGAACGGTTCCTGATACAAAACAAAATGTTATATATTTTGAAAGTGTATTAAACATAGTATCTTTTTGTAGTGTCATGTACTTGTGATGTTGATTAGTTTAAAGAAAAATTGGGGTGGCCCAGTTGCCCCGCGTTTGGGGTAAGTGGGCCACCATAATGGCGGGGTAAGTGGGCCAGGGGTGGCCCATTTTCCCCAACTCTTTAATATACTTAAAAAAAGTCATATTCACTGATTCATATGGTTAGTCAAATTCACTATTCATAGTCCTATTCATTGACATAGGCCAGTTTAAAATCTTTAGCCCTAACATTTTTTTTACACTACATGCAAAAATGACAAGATGAAAATTAACGTACTTTTTCTTGTAGTAAGCTTGCATGCCAGAAAAAGTTGCTATGGGGGAACTATTAAAGATACATCATTACTTTTTTTTCAAACACTCAAAAAATCATGTAGATTATTCCACTTGCCCCACCATATCTCTACCAGTTATGTGTAAAAATATATTAGGGGGGTGGCCCACTTACCCCACCTTGCGGGGCAAGTGGGCCACTCGGATGACCAAAAAGAAAAACATATTTTTAAAATTTATTTTTTGCCAATTTGTGTTAAGGTTGTCATGGGTACAGTAATAACATATGAGAGAATAGACCACACAAAAAAATAAGTTGTTAGGCCGATTACATCCAGTAGTATAAGGGTCTAAAGTCGAATTATGCCTAAAAGGTGGCCCACTTACCCCACCTTACCCTAATTATAAATGTTAAAATTGAATCGTAAAAGTAGTAACACAAAGCCTCTTCAAGAAAAATTGAAAGTCGTTGAAAAGAAAGTGGGAGCTCAGGTGCTAATCACAAGAGTACGCAGGTAGACTCGTTGTTAGTGGACGATGAAAAATTATTTAGCGTTTAAAATCATAAAATATCGGCTTTAATTTCAAGTTTTCTTGATAGAAAAAAACTTTTTTGCTAGTTTACAACGATAAAATTTGTTTCTTTTTACCTACTTGATGAATTTTTCAGCAAATATAAACCACAGTATATCGGAACAAATGGTTTTGTCTAAATTTTAAAAGGCTCAATTCGCATTATATAAGCTAAATTCCTTTAAAATTTCTATTTTGTAATTTAAAAGGAATCGAATTCGCGTCTTCGTTCCTAACATATTAAGTTGTAGGGAAGTAACTCTAAACTTTGCCAAGCAATCAAACTCATCTAAGGCATTTGCTTCATCTTTGCAGTTTGTAGTGATTTTAGTAAAGATGTTTGGGACAGAGCAATTTGTTCTTTTGCCATAAGTTTATGCTTAGAATTTTTGATTATCTAGAAAAATTCATATTATTCAATAAATGTATATTTTATTAATAACGAAACTCACACCTTTTACAAAATATATGTATTTTCATTGGTAAATATTAGTTTTTTAAAGCCAATGATTAAGGTTTTCTTAAATTTTTATTCGTATTTGAAACTTCACTATACTTGTTGTGCTATAAAACATATTTTTTGAGCAATTAAACTTTTAGCTTTTTTGGCCCGGATGGCCGAGTGGTTATCATCGCAGGCCAGCAGTCTGCGCGCTGTTCGGGTTGGGTGCGGGTTCAATTCCCGCCTTCGCCCTGGGTTTACTTCCATTCTCTGTGACAGTAAAAACTCTTTCTGTGTCTGTCTTACTTGACGAAGGCTTATAGGGTAAGGTGGGGTAAGTGGGCCATTGGGGCAAGTGGGCCAACCCCCCTGGCATTTCCCGAATTATGGACGTAAAAAAAATCTGTTACAATATTTTTACGTATTTACCCCAATAGATGCAGGAAACATTATGGCATCGTTTTCATTTAAGTATGTAACAAGGTACAATCCTTTTTGTGAAAATTTTTAACATTGCATCTTTTCGTAATTCACGCCATCGTACTATTTTTTTTATTTATTTCCAAACGGTTCATGATACAAAACAAAATGTTATATATTTTGAAAGTGTGTAAAACATAGTATCTTTTTGTAGTGTCATGTACTTGTGATGTTGATAAGGTTAAAAGAAAATTGGAGTGGCCCAGTTGCCCCGCGTTTGGGGTAAGTGGGCCACCACAATGGCGGGGTAAGTGGGCCATGGGTGGCCCACTTGCCCCAACTCCTTAATATACTAAAAAAAATTTCATATTTACTGATTCATAGGGTTAGTCATATTCACTATTCATAGTCCTATTCATTGACATAGGCCAGTTTAAAATCTGTAGCCCTAAAATTTTTTTTACACTACATGCAAAAATGACAAGATGAAAATTAACGTATTTTTTCTTGTAGTAAGCTTGCATGCCAGAAAAAGTTGCTATGGGGGAACCATTAAAGATACATCATTACTTTTTTTTTTCAAACACTCAAAAAATAATGTAGATTATTCCTCTTGCCCTACCATATCTCTACCAGTTATGTGTAAAAATATATTAGGGGGATGGCCCACTTACCCCACCATGCGGGGCAAGTGGGCCACTCGGATGACCAAAAAGAAAAACATATTTTTTAAATTTATTTTTTGCCAATTTGAGTTAAGGTTGTCATGGGTACAGTAAGAACATATGAGAGAATGGACCACAAAAAAAAAATAAGTGGTTAGGCCGATTATATCCAGTGGTATGAGGGTCTAAAGTCGAATTATGCCAAAAAGGTGGCCCACTTACCCCACCTTACCCTAAGTGGGTCTTTGATTAAGCACACAAGTCGGAATATATAGGTACCTACCCCTACATTTGGCTCATAGAAGATTTGCTTTTTGTCACAAATGCAAACGTATATTAATTAGAAAATAATACTTCTTTTCGATTGATATTTGATCATTTATATTTTGTATGGTATATATAACTACTTTAAAAAAAAATATTTTATATATTAATTATATACAACATAAGTTATTATTTATAATTATAACTCACTTATAACTGCACAATAAAAATAGAATATGGAAATAATTTAATCTTTACTAGGGTAGTTGATATAAGGTTTATTTGTAGCGATTAGATTTGCTTTTAGGTGTCTGACTTCCGATCTAGTATTTCACAATTTTCAGGGAATTATTACTCCTTCTGCATTTGACCAAAGAAAAATGTTTTTCCAGAAAGCAATTTTTAGGATAAAAAACTGAAATATAGGTAAAATGTTTTCGAAAATAAACATAGATAAATCGAGCTCATTGAAAGCATTTGCTTCATCTTGCCCTTCACCGTCAATCCTTCCCTAATGAAACTATCTGGGAAACTCGAACTCTTATTTAGTATTCTCAAATTAGCTAAAATCCGTCGACGCTACACACTAATCGAATCAAAGTCGAGAGAGGGAGATCGGGTGCATTCAATAACCAAAAGTCTCAAACAGATAGGAATCTCGGATTGTAAAGGGAAGCTACACTCCCCCTGAAACGAAACGAAATTGCGAAATCTGTTTTTAATATCACGCATTCCTGGCGAGAAAATGTTTTCTCCGGGACAAACTTTTCTCCCGAAACAATTTATTCCGCCCGCAAATAAAGTGTGTTGTGGGGGCGGGACCCAGACTTCGGCGGAATGAAAAAAAAGGCAGAAAAGAAGTCTCGAAAGTGTTGGAGGTAACTTTTGCCTCGCGCGTGTGTCAGTTAGTAGTGGGCGGTAAATACCCTAAAAGCAATTCGCAGTCTGTGGACCGATAAAGTGGCGCAAATGGCGAAAATTAAGTTTCGCCGCTTCGGCTGTCGTCAAATCCACGCCTTTTAGTGCTGGGTTCTGTCTCACTCTTCCTGGCTGATCCATCAGCTAGAGTCGCAGTAAACAATTGCGGCAGACATTTACGGTCACCGGCGGTTGGTTTAATGCCGCAATAGAGTTACCCAAATGTCCAGTTGTTGTGTAACTGAATACACTTTAAATTGTTCGATGTCTGCGCATTCAAAAATAAAATTTTACAATTAAGGATACAAAATTTAATTTTTGACGTACTAACAAACAATTTAGAGTAAAGTTATATCAATAAAAGATCCTGCTGCGTTCAGGACTTCATTTCCAAGTAGTCGTATTTATAGCTGACACGATTAGAGACATTTTTGAATAGTACTTCCTAAGGAGCAAGCCCTTGTATTAGGATGGCTGCTAAATTTGGGATGTATTCCTTGTATCACTCATAAATAACATGTAATGAACATATGTGTATTGAACTGGGGCAAATTATATGTACTTTAAGTTTTTTTGACATCCAAATTTTGACTCACTTTCTAATTGTTCATGATGTTGGGTCTGGTCTCCAGTGTTTTCCGCTGATTTTCCGCTATGCTTTTCCGCTATGCTATGAAGTCCGCTGATTTTCTCTCTATGTTAATGCAATCGAAAAGTATTCTAAATTACTCCGCCTGTATTGAATAGTTTTTGAAACGGTTTTTGATATGGTAATTGTAGCTGGGTTAGTGGGCTCTATAATTCCACTTTTTGAAATTGGTTCTAATATTTTATTGCTAAGTTATTTGTTAAAAACTTAAAACTATTGGAGCCCATTTCATAAAGTGGAATTGTAGAGCAAACTAACCCAGCTATATTTATCATATTTTTCTCTTCATTGGACTACCATAGATGGAAGACTTCGGTTTGGAGACCTGAATTCCTCGTTTATTCCCCATAAAACAAACGCCGTTTAAGCCCAAGACAGCGATAAGTCGGTAAAATACAGAAGCATTTAAAATGTATATATTAAATAGCATTTAAATATATATTAGCATTTAAACATATTATTAGCATTTTAAATATATATATTTCCATTGTAACGTTTGATCTTTTCAACCTACACAACTTGTTTTTCTAATACTTATATTTTTTTACCTTTTTAATATTGAATCTGTCACATACAGACCTTTGATACAAACGAAATCAAACACGTACCTACATAGTGACCAAAAATGTCTTCTACAGCCACCTTGCATCTCTTCGATCCCTTTAACGTCGCGATCCCTCCCCTGTTAGTAGCCGAGAGGCAATCAAGATTGGCTTATATTGAAGGGAGGAACCCGATCCTCGGCTTCCTTTTAATTATTTTCGTGATGCCGCTCTGAGGGAATGCGCCCATATTGGACGACGCCGCTTTTGTGACGGTGGTTTTTATGACGATCCTCGGCTCTGGGATGAGCATCTCTGCTCTTGCGCTTCTTCATCTTTGATGGAGAGTGCCGGGAGCGATGGCTGAAAAAGGTTCAGGTCGTCAATTAAATTGGTATCGCTTTGGTCAAGTGGTAATAAGAAGGTTTTTTTTCGGACATGGAGTTTGTAAAGGGGTTGTTTTATGAAAGCCCCTTGACTAGCTTTGATACATGTTTCTACTCTTTTAGTTATATCTGTTAAAATATAATTACAGTGTAGGGAAATTTTGTTTTATCTATTTCTTTATAATTATATAATAGAGTTAGTTTTTTTTTTCTAAAAAAATATAGTCGTTTGCTTTACATTCCCCTTCGAGGAGAGAAGTACTTTAAACATAAGTTGGGAACTAGTAAAAAGAGTTAAATTCATTACGATATGTAAAACAACATCAACGTCTTAAACAAAGGTTAAAAGTCGTCAACTTTTAGCATTTAAAAAAGTGCTTGTTAGTTACTTTACAATATGTAAGATGCAAAAATTAATGTAGTGATAACTGATACATAAAAATGATAAAAGCGACTCGGTCAATTTAGAAGCATAGAAGTATATCGATTGGAGATGTGTTCATTTTACTAAGACTAATTTCTTAAAAAAAAAAAAGCAGCTCCGCTTACATAATTAATACTTACGTTGATTTAATAGTCATTTGTCATTGTCATATATTACGAATAAATTTTGATGTTCTATATTATAAATTTCAAAATGCAATAGAAAACATCAATTAAGATCCAGGCAATCTTTCTCCTTAATCAATATTCATGGTTCCGTCAATTTTCAACAAGACAGAGAACCTCACAACAAATATCTCCGTACTCAATTAAAACAACACCAAGACACGAAATTCCTCATAATCACCAACCATTTACGCTCACTTATTTGTTTCGGGCTGGAAGACCATTTAACGAAAATAATCGCCTCGACTAAACCTGGCTGCTGAAAAAACGCTTCCCTAAGCCTTTTACAAAGGGGCCCATTACAAAAGGACACGGGCAAGCATTTGTCAGCTACTCTACCAGACATAATAAAGACGTTGTCAGAGGGTGACACCCAGATATAAAACTGCAGAAGCGATCCAGCCAAGTGAAAGGGAAAAGAGGCACCATGATCGGGGAAAGATATATTCTTTTGCCCCTCGCCAAACTGTTCCAATCCACGATATTTTGATAAAGGGCTTAATTAGACGCCTGGGCCGTCGTTGCCACCCGAGTGTGAAAAATAACGTCAATAAAGTTGTCACTGAGTGAGATGGGGAGTTTTGTTTCGGGATCGTGGATGAAAGGAGTTTTGTGAATCTGGAATGGCAGCAATTGTTTTTTTTTGTCCCGTGTTTTCCTATCTCGGTTTTGTGTGCTTTCCGCGATTGGTTTGCTAGTGACATCTAGTGGGAATGGGGAAAGTGATTTGTATGGTTCAAATTAAGATATGCTTATCCTTTTACTTTCATAACACTTACTCTTACTAGGGGCATTTTTTAACATCTAAGTATTCCTCAATAACCAATGTTAAATAATACTACAAAGTCTAATAACATTCGCTGACAAAGCTTCAAAATAATGTAGTAATATATGTTTGCGTCGCTTTGTTTGTGTGTTAACGTTTTTGCCTCGAATTTTGCGATATTTCTGTATGGATGCTATGCAAATTTTTCAAGGAATAAAGAAGAAGCCAGAATTGAATAATTTAATCAAAGGTAACAATAATTACTTCTTTTAAAATGAAATTGATGATGATATTTTTTCAAACCATTTTTCAATCTTTGTTTATAGGGGAAATAATCACACCCATCTTCCGATATACACTAATTTTTTTTATTTAACACTTCTTTATACTTGGCCCCAAAAATAAAAATTTCACACTTCAGACTGTGTATTAAATTTCTCCAATTTCCGATTTTGGTACACTTTCAAATAAGATAAAGCTACAAAGTAGAAAACGAGATAACTCATTGATAATTAATTTATATTATTGTGAGAGCGAGCGTTGCTAGATATTTAAATTACCACTTTAACAACATCCATCAGCACTAAACAGGACTTAAACCTGCCCTGTACCACATCATCACGAAGCATTTAGCCCTCATCCACTAAATGGACGATGATGGAGGACACCAAAACAGTGTCTGCACACAATCCTCCGCACTCACTCGGAAATAATATGCGTTTTTTCTACAAACTCTCACAGCGAACAACATCATTAGAAGCGAAAACCGTTTTTAAAAACATTTGCGACCGGCGTCAGAGCAAGAGGCGACCAGCTGAGACTCATAATATTCAGATTAGGTCCTCTAATGATGCACCCAGAGCATAGACGAGTTAAACGTATTAACAGCCTTTTCCTGTCCTGTTGAGTCATTAGTACGCGCTTTTTTGTGCGTCCTCTTGTTTATTGTTATTATTGTTGTATGTATTTTCAGAGAGTGTATCTCCGTCCTGGATTGGATTTTGGCGTAATTACTTCTGCGTTGGAAAATTTATCGCTGATTTTTGTGTCCGGGGTGGCGACGGCCATTGAAATCGCGTTTGTCTTTTTTGATGAAGTGTCGAGTGGAATTGGGGAGGGAACTTTCGGGACGAGAGCAGTAATCAGGATGGAACTGAGGATACAGTGAATTGGGATGGTTCATGTGTGTGATGTAAGATTCATTTTGTTCGGTGTAGTGCACAATGTACGATATGCTTGATTTCAGGAAGTAATATCTTATTGAACCGACTTTAGTTTATTTTAATATGATGCAACATATTTTTTATATGAGAACATAAAACTGTCTTGATTTAATTTTGCAGAGAAATTTGTAAAGATTTAAAGTATCTAGCTATTATTTAAACGAATCCATTTCCATGATACGCATGTTTTAAATTTTCAGGGTTTGAAATGGGGTGCCTACAAGTAAACTAGCCGACCCGGCGGAGCAATGGTTGGTGTGTTAGCCTTTGGAGCTTCTGGGTCCTGGTTCGATTCAAGATAAGACATGGATGTTTGTGTTTGTCGAATATATGCGGAGTACGTGCTCGTCAAATCTGTTGGGTCCGAAAGTCATGCGAGTGATCGTTGCGCAGTTTTGGTCGGATACAGGTCCCTGGAGACTATTTCCCTCCCCTTCAGGGACATGTCGAAATTGTGGAGGTGGCGCGATAGATGGCAGCATCTGTCGCGTATGTGTGTGTTTTGTCTGTCTTTCTTGACGAATGTTTATAAGTGGGTCTCTGACCGAGTACACAAGTCTGAAAATACATGTCTACCAACCAACCATAAGTAAACTAACGGTACATCGGCAATTCTGCAGAGCAAACTAATGAGCTAATAATTGCTACTTATTTGTTAAAGAGGCTACAGAGCGCTATAGAGAGGCTATTGATGACATGATAGAGATAATGAAAAATGAGTTACGCTACATTCAGAAAAAAACTTTTATTCATACATCACAAGTGGAACACAACCAGTGTGTAAAAATGGCAGCATTACAATAGAGGACTGTTTCTGTAGAATAATTTTGTTTACTTATGAACGCATATTGATGATCTTCAACACAACTGAGGTATGCAAGCGGAAACCATTATCGTATACATACACGATTGACAGAAAGCTGTAAACTGTTTTGTTAACTAAAATATGTATAAAATTACATAATTACTTTTAAATTACAGTAATACATAATTTTTAAGCTTGAGTATAGATATTTATCCGAAACCATAAAGAGCAAATTCTCAATTATATTTCGGAAGAATACAAGTATGTTGCACTATAACAGTTTATGTGCTAACAATTTGCTATTCTTTTATTTTGTCATTTGATGTAATTATTTGGTAATGCTTTTATCGATAGAAATAATGCAATTTGTGATTCGTTTAAGTACAACTTGTACATCAACTTGGATAAACACAATTCTTTTACTAAAGACCAACACGATTTTTTCTGTTTCCAAACTTAAAAAAAAATCAAAATTTGCAATTATAAACCATTTATTTCCTATATACAGCAATATTTTTAGTTTTATTACAAAATCTGTGTGATTGTGCTTGGCGCTACACTGAACAAATTTGGTGTAACGCTACTCCAAAAATTTGCTGAAAAGCTAGGGTCAATTTGTAAACATTTTTTAAGTCTTCTATTTTCCAAAATTTGTTATTTTTAGCTTATAAATCAGTTTCAATTGAAACTGATTAGTTTAATGATATTTGCCTTAAATTAGCCAAATTTTAAATAAGCTCAGTTGTAGATTTATAAAGATTTGAAAAAAATACGACCCTTTGTACACGCATTCATTTAGGGAATTTCTCAACATCAGTGGTATAAAACATTAACAGTTCCTTAGAAAAGCATCTATATGTAAGTTTTGAGATTTTCTAATAATATTCATCTTATTCATGTTATAATAATGTGTCAATTTCTGCCGTAAATTTAACTAAAATTTAAAAAACTTAATGAAATACAAATTAAAGTTAGATACTAATCTTTGTTGCAATCAATTTTTTTTCATTGATATTTAAACCAAATTTGAAATTGATTTTAATATTTAAATGTACTTAAAAGGTCTGAATTTTTAAATTGCTCATTATTCTGGCAGTTAGTAATTGTCGTAATTGAGCTATTACACTAGTCTCGGTCACTTAAAGGCAAAGCTGTGTGATGGTAAAAGTCCTTCCACAATTTACACTTTAAACAAAATGCTGTAGAAGAAAAAAACTATGACCTTTCTTTTCGAAGTAAGTTTTCCATTTGTATACTAATTTTTTGCTTTTATGTTTATTTATGTTATTTATAATTATATTTTGAATATATTTTTTTGAATATTTAAATAATTTTTAAAGTCTTTTATAAAGTCTAACAGATTTTCCATTTGGAATAATTTGGTCTGCTGGCAGAGTTATCATTTTCTAGCATCTTAAAGTTAACATACAATGAAAGGATATTTGATTTTCAATTAATACTCACTGTAAACAATCCTCAAATGCAGTACGAAATATTTCTTCTTAAAATATGATATTTTAGCATTCACAGTTTCGTTTTTCATACTAACTATTTGTAAGGAACATGGTTGCTATACCATTCACAAAACAAGCCAAACACGTCGCTGCAGAAAACCTCTATCGCCAAATTGAGAAAACCCTAAATCAGAAACGTATCTTAATGATCTTCTATTCCCACCTGAGTTCGGAGCAACTAATTCGACAGCAATCGAGGGCACCATTTAATGGTAGGGCAGTCACTTAAAGACCTAAACGGGGCGCATTAAGAGAGGCGAGGTCTGCAACGCTACAGATAGCTTCGCTCCTTTTACCACTGGTCTCTAAACAGAGCTCTCCGGAGGCCGCGCCATTATCTCAAAAGAGGGCCATGCTTTAAAGCCCCTTGTTACGGTGGGGCACCCTGGGATGACAAGGGTTTAAGTGGTGTTTCTGAGTAAATAATTTATTTATAAACACTTTTAAAGGTATTTTTATTTAAATATGAATAATAACTAATAATGGAGTCATTCGTAGAGAAGTTGTGAGATTTAAAAGTTACTATCAAAGGGAATTAACTTGGAATATTAGTAATTAATTATTTTCGGCATTCGTAGTTGTAATCAAACAACAACGAATCTTATATATGGTTACGAATCTTATATATGGGTTCACATTAACGATATTATTTTTGGTCAATATATCATCTAGGAGCCACATACTTTTAGAAGATGATTTTATTTTCTATTTTGGATGTTCGTAAGCCTACATACCCTATATGAACAGTTCTGTGATTTACAGTGTATACTGCCTTTATTTTTTTATATCCATTTCCATCTATAATATCTATATATGTAACAATATATATTTTTACCTATGATTATTAAATGTGCAAAATATCCATATGTTATGTAAATATTAGAAAATAAAACATTTTGATGAGAAATATCCTTACTGCATGCTTGCATTAATGTATGTTTCGATTTGGTACAGATTTTTGCACTGTTTTTATTGATGCAGTTTCATTTAGAGATAGTAGTTAGGCAGAAAGTAGTTTTATATTTGGAGAATTGAAATTTAATCCCTAAAAAACAACATTTTTGTCGTTTCCAAACCTTTATTATAAGTTTCAAACCCACTGCACGCAAATTCTAGCAGATGCGATTTTGTCAAGCCAATGCGGCGACTTTTTGATTTTTAATGATCATTTGTTGGTAACTTTTACGCTAGAGCGCTAAATCTTCTGTATTGTTAATAAACGAATGGGAAGAGAGTCGTAATATTTCTATTTGTATCATAGCATTATCTGTAATTTTGGGAAATGCAATCGGAATAGGATTTTTAAATGGAGTGGGGGGGTTAAAGATTGCTTTGCTATTAGAAGTCATTTAATTTATGAATTGTTTAACAAAGAGATTTAAGACGGAGTTAATAGGGGGAGAATTATTGATGACATCCTATGGGAGTGGGAATATTAATGTATGGAATAAAAGAGTGCTCCAAATTGTTAATTGGGAACAAATTAGTGTGCGTTGCGCATTTATTGAAGTTTAATGCTGGTTTTTACAATAAATCGGGAAATGTAGTTAAATTATTCATTCATATCACTTTAGATGATTGTTTTCATCAGTTTGTACACCATAAATGCTTTATTATTTGGGGTAATATGGAAGGAGAAAGTAGTGGGGGTAATTCAGTTTCTGTAAGAATATGTAAGGGAAAAGTAAATGCATTAAATGAAAGTGAACTAACATTTAGTTTAGAATATGATAGTTTAGTTACGAAAGTTACAGATATTTATCGTTAGGACTTATACTTTACTAAGTGATGTCCAGATAAAATGTAAACGAGAAGAGATTTTTTTAATCATAATAACACATCTATTTCAAATAAGTGAAAATACTAATATAAAGACTCTTAAAATAATATTTTAATCCATTTTAAAGCGAATTGCATGAATTAATTACTAACATGAAAAACTTAACAAAAGCATTTTACATTTTAATTAAAAGCACATAAAAAATCTTTTGGAATGGCAGATCATTAATATCGTCAGCCAGGTAGATTGACATGATTTAAAGACAATTTGTACTCTCAGTACTTATTTCAAGTTCTTTTTTATTTTCCACTGATTCTCGCCAAATGTGTTGTTTCATTTCTTTGGGCATTCCGTAATTCCTCCTCCGAACTAACATTACCTCTAAATGACGTGTGGAGAACCGAAACACACGCCGAGGACTCTAATTCTTATCGCCATCTTGAGTGTTTGGCGCGATAAAAGCCTTCCTCGGCAAAAAAAAAGCAGACCTTCCCATCGATTTAGACAACTCTTATAGATGACCCGGGAAGTGATTCTCGGCTAACTTCTTCCACGGAAAAAAGATCCTACCATCAATTTGGCGCTAAAACAGGTTAACGACCAAAACAACAGTCCCTTGTTTTAAGGGAAAAGAACTTTTCAAACGCCGCTAAACGACACTCTTTAGAAAGTTGCTGCTGTTGTTTTCTATCTTCTTCTTTAGGAGCCTCAAAGGGGAAGTTCGAATTACACCGGGCTGCAGGTTTCACTTTAACGCGTGTAACTTAAAAGTTATCCCAAGAGGCACACAAGAAAATCTTCGCCAAACTGTCTACTATCCATTACAGAGCAAAAATTCGCTTTTCCGTGGTGATTTTAACCGCCGCAATCATGGGACTTGGTGGAACCCTGTGATTTTTTTAGTGAGTGGAAGGCGTGCGGTGACGATAAATCTTAATTTAGTGAGGGAGAGTTTAAGTGTGGGGACTCGCACACTGGGCTCTTCGGGGATGCTGAGAATTTCATTTGGCTGTGTTCGGAAGCGCTGTTTCTTTGGAACCCTGCAGATTGACTGACAGTGAATGTTCGGAAAATAAATGGTAGGAAAGATAATTTTAAAGTGTTTATGCGGCAGTGTAATGGTTCCGTAGAAGATACATTTTATTGAAGAACAAAAAAAAAGAACATTTTAAAATATTTTAAGATGGATTTTTTATAATATTTTTTCGTATTTTATCAAACAAATATAATAATATTTTGATTAATCCTTACTGCCTGAATCATTCCTTTTTTGAGTTTTTCAACCATTATGCAAAATATAAAATTTACTGTACCAGAAACAATTAAGCTTTATTACAACATAAGCCATTGTCTAGACATAAAGCCTATGATATGCATTTTCTTCCAAATGACTGAAAATGTATACAAGTATAATTTTAATAATTTGTAGTTGGTACATACATTTGAGGGGGGCTCATTACCCCGGGTCTTCAGAACGTTAGCCTTTAATAGAGAGGGTTCCTTGATCTAATAATGCTATCGAACTTAAAGAAAAGTATGTGCTGTAAAAAATAAACTGGCTATTAATCACGATTTCCCGATTTCACTGGGTTATAGATGAATACTTAAACCTATTTTGTTCAAAGCTCCCTTAGCTAGGGATGTCACTCGAAGTTCCTTGGATGCTAGCTTATACTTCAACCACGTCAACTGGCTCTAAACATGACTTGGTTCGAAATTACGTGGCAAAAATTGATGCATTAAGGGATCTCTCATGGGATGGCTATAGAAATAGGCTTCAGAAAACGTTCAAACCGAATTCTTTTGATTCATGAAAATTTTCCATTATGGTATAATATGCATTTTGTAAATATTTATATACTTTTGTCTTTAAAATTTTTTTAGCTTTGTGGAAATAATGTTATTAAAAGCTCTTAGAAGTTGTTTTATTACAGCTTAAAATTAAATAAGCGTATAGTTTTTACTATTCTAATAGTGTTCAAAGACTGTTTGAATTAAATTCCTGAGAAAATTTCATATTTAATATTTCGTTAGTTGTTTATTTATAACATGCTTATATTAAATTAGAAATAAGAAGATTAAAATTGTACCAATTTCCAGTTTAATTTATCACCCTTAAGTCTAAAAACATAGAAAAAAATACGTACAAACTCGGCCAAAAATTACTTATTATATAAAATATACATTTATAGTTTTTTGTGCATCAACACTTATTCTGCTTTTATGTGAAATTTTTATGTACAAGAATTCAGATAAGATACTCTCTCGCGAGTAACTCGACATGACAATGACATCAAAAATAATAACATCATGTTGCTCACATCACTTACGCGTACCACCAGAAATTTTCCCGACTCGTACCACTTGTTGGGAACCTCTACCTTAGATGATAATTATTGAAATCAGGTTCAGACTGTCATTACTATATACTTGTGTTTACCTTTTCAAATATATAAGGAAATTTATTTCCTTTGCGTAATAGAATAAGTTAACTTTTTTCACACTTTTTTTCCAAAAGAAAAATCTCAAAATGGCGTCTCCTACCTCATTAGCCAAATTACTATCCAAAGCAATGATTATTTAATTCTTTAAGTGCTTCATTTTCGTGTGACCGAAAACTACCGACTAAAAGGTTAAAAATCTCTCCCCGCGGCTGCAGAGTCCTAAAACCTCCTTCTTCGAAAAGCAAGACCCCCCTTTTAGCGACCAATAAGGAAATTAAAAATATCTCTTAAGTGCCAATCCAAGTTTTGTTTAACTTACACTTTTAAACTTACTTCGCCAAGGCTCCTCTAATTAAGATCGGGGGGAAAGAACGTTCTAATAAGGGGAGATTCGAACCAAAAAAGAATGTGCTACAGGGAAAAAAGTGGGCGGAAGTAAAAATGGAACGCTAAAGGGTTTCATTAATGTCCAAGAGTTTTCGTCGATGGGAATTAGAAAATAGGGTTAGGTAGCCAGCCATTTTAAGGAATTAAGTGTATATATATTATTACTTTGGTTTAAAGCCATTAGTTTTTCTTATGGGTACAGTGTTGTTTATTAACTCTTAATCTTAACAAAATATTATATTTTAAAAATTAGACAAGCTTGGGCTTCGAATCTTATATTTTTTTACAATTCATTAATTTACTACATTAGCATAATTAATAATAATAAAATAATAAAAATAATATAATAATAAAATAGTAAAATAATAATAAAATAGTAAAATAATAATAAAATAGTAAAATAATAATAATAATAATAATAATAATAATAATAATAATAATAATAATAATAATAATAATAATAATAATAATAATAATAATAATAATAATAATAATAATAATAATAATAATAATAATAATAATAATAATAATAATAATAATAATAATAATAATAATAATAATAATAATAATAATAATAATAATAGTAATAATAATAAAAAAAAAAAAATAATAATAATAATAATAATAATAATAATAATAATAATAATAATAATAATAATAATAATAATAATAATAATAATAATAATAATAATAATAATAATAATAATAATAATAATAATAATAATAATAATAATAATAATAATAATAATAATAATAATAATAATAATAATAATAATAATAATAATTGAAATAATAATAATAATAATAAAAACTATTCTGTTCTACAGCTTCATGCTTCTGATACTAGTAGTAAGTTTCCCACCAATTAGGATGCATGCGCGGAAGAACAACTTTTACAGGAAATATTCCGTGAGATAATTTTCTGTTCGTTAAATTTTAGGATTTTAAAGACTTAGTATAAATACATTTCTGTCTATACAATTTCTTTTTATTTGTTTCACATAATTTTTAGTTTACTATCATTTCATAAAAATTGTGCACATTTCTAGTGTTCTCTTAAAAATTGGAACTTCGACGTTTCAATTTATTCAAAATTCGAATAAGTTAAAAAAGATTTTTGCTCACGACAAGCTTAGAAATATAAATCTGTCTATATTTCCTTTTTTAACAACTGATTTTATCTTTTTTACTTTAATTGGGTTTGTTTTGAATTGTATATTTCATTCATAATAATTTTAATATCAGCAATGGAAAATTTTCTACAACAAACACAAACGTGAAACACCGTTAAGTCTAATTGTACAAAAGGGAAGTTAGAAAATTATTAAATGTGAGTCCCATTTTTAGCGGAACGAAGGTTACTACTTTATGCAGTCTATCATAGCTGCTTTTTCGAAACAGACAAATTATTTATTCATAAATATTTTATCATTGATCTTTTCATGGTATGTGGTTCAGAAGATTTACTGACCACCATTGTATTAATTCGCAGTAATAGCTTAAATATACATAAAGCTCTCTTCCAAAATCGTTTATATTAATTTGATCTTAAAAAATATTTTTTTTGTTAGAAAGCTATGACCTCAGAGACCCAACTTTCATACTTTTTGTCCTCGTATCTGTACGTCCGGACGAACATAAATCTACTATCTGTCGACGAATTTCCCATTGAATTAGCATTGAAATTCAATTTTGAATAATTTAAATCACTGTTTCCAAATCAACAATGGCATGAGAAACTTTACTTAAAATTATTTGAATGTAATTAATTTTTCATGAATCTTCGTGGAATTACGTCAGAAAATGTAGCACAATGTGGTTCTTTGATTGTTCATTAATTGTTTACCAAGAGAGCGGCAAAGCATTTTTTTGTATACAATTCTGCTTAGTTATGATTCACATTTATTTTTTATTGCTGTTTGGAGTAGAGGAGATGGTTGGTGAGTTTGGAGATTGTTAATGATATTTAGGGATAAGTGGTGTACCTTGGACATATGTGTACCTCGAACCTATGCTGATTCTAGCTCGATTTGCTTAGATATTGAAACAACACCATATGCAGTTAAAGTATTTGCTACCAGGGGTCTCAGTGAAGTTCTATCTGTTTGTTTAAAAGGTCAATTTATTATAGAGGTTTCGAAAAACTTAATTCACAGTTCAAAAGTAAATTTTTGTCAGATTCTTTAGTGTATTTTTATACTCAAATATGTAGTGTTTATTCAGAAACAATGGTTATGCAATATAAAGCAAAGTTTTAGTTATAAAACTGTGTGCTTGAAATTAAGTTAAGTCTAACCTTAACATGGTGATTAACTATTTTGTTTTTAATATCCAAGTGGTGTACCTCGAACCTAATACAGGTAGTGTACCTTGGACTGGTCCAAGGTGCACTCTATAGGTCTTATGTGCTTCAGATTGTTGAAAACCCCTTTTGAATTTCAAGTAAATTTTTTCCTTTGAGAAATTAAGTATTTTAAGCTATTAATATGCAACCCTGTTTTGTAAAATTATGTAGAATGGAAATTTGTAAAAAAAAAATATATGGTGTGATAAATAATTTTTCTGTAGTTAATTATTTAGATCTATGGTAGGCCTATAAAATTTTAACCATATTGACATAATATCGAAAATAATTATTGAATGCTAATCTAAAAATATGTTTTTTATAAAAAAAAAATATCTAAGCAGAACGTCCTTTTTACGTTTAGGCCTAGTTGCATAAACATAGGAGAAAATATTTGAGTTGTTTTTTCAAATTTATGACAGAAAGAGAGCCAAAAAATTTCTGTGAGATGAAATGACAGTCCAAATTTTATACTGCATTTTAACGGATACACCTGAGAAAGATCGCATTGCAGCTGAAAAAGCCAAAAGGGCACTAAAAAAACTAAGGCAATAAAGCCCCTTACTAAGCCAATTGACCTAACATAACCAATTACTACAATTTTGGCTAGAAATAAGAATAGGTTGTAAAATGTATTTTTGAATTTTATGTGGCTAATAAATATTGGTTTTCGGACTGCAAATCGAGTCTCTCTTCCTGTTAATAATTGGTCCAAGGTACACTACCAGTTGGACCAAGGTACACCGCAAGTGGTGTACCTTGGTACTAATTACAATTTTCTGTATTTATTTTTTTAATAGTTGAAACAATTTAAATAACATGTTAAAATAAATATATGTTGTACATAACAACATAAAGTATTTAGTAAAAATATTTTTATTCACTTCTTGCAAGTAATAAAGAAATTAAAAATTGAAAAGTCAAAATAGGTCCGAGGGAACCCACCTTCCCCTACTGTTACGAGCCTTGTTATTTACCGAATGAGATTTCAGTAAGTATTTAAGTAGCAGGAAACTCGGCTATTTTAAACGTATTATTATTACACTAAAGAGCCAAAGTAACTGGTATAGGCATACATCTAAGAATAAAGGTATATCAAACCAATCGAGTTTCTTCGCAATGTTCTGCAGCGTCTGTACGTCTGTCGACGAAATAAACGCTCATATCGAATGTGAAATCCAAACAACCAAAGAAATCTCAAGAGAGGAAAACATGAAAACAAGAGTGTTACACCATTTATAAAAAACTTTTTTTTAACCAGATGAACCAATTTTTATTTTAAAAGATTTTTTTTAATAATTTTATAAAACTTTCATTCATATCAATGTAAATTGAGTAAATTTCATTTATTTATTTCAAGTAATTTATAACAAGTGAGACCATGTGAAAGAATCGGGAACCGAAATAATGAAAAAAATTGCTGCAAAGTTTATAGTTTTATTCAAAGTATAATGCATTGTTTATAAAAATACAAAATGTGACAAAAAATAGACCACAAAAGACTGATTTTCCAAAATCATAAGCAATATAGAAATACTAAACAATGTTGACACAATAAAATGAAAAACAAGCATAGTTCAATTCGAAAATACATTGAAAAATTCACATTTATTTAGCAAATATTTGAGTTAGTGTTTCACACATCAAACATTAATAGCAATATTTTGTCTTAATAAAAACAATACACAAGTTTAGCATTTTTGGATTTTTTTTACACTTTATAGCAATGTCAGAAAGCATGTTCAAATGTTCCACAATAATTTATTTAGCAGTTTGTTTTTTGAGATTTCGTTATTTTTGCTATCTTTATATTCCTTTTATACATAAATGCATTTCACTACCGATTAATTCCATACTACATATTCATCCCTTCATACCACCTCCCATACCATACATTCCTCCCATACCACCCATTCTTCCCATGCCATACATTCCTCCCATGCCACCCATTCGTCTCATACCATACATTCCTCCCATTCCACCCATTCCTCCTTTCATTCCGCCTCCCATACCATGCATTCCTCCCATGCCACCTATTCCGCCCATACCATACATTCCTCCCATACCACCCATCCCTCTCATACCATACATTCCTCCCATGCCACCCATGCCATAGCCACCTGAAATAAAAAATAATAATAACATAAGTCTACAACTTATAATAGCACATGGAAAGTTATACATAATATCAGAAGTTATGGTTTAACTATTAATATTTTCAAGATCAAATATTTTAATGAATACACGTTGAGCAGAACATAGTTTTTTTTTACTAATTGAGTATTTGCCTTCAATGGAAAAAGTGACCTAGACATAGTGGGGTAAAAGTACATCAAATGACCCCACAACAAGAAATATAATTGCATAAAATATAATATATGTTTATATAATGATTCTATCCGTAGGATCAGGATCTATGAAGGTAATTTAAAATTAAGCATAAAAATTGTTCGAAATCATTCAATGCAAAAAGCTTGGATCTTCAGACATAGTTATCTTAATGTCATTTTATGAAAATCCTGTTTAAATAATATGGTATCAAGCAAGGACCACTTATTGTTATCAAATGAAAGTACTCGTATCAAAATACATATAGATCTTTTCCAAGAGTGAATTAAAATGTCTCTTATTTTTTCTCTTTTAAAGTCACAGTAATCAAACAAGACTTAATTTACTAACCAAATCCCATGCCGCCTCTGTATCCTCCCATGCCACCTCCATATCCACCCATGCCGTATCCTCCCATGTCACCAATGACCGTTGCATAGGCAGTCGTTACGGCAACAGCAACGATGAGAACCTAGAATAAAATTTAAGTACTTAAACAGTTTTATTAAATAAAGTAAATATGTTTTCTTTCCAAAACATTGCTCTTTAGAACCATAAAAAACTTTAAAAATGAGGAATTTTTAAACTTCAGTTTAACCGTTAGGTTTTTGATATCGAGCTTTCAGGATCATTTACAAGTTAGACATTTATGTCTTTAAAATAATTAAAATTTACGGATGTTATGGAAACTATGTAAAAAATATAAATTTTTTTGGTGCTATATAGAAAATAAGTTTTGTCCTAAGATTAGGAGGCCAAAAGGAATCTTCAAAAAGGATATTTTTTGGGGTACTTCAGTTTCAGTTATATAATTAGAATTTTTTATATAGAGTCTTAAATAAAATGTAAAATTTAATTTCAAATTTAGGCTGTTGAAAACAATCAATGTATAACAGTAAATAATTCTTTGGTACCATGCAGAAAATAAAATATTAAAGTTTTAGACTCAGATTAATGTAGAAAAGTACTAACTAAACGGAAATACATTTCACTTAATTCAAAGATAGACTTAACGTAAAACAACGATTTTCTAAAATTGTCAAAAGAATATGTCAAAACTATAATTAACTACTAAATTGAATTGCCAATTGAGAAAATTTCTTTCAAATGCATTATTTTTCTTTTTTAAAAAATCTTTAAGTGGAGTAGGACTTAATGACTTTCACTTATCATATTCTGTGTACAGCTTGGGAAAAAATCGATCCACCCCTTGTTTTTCGGCTGCTATTTTTCAAGGAATTTTGCGAAGGGTGTCATTTAGCAATAAATAGCGTGTAGGGAACAGAGACTTTAAATAGAATGGACTGCGCATCGGTCAACCTAAAGTGCCCTCATCATCTTCGGGTCGCAGTCGCATGACTGCGACCAGACCATGGCGAGTTTACCATTTGGCGAGTTTTTTCACAACGACTTGAACATATGAGGCCGATAATCTAAAGGTATTAAGAAGAAGTTGAGAAAGGAACGAAGATGAAATGCTATTTCTGTGAAAAAGGTTGCTACTTTTAGCATCTTATTGCAGCAATTTTAATAAAAAAAAGTTAAACATTCTTTTTTATAGTTATTTTATCATGGATCTGATCAATGCATGTGGCCAGAAGGCTAATTAAAACTTTAACAGAATATTTTGATCAATAAAAATAATAGTTGAACTTCAAAAAACAGCTAATAGAATAATTAACTCTATTCAAAGTATAGTCAAAGTATTGTTTTTAGGAATAAAATTTCGATAACATGTCTATCTAAGCAATCTTACCTGTGAAGTATCGCGTATCTAATTTTAATTTATGTTTAAATTTTATAAACTGCACAAAAATTAAGCATCTAACAGAGATTCAACGAATTGAAGCAAATATTTCTTATTGAACACAGAAGCAAAAATCTAAAAAGTATCGTCTGCAAACACATTAAAATCCGCACAGTGGTTTTGGTAAACCCACGCGTCTTGGGAATAGATGCGAGTCACCATTTCGGTTTACAACCTGATAATTAGGTCTGGCGACAATTTGGAATAGTTCGTAACAAAACGATAGCGGTAAGTGTAGCAACCTTTCTTCTCTTGGTGATTTGTGATGTTGAGGACATAACGGTAAGCTGTTTTACTATTGAATGCTCAGTCCATTCTATTAAATGTCTCTGGTAAAGAATTGAGAATCGAAAACAAAAATTGCATTAGAAGTCGTCTGCATATTAATATGGGTACCAACTTTGAAAATTCCAATGGCAACACCATATTTTTTCTTAACTTTTTTTTGTCATCTTTAAAATTCCCCAGATCCAAAAGAAAATTTGCATTATTTGTTGAGATTATAAGCATTCAAAGTTGAAGGCTTATAATGTTAAAAAAAAGTTTCAAAAACTTCTATTATTACCTCCACAAATTAAATGAATTGAACAAAGAAATTTTCTCCGTTATATATACTTCTTAATCTACCAAAAACAAAGCACACCAATGTTATTTTTTTATTTTTAATATTGTTTTATTTAAATTTAAATCAGAAAAAATAAAACATGAATAGCAACCCTAATTTTTTTACATAAATCGATTAAGTATATCAAGTAAAACAAAAATTCAGATTTTTTTTAATTCAACAACAATTATTTGCCGAGTTATTGTAAAAAAAAAAAAACTGAAGCAAAAAATAATTTTAGGTTCCGTGAGAAAATTACTTGGCAAATATGATCCTAACTTGCATTATCGTTTGGTGGCCAAAAAGCGTTTATTGGTTAAATTTTTATTCGAATCCTTGATGTCTGTCAAATGTCTAAAAATATTTTCTTGTTTCAAGTGAATACAATGTATTTTCTTTGTATAATTAGCATAAAATTATATCGGTTAATATGTTTTTAAATGTATGTTATTTACAATACAATATCGAAAAGTTAAGTTAAAGTTTGCTTAACATTAAAAATTAAATACCCTAAAATATTATTGGAAATCGGTTTTTAGTATATTTCATTGTTACTACATTGATTATTTAAAATGATTAGTGACTGCTGCCTTGGTCATTACCAAATCATTCTGCGTAATTTTATTTTGCTTTCCTTAAATATCGTGTTAAAGTCGTAACCCTCGATTTGCAATACGTGGTTTATATTACCGATTAAGTGCGCCGAATTTTAGACAAATTTTTTGCAGCAATATGAATGACACAAAAATCTGCATAAAAATGTAAAATATAAATGTCATAATCATTTTTGTCAATCTGATGGTAACTAATCGAAGTTGGAAGTCCGTTCGTTATATATAGCCGTAAATGAGACTTAATTTAAAATTAAAACATATTTATTCTCTTCTAGCCTTTATTTTGTTTCTGAATTTTAAAATCCAAAATAAAGAAACATAAAAAAACTCACAATATTAGTGAAGAAGGTTTAATTCTAGCATAATTTTGTGAGAATAAGTTAGCCCTTTTGATAGTTTGTCATTTTGAAAAGACACAACCTACATTTTACTTTTTTTGTTTTGGAGATCTCCCTAAAAGAGTTCCAAATAAATACTTTTACTATCTCAACAAAAAATGCAAAACAAATAATTATTTTTAATACATAGGGTATTTTGAAGGTGCTAAACATTTTTATTTAAAAAAAATTGTGTGTTGCCATTGGAATTTTCAAAGTTGGTAATCATTTTAATATGTAGACGACCTCTTATATCATTTCCGTTGCGAGTTCTCAATTCCTTAAGTTCCTTAAAGTTATTTTCTGCAAAATGACACCTTTCATAACATTCCTTAAAAATAGCAGCCGAAAAGCAAGGGGTTGATCGTTTTTTCCCCCAGCTCTGCTAAAGTGTTGTATAAATAGTGTATTAATTTTACTCGAATTCAGTAAAATGAAATACATAAAGTTTGAGATTTTTGGTTGAAACATTTTGAAATTCAGATTTTAGGAATAATTTTTTTTGTTTAATAGCAGTAATTTAATTAAAATATAATTTATCTCAGATTATATATGTTATTTTAAAATTAAACAATCCTTCTGGCAAATTTCATGACTTAAATTTGGTTATGAAAAGAAAATTGTATAGAATTAACGAAGATTATTTTGCGCTAACAAATTCTGCTATCTAATAATAATAAAAAAATATTTACCTGAGTAAATATCATGCTAGATGTAGTAGATGCTCTTATCTCTATAGAAATGAACTTTTAGGAAGATATAAGTCTTTGTGAAGTTCTGTGGTAAAGCGTTCGCTTTATATACTGTTTTAAGAGATAGGTGATATCATATTCGATTTGCCATGACCTCATATTTTTTAATCATATTTTGTAAGATTTTGTCAACTTATTTATTGCTAATTGCATTCTTCGGCACATTATCAAAGAAAGTATAAAATCTAATTACTTCAGCTGCGTCCTTCTAATATTCAGTTTGACACTGCTATAACTATATTTTTGATTAAAATTTATTTGAAAATGAAAAATCCAATAAAAAAAGTGATATTTGATTCTTTTAGAAAAGTACTGTTTAAACTGGAATTACTAACACTACACTCTTAAAACAAATGAGTGCTTTTAACTCAGTCTGAGTTAATTTTTACTCATTTCGGCGTTGAAAATGCACTTCCTTTAAAAGTGTGGAATTCACTCTTTTGATTTCTTAAACTTCCTACAGGATCAGAATTGATTGAGTGATTTTTAGACGATTAGGAGCGATTTAGGGCGATAACGAGCGATTTAGGAGTTAATTTTCACTCATTTTCAGTGTCGAAAATACACTTCTCGTATCGGAGTGGATTTCACTTTTATGTTTTAAGAGTGTATGTCAAAAATGATATTGGATCGAATCCGACCATGCGAGTGCCATACAAAGAAAAGTTGGGTAATGGACAAATAGGAATTTTCAGCAATAAAATCAGTGGTAGAAGAAGAGAAAAAAAAGATTGTGAATGTTTGGGTGGCTGGTCCAACCACAATTCGGTTGGAAGTGCCTCCTCTCCCAGTTTGACATTGGTTGGTTGGTTGTTATACATATATTTTCAGGCTTGTGTGCTTTTTCAGAGACCCGCTTATGAACCTTCGTCAAGTAAGACAGACAGAACAAACTCACACGCAGACGCACACATACGTGACAGATGCTGCCATCTATCGCGTGCCACCTCCACAATTTAGACATGTCCCTGAGGAAGAGGGAAATAGTCTCCAGGAACCTGTACCCGCGGGAAGCTGCGCAATGACCACCCACAGGACTTTCGGACCCAAAAGATTTAACGAGCTCGTACGCCGCATATACTCGGTTGGTTTTCAGCGACCAGGATTAGATCGGACCTTCCGATCCGGAGATCGAGACTCTGACCACACGGTGCCCCGCAGCCCACTTTGTTATTTATTCGCTTATTTTGCTCTTGTCCTAAACAAGTCACACACAATAAATGCCATGACTTACTAATGTTTCAATTCATTTTAAGATAAGATATTATTGTCAAGTTGCACTAGCGCTAAGCTGCAACTGATAGTTTGTCGAGATGAAAACAAATAAAATTACAAAAAAAGTTACAATTTATTCACACAATTTAAAAGATTGTTGCCGTTTGCTAAAAGTGGAAAACTTCTAAGTAAACAAAAGACGTGGGAGGGGTACACTCTTAAACGAACGAGTGATTTTAACTTAGTCTGAGTTAATTTCACTCCTCCAGTCTGGAAAATGCACTTTCCCGGAAGGAGTGGATTCTTTGTGTGTTAAGCCTCCGACAAGATCACTCCAAACGAGTGATTTTAACTTAGTTTGAGTTAATATTCAATCCTTTCCAGTGTCGAAAATGCACTTCTCCAACTGGAGTGGATTTCACTCGTTTGTTTTCAGAGTGTAGGGTAGGGTAGTTACATATATATTCCGGCTTGTGTGCTTGATCAGAGACCCGCTTATAAGCCTTCGTCAAGTAAGACAGACACAAAAAGAGTTTTGCTATCACAGAGAAAGGAAGTACACCCAGGGCTAATGCGGGAATCGAACCCGCACCCGTTACAGCACGCTGACAGCTGGCCTGCGATGCTAACCACTCGGAAATTTGGGCCCTCGTGTGATGGGATTGATTTAGGCTGGACTATTTTCTAGGCTGGATGCTTCAACCCGCACTTTTAGCATTGACTAAAATATTTTGAATTTAAAGGTATAGTAATTGAATCAAATTGTTCATTGGTAAAATGTTTAAGATATAGATAGAAGATTCTTTATTTTTGTATAATTTAAAGCAATGGAAAAAAGCTTCAAGGAAGTAATCACCTAAAAAGGCATTTTGTTGCTGATACATAACTTTTCCGCGTATTATGAGGTATTTGGGAAATATATCTTAAAATTGTTTTGCGGTTTTATCGAAACGGGAAACATCAGCTTTTTTTCTGTTACAGGTAAACCATAAAATGAATTTTCTAAAAAATTCATTTAAATTTATGTCAAACTCAAGTTACGTTTTTTTTTAAAGAAGGAACAAACTCAGTGGTAAAAAATGAAATTAAATTGAAGAAAGACAATTCATCAATATTTAATTTGTTAAATATGAGTCATTATTGATTTCACATTTATTTCAATCATTAAAAATTGAATCAGCAGTAAATTCGTTTGTTTGTAAGAAGCTGACGGAACTGGTTTAGTTGAAAAGGATGTAAATATTTTTAATGAGATTATAAGTGCTGCGAATAAGTGTTGAATTTTTTTTAAAGCTGATATAATTTAATATACTTAAATATTTTATAAGCATAAAATTTTAGGTGATGTGTATATATTAACAAATGACTTTTAGCATATTCTACTTTATGCGGTAGAAAAATATTTTAATATGACTCTAACAAAAATAAACAAAACTGAATATCTTGAGAAAAATAGAAGAATTGTAGAAATGTTTTGTGTAACGTCATTTCATAAAAGTGGCAAAAACCTAGCTGCCTCTAGATTTATGGATAGTAACTTTGCAGCACTCAGTTACTATAACTAGTTATAGTAACTTTGTTATAGTTACTATAACTTTTCTACTATAACTTTAACAACTACTATAATTTTTTTACTCTACTTTTAGTTATAGTAACTTTGCACCCCATTTATCAAATAAACACACAAAAAAAGACGTTTACTACCCTTTCACAGTGCAACGTTACTCCATAAATTTGGTGCCACGTTACTCTGACAAACTGGAGGTACCAGTTTTTTAGAATTATCTTCACTGTAAAACTGTGCTGAGTTACGTTGCTCTTAGTTTCATTCGTTTTTTGAAGTTCTATTTAATTAAAGTAAAAAAAATCCCTAGAAAATAATTATATAGACTCTACAATTCCATGAAAAAGTTTGTTTGTGAAAATTATTGCTATTAACTTCCAACTATTGCTGATAGCAGACTAAACGCCTCTTAAAAAATAAATTTCGCAAAAAGAAAAATATACTAATTGAATCGCAACGGAACAAAGGTAAGTAGATGTTAGTGTTTCGCGAAAATATAAACTATGATTCAGTCCCAAAAATTTACTACACTACAGAAACGTCCGATATTCACAAAATAAGCCTATTTTAGGTCAAAAATAAGAGTTCCATAAGAAAAAAAATTCATTTTAATTTTTATATTGTTTTTGAAATAATGCTATATTTTTTTAACTGTGGAAAACAACAAAATAAAAAGAAATATATGTTACCTAGAAACACTTCGAGTTATATATTTTAAGGTATCTGACCATATAATTTTTAAAAAAAATTAGTAATTATTTTAACCGAAATAATATAAATTGTGTTTTAAAAATGTGGAACTGAAGTGAACTTTTCAAAAATCAAGTGAAACGCTTGTTAGCTATTTTCTAAATAAAAAAAATAGTAGTTCTGACTTTTATTGAGATTAATGTAAAATATTGTCCAATAGAACAAAGTGTGAAGAATCGAATGATGTGTGTTTGGATGTCATAACGGGACATAAACATTTGATAAAAAAAAATTTGAAAGTGATGATTCCAAATGGCATCACTGGGACTGAAAGGGTTAAGTACATATTAGAGTAGAAAAGGTAAACTTTATATTTATTGAAAACTAAGCCTTTAACATCTCGCGGCCTGGCGTCACCATTACGGGTTTCAGTCATTTATTTCTATAAAAAAAAATTAAGTTGAACAAGGGTCAATACGATATTAGAGTTCTTAAAAAAATAATTTAATTTTTTTATCAAATTTTTCAGAAAGTTCTTAAGTAAGAAAATAATTATTCGCTCTCTCTGTATATGTCTGACATTGTATGGTATTACTAAGGATTTAAATTAAGGTATTTTAAGTAATGGCGCCATCTATTATTTAATCTTTGTTTTATAAGTAAAAATACAGTTTCTGTAGTGACGCCATCTGAATATTTGAAGCTATACTAATTTTCCACTTTTAAGTATTACTAAATTGCTAAATGAGCAATACTTAATTTAAGGTGCTTATTTTTAAAAACATTTGTAAAAAAGATGGTTTCTAAATATAATAAAATAATATAAAATATATTTATATTATATTAATTGTATTATTTCAAGCTTAAAATAATATAGAATATCTTTATAAATAGCTGATTACCTAAATGCTTGCATTTAGTAGTATGGATCGTATTCCAAAAAAAACAGGCACAAAATATTTTTCATTTTTTTTTGTTTTAATTTTACATAATATATATTTCTTAATTAATGATGGCATCAAATGACAGTTGCAGTTGAATTATTTTTTCTAAAAGTCTCTCCAATTTAAACTTAATATACATCATTGCGATTTAATTTCTATAAGTATGTGGAAGTTTTATTCTCATTAATTGAAAGGAAGTGCAAAATAACTGTTGAACTCCTGTTCTAATTTAATCATCACAAACTTGGAGCATATTTTTAGGTATGAAGACCTTTTTATTGTTTTTAAATAACTGTCATATGTATACGACGATAACCTATAAGTAGCCAAGTATTTTGGGTTATTCCTATTATTATTTTTAATCTAAATAAAAGATAAGCATTTTAATCAATTCAAAAAAGTTTATACTAAGTTTAAAATTTTATATATGAACATTTGAACTGTATTTTAATGTCATAGTTAACCATCTTAATTTTTACCCGGTCAAACGATATACTTGGTACTACAATGATATAATGGCCGGTCTGTTCATTGGCAACATTTGGCGGTCTTAAAAATTTTACTCAGATCTGCTATATAAAGAGTTGTATGAAATATGAATATCATATTTTTACAAAATATTTGATGCATAGCTCCAAAAATGGTGCATTTTAAATTCGACCCATATAAAGTTACTACATTGAATGTTTTTTTTTTTTTTTTTAAATAAGAGCAATTTGAAATTTAATGTTGTACTTATTTTGTGTGCATCACGCTTCAGTTTCTTGGTTCACGTTCCAATTCGTTCCTTTGAGCAACATTTTTACGAATAGTTTTCAATTTTAACTTTACCGTTTCCAGAAAGATTCGGTTTGGCGTGATTTGCGCCAACGAAATGGAAGAGTATCAAAATTTTATATTTGCAGAAGTAGTTAAATTATCATAGAACTTGAACGAGATCACAATCATAAGTTGATAAAATCGAACTTCGTTGTCCCTTGTCAAATGACAAAATCTGGTGACATAAATGTGCAATAAGTGATTACTTCTTACAATCCTACTCACTAATCTACAGATTAACTACAATGAATGGTTTAATATTTTGAAAAATTACGGAGCCTCGCCCAACAATTAGTCCTAAATTTTAAGTGTTTCAACGTATCAACTTTACTTTGGCAGCATTTGGTAAATTCAGAATAGCAGTTAGATGGATATGCGAAGGAAGCCTGGCAATGGATCGAGAGCGGTTTGGGGTTGGTGAGTCTTAGTGAACAGAGGAATATTAGAACAGGAGCCCGTGGAGAAAAATATCAAGTTGTTTGGCAACGAACATATAGGCTCTGATTGAGAAACTCACATTCTCTAAATTACAGCTGTGATATAGGATACGGTCTCGATTTTTGTAATGTTTGTTGACAAGCAACGAAAACACATAAGTTTGGTAAACATTCCAGTTCATCTTCCATATAACTTGATACGAATAGCATCCCTACATTTAATTTTGGCGATCCCCAAAAGTCGCCAATGAACGAACCAAACCCTATATCATAGCTGTACGTAGGAGAATGTGAATTTTGCAGCTAAAACTTTCCCGTTAACATTGTCGTGTTGACAATAAACCATACAACACTTAATTTTCCCCCACTGCATTAATCGCAGAAAATTTTGGTTATCACTGTCAACGCAGGTTTAAGTAAGGACAAAACTCTCTCTCTCTCTCTCTCTCTCTCTTGCAGACAGGGCCTGCTCTTCCATAAGGCCCCCAAATTTTAAGGGCCCCTAGATTTCAGTTTCTATTATGCTAAATGCTGTAAATCCCCAAAATATCAGTAAACTAAAAAAAATTCGGATACTCCACTTTGTTTTTTGCTCAATTTTAAGTGAGTAATTGACCTAACGTTATTGTTTTGATCGATGTTTGTAAGGAAGCCTATAAAATTGTAGCAAAAATTTAATACATGGGTCATATAGCCCCATCATTATTGGAAATCATACATAAAATTTTTCGTAAAGGGGCCCCCAAAATAGGTTGTGCCTATAGTCTGAGATTTCCTAGAGCAGGCCCTGCTTGCAGACAAAAATACAACAAATTGTTCTGCAATATTGAAAACAAATTGCCATTTTTTATATTAATTTTTCTAGTGCACTTCAAGATGTCAAAACGAAATCCCCTTGATAAGTCAAAAAAGCCGGACAGGCGTTTCCCAGATTCAGACACATCAGACCGCGATGAGGTCCGTTACGAGAGAATGCCTAAAGAAAAACCCAAGAAAGAAAAACCTAAGAAAGACAAGAAATCTGCCGAGAAAGTGAGGAAAGACAATGTAGTGGTAACTGAAAAGAAAAGTTCGTTGGATCGCGTAGGAACCCAGGAGTTGCTGCCTGGCAGAAGAGAAAGTCTTTCCCTGGCTCAGCTCTCGAAGGATGAGGAACAGTTTTTTGAGATCGTAGAAGAAGGGAATGTGCGTGAAGTCGAAAAGTTTCTGAAAGTGAGTGCAATTTGTATATAGGTTGGATCGATTTTCGTTAGAGTTGTATGAAAGGGGCCTTCAATTTTTGAATTTTCAAAAAAAAAAAAAAAAATAGTTAGGCAAAAGATTGGGTTCTTGTTTTTATAACATATTGTGCTCTATGTATTGAGGTAACTCTTAAATGTAATTCACTATTGATACTCTAAAAAAGGCACAAAAAATTATCCAAAAGCGTCGCAAGTTATATGGGTACAGCAATGTTTCAAAATGGAAAGCGTTTCTTTGTGACCCAAAAATGACTACAAAATAGTCTATTTTGGTTTTTATTGCAGAACTCATATTAGAGTTTGCCCAAAATGGTTAACATTTTAACGCTGTCTAATTTAACATTACTGCACCCAGATACCTTACAACCTAATCTTAATAATTGTTCATCTTATTTGAGATTTTTATTTTCATTTGAAAAATTTTACTGAAAGAAGGTGAGATTTGAATCCCCTCATTTGTGAGAGGATACAATCCCGAGGTCGGAGTCTTAACCACTACGCCACGGAAGGGTCAATTTAAGTTTTTTTTCTCTAATGGGGCTGCAACATTGGCAGTCAAGCCCTTTGCAGACCATACATATTCCCCAAAACTGAGAGCCATTTTTTGTGACACCATCTAGGCAATTTTTCTTAGGCGAATCTCTGTCTGAGTTAATTTTCACTCCTCCAGTTTAGTAGAAAATGCACTTCTCCTACTGGAGTGGATCCTTTGTGTGTTAAACCTCCGACAGAATCTCTCCAAACGAGTGATTTTAACTCAGTCTGAGTTAATATTCACTCCTTTCCAGTGTCGAAAATGCACTTCTACTATTGGAGTGGATTTCACTCTTTTGTTTTAAGAGTGTACATGACAGGATAAGAGAGAGACCTCACACTTCACAATCAAGAATCGCCCAGGAAATCGGGATATCAGAGAGAAATGTGCATTTCCAAGTGCTCTGTTCCTCGAAGTAGTAAACGGCTTTAAAAGAAGGCCGGAAAAGGAGGTTCAAATGGAAGGTGGACGTATCGAACAATTCATATAACTTTTCGGCAAAGAATGCCCTTTATTTTGATATGTCATTTATTTTGTTAAACAAAGTAGTTTAAGTTTTATGAACAAAAAACTTTGCTGCGTTACTTTTGCCGGACCCTGTAGAATTTTGGCGACATATGTGGACACTATTAAGTTGATACAGTGCTGGATGGCGCACTCGGAAGAGTAATGGAGAATGGACAGATTTCGCTTGGTTCAAAACCCAGATCTTCCGAATCTTTAATTTTGTAGCATGTTATACATTATTACATTATTTATTATTTGATATAACTTTCTTGAACTATGTAAATTATTATTTCATGTAATCTTACTTATATGCAAATCTCTTTAGTTCCCATAATTCCTTACACTGTATATATATAAGCGAGTTGCTGATCCCAAGTTGGGTTGTACTTGTACGGGAATTAATAAAACTTTGACTCCGTGAAATAATATGCTATCGACAAAATAAGTCTTGGAATCGGTATTTCAAAAGTATTTATTCTTAAACCTGTGTACCATCTTCCAATTTTATGAAGTACACTCTTAAAACGAACGAGCGATTTTAACTCAGTCAGAGTTAATTTTCACTCCCCCATCTAGAAAATGCACTTCTCCTACAGAAGTGGATAATTTGTGTGTTAAAACTCTCACAGGATCACTCCAAACGAGTGATTTTAACTCAGTCTTGGTTAATTCGAAAATGCACTTCTCCTACTGGAGTGGATTTCACTCTTTTGTTTTAAGAGTGCATATGTGTGATATACAGGAGCATCGCAACTTGAACGTCAACTGCATCAACTTCTGCGGCGTGAGTGCTCTGCACGTGGCAGTGGAGAAGAAGGACATCGACACCGTGAAGCTGCTCCTGGATGTTCCCGGCCTGCATATCAAGGACTGCGCCCTGCATGCGGTCGCCACTGGGGACGTCGATTTTGCCACAGCTGTGCTTGACATCATCAAGTGGGTGAATTAGAGTATAGATAATAATAAAAGAAAGAGTCCATCTATCTGTCTGTGTGTATATCTGTGGATCGCAAAAGACCTACTTAGACTGCTCTAAAAAATTCGAAATTTTTAATATAGATTCCTTTTAATACCTACGTGTGCACCTGAGGCTTAGTTTTTTCATATTTGATTGTGATTTTTAATTAATATAATTAGTTTAAAAAAAATCCACGTGGGATTGCGGGACTATAACAGGGCTTGAAAATACATGGACCGGGCCGAAACGGGGGCTTGACGCCATCCTCTATTAGTTTGGATTGATTGAGTTGGGTTGAGATATGCGCTCTCCCTAAGGCTGCTTCATCCTCTATTAGTGTTTGCTTTTCTAAGTGCGTATGCGCCAACACGAAATTAATTTTGTTTTGATTTTGAGTGTATTTTCACAAGTAAGCATGCCTCTAAAAGGAAGCAATGTGAAGTTAACGGGTTCCCAGTAAGGAGGGACCATACTGCTAGTAGAGATCTAAACGGAACCTAAATTGAACAGTTAGATGTTAGACTTAAAAATTGACATTTATAAATATAACTTGACAATTGCATAGCTTAGTGGAAGAACGTGCTAAGTGACAAAAAGGTTAAAATGAGCTTCAAAGATTTTCGTTTGCACTTAGATACGTTTTAAAACAGCACTGGCAAAGGGTAAAATATATGTTTAACATAAAGTTTATGAAAACAAGGAATCCTTTTAACTTTTAAGGAGGAGATAACAGGTTCATTGAGACAAAATCTTAATTTTTTCAAAAATTATTCTAAGTTGAAATAGCAAAAATTTTGATTTTCAAGCCTCTGTTTCACCTATTTTTAGTGCAACGTAAAATTTTCAGATCTATCATTTGGTTAAAACTGTGATTTTCATAAAGAAAAACTAAAATGTTAAATTTTAAGGTCTTCAAATCTGGTAAATTTTTCAGTTTTAGTTTTTCAAAGTTTGAAATGTTAACACAGTAAATGTTTCAGATGAGGGCACAGAGATGTAGGGCGCTAGCATGCCTGATTCCTGTGCTATCGACCAGGGTTAGTTAACGGTTCTTTTATCTGAATATGCAGGAAAAATCATTCCTTAATCCTCAAAGTAGATATATGATCCAAGGTGGCTTGGGATCCTAACTGGGGCTCAATATTTGAATGAACTGGCATCTCGATTCTGAGCTCAGGGATTCAGAAACGGCGATGTGACTTGAGAAGAATTCAACGTAACATAACATAATGATCTAGAGTTTTTGGTTTTTAGCAATCTTGACATTTTATGTATTTAATTCTACGCTGGTTCTAACTTATTTGTTGCTTTTTGTTAAAACAATTTATTTCTATTATTTAATAATTCTACAAACCAAAATGTTTTTGATGCACAGTTAAAAAACTGATGTGATTGTACCAAAATCTTGGAAATTGTCTAGTTAACGTCACTATTCGGAGCGTTGATATACAACCCTTGAGTGTATCAAAGATATGGTTTTACCTCAGTTGGTAAATTTCCGCTTAAAATAATGGTGACAGATCTAAAGTTCTTGGAATATAGTACAATATTGTACCAAAAATTTTAATAGTGTATTATGACTTCTCTTTGAAGGCACATCAACTCGGAGCTCGAAAAAGAAGGGTGCAAGGACAGCACCGATTACTCGCCTGACATTACTCCTTTGAAGCTCGCCGCTCAGAACGGTGACTTCAAGATGGTGCGAATGCTTATTGAGAGAGGACATTTTATTTCTAAGCCCCATGCTCCGGATTGTGAGTAGAGTTTCTATTTGAAATAAACTAACGTTACGAAATTCCGTCTTGTAAAATGGTGAAGTGAGTTTAAAACTTTTTTTACCAAAGTATAGGAAACATTAACATTATCTATAACTTAAATGCAACCGGACAAACACTCGTAAAATCCACAAGACTGATTCTAAAAACCGTGGATTACATCGTTTTCTAATAAAAGGTTGCAAAACGTTAAGTGTTTATTTTTCAAAAGCCTTAATTTCTATATATTTTTTATGTAATGTGAAAATATATGTTTAATAATGGCCGCTGTAAAACACTGCGAAGAATCAAAGTATTAAAACAATTCCCCCTCTGAGATTTGAACTCTTTCAACCAAATACCTTTCCTTTGATTATGTTTTATATAGAGTGTTTTATTACTAAACAATTCTTAGAAAACTTAATTTTATCTTTATATTTCAATAACAAATGGTTTGCAAATATTCTGAAGGGGAAAACGCCAGCTTATACACTGTACTTTTAGGACTCATGTAAACTGTATTAAAATGAATACAATAACAATAAGTCAATAAAAAATACCCTTATTTGTAGGGCTGGCCATGAGTGAATCAGTTTAGATTTTTAACCTTAAAGTAATTTAATATTCGAGATATGTAAGACAGTTCTGGTCATTATAGAACAAGAACTGTTTTGCAGCGTATCAGACGTCACAGTAGTAGTACCTTCTGTGTTCTTCTTGTATTCACATCTAAAGCTACGCAAACGTGGATGCAGGCCCTGATCATCACCTAGGTTTACAAGGCCCGGGCTTTCTGCCCATTATTTTAGGGGGCCCCCAAAACTAAACTTAACACCTAAAAATTTCTTATCATTTTAATGTTAAAGTACACTCTTAAAACAAAAGAGTGAAATCCACTCCAGTTGGAGAAGTGCATTTTCGACACTGGAAAGGAGTGAATATTAACTCAGACTGAGTTAAAATCACTCGTTTAGAGTGATCCTGTCGGAGGTTTAACACACAAAGGATCCACTCCTTTCGGAGAAGTACATTTTCCAGACTGGACGAGTGAAATTAATTCAGACTGAGTTAAATTCGCTCGTTCGTTTTAAGAGTGTAACTAATAAAGTATTATTGTTTTTCTTCTCTAAAAAATTAAGCATTTTGATAGATTAATATTATTAAATTTGATAATTCCCCTTACTTTAAAATGTATTTTTTTTCAACTATTTTTTTGCTAAAATATTAGTCTGAAAATTGCCCCTAAATGTATCCGGACCCTGGGTACCCAAATTGTCATTTTCAGGCCCAGCACAGAGGTGCCGGATATGGGAGCCTTTGTCAAACATCGTTACTCTTCTTCCACCAAGATGTTATTTTTACTCGTCAGTTATTGGCTGTTGTTGGTGCCCATATGACTTGCCAAACCAATCACTAACTAGTAAAGTTTCTTTCAGTAACGTCTTGGAGGAAGAGTGGCGTGTTTTGGCGAAAGCTCATATATCCTGTCAATCCGGGAATGCGTAGCTTTAGACCATCTTTTAATATACCATCTTTTAGCCTTAAACCAAGTGAAACCCTAAATGAATAAAACGTTTAACTGTATCCTCAAAGAAATCACTGGTTCCTCATATTTTACTATTTTTACGTTTTTCCGATTGAATCGTAGAATGCGCAGAGTAAGATTAATAACGTTTCTATCTGATTAGGTTTGTGTCCCAGCTGCAAAGAGTTTTTGCGCGACTCGGGCTCATCCATGTCGCAGATCCGACTAAATGCGTACAAAGCTGTTGCCAATCCAACCTACATCTGCCAGGTTACTGATGATCCCATTCTCTACTGCTTTGAAATAGATAGAGAAATGGAAACGTGCTCTGAAATGGATAAAGAATTTAAAGTAAGTCAAGTTATCAATAGCATAAAAAAATTAAGAATGGCAGAGTAATAAAGATCCAAGTCCGGTTTTATTCTTGGGTCAATTTTTGTTCCGAACGACTGGGAGATTCTTAGAATCCAAACAGTTCGATAGTTAGTAATACGAGACTAAAATTAATTGCAACACAAGGAAATAAGTAAGAAGTTTAAATTTTAGAAAAAAGTGTTGTAAGGAAATTCTTTCTTCCAAAGGCAATAATTTCCAATTACTATAAGTAAAGAATGTTATCAAAATCGTAGTTGAATTTTATCATATTTAAGGAATTTACGAAACACTTTTTGACATATATCAAATATTATTATGTTATTTCTATATCAATGTAGTTACTTTCCAACTATCAATGTGTTTACGATATTTTTAAGAAACGTTGGGAATGTTGTCAATTAATGGGATTTTTCCGTATTAAACGAAGCAAAATTGAACAAAACGTATCATTTGATGGAAATATACATGCAACAGAACAGCCAGGTACATTTCCTTTAAACTAAGGAATCATTTCGGGAGTGTATGTTGTCCATTCTAATCAAATTAGCAGTAAACTCCCGATCGATTATCCGCGGAATTGGCTGGCACGGCTTCCGCGGATAAGCGAATTCGCGGATAATCCGCAAAAACGAAGAAAATGCCTATAAACAAAATTTTTTCTGGGTTTTATTAAAGTAAATTACAATATTCGTATATGGCATGAACAAATTTACTTTCTTCAAAATGTATTTTACTGTCATTTCTCCTATCCAAGCACATTTGATTTTTTGAGGATTTGTTTCCCACATTTTTAAAGAGTTGTTGTTCGTCTTGAATTGTCAAGAAAACTTTTTTTTGTGTTTCACGAATTTCGCTAGTATCAAAATCCCATAAAGCAATTAAATTAATATAGCGGGCAGTTTATTTTACAAGTGACGCTTTTTGACAATGACCTGTTCGTGATGTGCACCTGATTGAACACCAGGTTACCTATAGTCACTCTTATTTTAATGCATTCGTAGTTCTTGTTAAATGTATTCATCGTTCTTTGAATGTGTTCGTCGTTCTAGAACGGAATTCGTTGTTTTTGGATCATTCTTCCAAAAAGTTTTAAAACAAATAAAATTCATTTATCGCGTTTTTTTTTTAATTTTTATATTTGAACTGAAAAATGGAAGGTGGGGAAGGGTGGATAGTGGCCCGCGGATAATCCGCAAAGCGGATAATCCACCCGCGGATAATCGGGAGTCTACTTATTTTAAAAAAGACATTAGATAATCATTCGGAACAGTGATCAGTGATATTTACCAATAATGTAGGGACTTTAGCATATTAGTCGTCACTATCAACGGTCTAGTTGTAAAGCTCTTATTCTCCAAAGTAGGATTGTTATATAGAGTCCGTTCATTAGCGACTTTTTGACGATCGTAATAAATTCAATTGCACACGAAGCCTCCAAAAAACGGACGGATCCTATATTTTACTTAGGTTCTTTTACTTAGGTGAGTTCAAGCAAGACCCTTTATTAGCAATTGTCTGTATCCATACGAAAAGCATCAGTTGCTTTGTCTTCAAAAATGAAAATTCCAGTAGCAGAAAATGTGTGCTTCAATGCTTTCAAACGCCTCTTCTTTACCAATACATTATTTTCTACGATTATTATTATCTCTCCCATTCTCTACGAGGACGTAATTCGATCATCAACGACCTGAACGTACACTGCGTTCGTCGTCCACAGTCGCAGTAAACAGCTGCTGCAAGAGCTTTGCTAGCCTGGTCTGTTGGTTATTGCTATTACTCGAGAAATTAAGCCTGAGAATCAAGAGGTTTATGAAACATCCCATCTGTGTGTAGGCCGAGTACGAGCAAATGCGGATAGAGGTGCGCGACTTCACCGTCCAGCTCCTGTCTCAATGTCGCGACACCACCGAGACCGAAATGCTGCTGCAGCTGCCCTGGGGATTCGAAGAAGGCTACCCGAAGATCCATTTCCCGAGAGTGCAGCTTGCTCTTGACTACAAGCAGAGAGAAGTAAGATGCTGTTTGTTAATCTAACTTCAGTAGGGAGGTTCTAAAAAATACCATTTTCCAGTATCAAGTCAAAATGGCTCTCCTAAGTTGTACGGCAACACGCATTTAAGCCTCATACCTTACAAGGTGATGGCTCATCAGCCAAGGCTGCCTTACATTCATAACTAACTTTATAAGTAATCACCGGTAGAAGATTGAGATTCGTCTGTTGACCTAATTAAAATTACGAAACTGCAGCATCCCAAAATACTGTAGACATAGAACAACATGGCATATTCAAATCTCTCTCTCGATTTCACTTACAATCCACGCCAATATTTTTATAGGTTGTTGTTGTTGTTACAACAACAACACTATGCATTCCAAATTTTAATAACGTGTTTTGTAGGGAGAAAGAGGAAGGACCTAAACCAGACTTTTCATCAGTAAAGTTTGAAAATATTTAGAACAGTACTGTTCCATTATTATTTTATATCCATAAGTCGTCATAATTGAACAACTTCCTTTAAAAAATAAAATACACAATAATTTAATTGAAATTAAATGCTTTTTTTTTTCTCAGTTTGTGGCGCATTCTTTGGTACAGCAAGTGCTGACTGCTCATTGGCTAGGAGATTTTCGTTCCTGGCCTCGACTTTCACTAGCTTCTAAGGTAAACCTTTTTTTAAACTATCTTTACCATTTATAATTAAATTAAAGATCTATGTAAAATATATATTTTTATTCGGATCAAACACTAGACTAAACCTTAATAGTACCTTTAATAAATTCTTTGCTGTAAATATCTAACTTATTTATGTGATTGCGTCCAAATAAACGCATCAAATAATCTTGCATATTCCACCCACATGAGCGATAAAAGAGGGAAGCTTTTTTATGGATATTGAAATAAATTTGAAGAACATCAAAGTTAATTTATTTTTAATTATCGTCATACTAGAGCTACACTAAGTCTATTGGTGACGAGCATCATAATTTAGAACCTCAGTCAAGTGATGAAAGAAACGTCAAAAGTAGTGGTAGTTTAAAAATTTAACCTCCTATACCTTGTCACTTTTACTTTATTACCAAGAGTAACTTTGCAACTTTCTATGAACTTGTAATTTTAAAAACTTTTATCCTAAACCGTATTACCAATGTCTAAAGTTAAAACAAAGCAATTACTGCTGTCTATTACGAAATTTCTCTTTTTATTGTAAAGTACAAGAAAAAAGTGTTTATAATTAATGAAACATAAGATTCAACTCATCACTGTCTTTAATCCCAGATGCTGCATTGCTTCGTGCGCTTTCTGATGCTGCCCTTTCTAAGCTTGGCACTGGTGGTGATGCCATGGTTTCGGCCTCTGAAGAAATATCACTCACCCCTCAACCGATTCCTGCTCCACCTTGTGTCCTATCTTATCTTCTTGATGATGGTTTTCTTACTGAACCACTTGGACACCGGAAAGTTCCACAAGGGTCCGCCCCAGACAGGTTGAACATCTTTTATAAATATTTAATATTTTATGGATTCAATTATTTAACATTTTTATTGCACAACATTCAGGAGTTGTTTCTATAATAACGATTACATATTTTAAAAATTGCGTCTTACTAAAATAGACAATTTAAAAATTAGGTGGAAAAACGAGATTTAAAACGTGGTTTGTGTGTTTGTGGGAAAGAAGATAATGCTTGACGTAATTGTTGAGTCACTGTAGGAGTGATCGGTCCATGAGGACATAAAAAGGTTTAAAATTAAGTTTTTGCAACACTTCGACAAATCATAATATTCGATTCTTTCTTTTATAAACCTATCTGTTTTAATCGATTAGTTTAAACAGATTAAGAGAATTCGGCACTCATGTTTTTTTTTTGTTTTTGTTTTTCTCCTTTCATCCATTCATTTGATTCTTCATAGAATTGGTAGTCTTATGAATGTGCAGAAACATTTATGCAGATAGACATTGAGTGTGCAGTAGTCTTTTAGGGGTTAAAAATGTTCTTAAGTTTCGTAAAGAAGGCAAAGAAACTGCATTCTCCTGGCTCACGATCGGCATTTTTTACTTCTAACTGTTACCGTAGAAACTTCAAAATAACCTGTAAAAATAATCTTAATGAAACTTAATGAAAAAATAGATGAAAATATATAAGAATTATATATAGAGAGATTAAATTGTACAATTAAAGTGTATAATCGTGGTTCCCCCAACTTTGTAAAATATATTTCAAATAGCTTATTTTTAATTACAGTTTAATAATACGCCAACAGATTAGCGATTATTTTAATATTTTATCTTTTGTGTAGGCGTTGAAGGTATTATCATTATTTATGTGTTTGGCCATATCTGGGCTACTATACGACAACTATGGGTTGAAGGAAGAAAACGATTTTTCAGAACTCTGTGGAATTGGTAAATGTTTCAAAATGTCTTTTGAGGGATATCAGTACCGAGAATTATACAAAATTAAATATTTTTCTAAAAGTTTTTTTTTGAAAAATTAAAAATATTTTTATGAAATATTGATGACATATTAGTAATTATTATTATTATTAGAACTAGCTAATATTCGTTGCATATAGCAAGGAAACTTAGGGGGGGAAATAACATTTGGCCTTATAAAGTTTAAAATTAAAAAAAAAAATGTAAAGTAGTTTTAAAATTTGACTTGAACAGTTTTAAAGACTCTATCCATTACAGGATGTAAATTTAAAATATTTTTTTTGTGCACTTTACTTTAACTGTGATATAAATCAAGAAGAGGAATTTTAAATAAGTGTTTCTGGTACAAAATAGTAATTTGTTCAGCCCTAAATAATTCGCCAGAACAAATAAACTTTTTCTGTGGACGAATCCGATTATAATGGCTTTTTTCAATATCCAAAATTACTTAAAAATAGCAATTTAAAAGTTTGCATTTTGCGAAACCTAAAGGTATAGCGTTAAAACTCAAAAAGTGTTAGGTTAACTTATTTCGTATACCTAGACTATCTTACTCCATTTAAGCACTTCACCATTGATGATAAAAGTTAAATAACTCAACTTTGGTAAGAACCTTTTTTTTCTGGGTTTTAGTCGTAACTGACTGATGCTAAAAGTAAATATACAGACTTCTCTTAACATTACTCCAAATATCGATTACACTACTAAACTTCATATAACATGCCTAAGGAAATCCTCAGTAATGCGGAACTGAAAATCACCTCATTAACTATTACAGTACTTATCAAAGAATGAAAATAATTATACCTTTTTAACATTGCTCTAGGTACGACATAATCATGGAACTGGTGTTTGTAGTGACTTTCATACTTTGGCTTGTATCCTACGCGGAAGTGCTGCAGGATCGACAGCACAAGCGAAAGGTCCTGGAACGCAAGTTTTGGCGAGGCGATGACTCGACATTGGTGCATGAAGCGTTGTTTTCGGTGGGGATTGTTTTGGCTTTCGGAAAGCTAGCCTACTTCTGCCAGCAAAGCTCAAGACTCGGCCCATTTCAGGTATTCCGGTTTTTTTTTTTTAAATTTAAACTTAAAATGTGTGTGTGTGCGCGTATGTAACGGCTCAAGCCTTTTTGTAGAACCGTTCCCAGAACTGAGAGTCAATTTCTGGTATTATCTAGGCCGCTCTCACTTCGGATTTTGAAGCTCAGATTACCTTGTATCTGAGCTATCTGTGGATTTTAAAATATGCAGAGATTTAATATTAACGAGAGAACCTAAGCCAAATGCCATTTCATTCATTACCATTATATGCCATGTTTGTCGTCGATTTTCATAAATAACTTCCATTTTTTTTGTAATAACTTCTTGGTATAAATCATCTTTAATTATTTTCCAGTAAAAAAAATTCAGTCAATTTTACACTTAACCATAAAGTATTGATATCCTGTACATGTCTATGTAGCTTAATATGGACTTTGTCGTTCTTTGAAAGAAACATTTTATATCATACATTTAATCATCTTCAGGCCAGGTAAATGCTTTGAATTCTGAACACGTAGGATAAGCGCTAGAAGCTCAGTAACTTCCAGAGAATAGTAGATTTGCAGTATTTAACTTATAGAATATCATGATTGAAAAATACAGCACAGTTGTTTTAAGCGTACGTTTATTAGAATAGAAAATAACTAGAATTAATAATAATAATAATCTTTATTAATACCAATCAAGAAACTACAAATAAAAATACAAAAGCAAAATCATATTAGCTGCTTAGGGGAACATTCCCGTATTCAAGCAGCCTAGAACATTAGATAAAAAGTTTTAACAATGTACAAATTAGATTGAGAATATTCAGTTTATTTAGTCTATAATATAATAAAGAATATAACAGAATGCGTAATTATAAATTTACCGGCGCACTGCAATGTTATCATAAATTTGCAGTTTTACAGTGTACCTCAATTTTTTTTTTGATTATATCAATTTTTAATATGACATTTAAATGCATTTTATTATCAAGTCTAAAACAGATTTTTGACCCATTCAATATCCTTTTTTCCTCACTCAATGCTACTTATGCCAGGTCTCGATGAGCAGGATGGTCCTCCAGATTGCCTACTTTCTGGCGTTCTGCCTCCTTGTCATCACAACCTTCTCTAACGCGCTGACTCGGATGTACGCCTACTACGACGGCATGAAGCGGACGGATAAGGACGGAAACACAAGGACTCAGCTATCCACCCTCTCGACGTGAGTGAAGAGTTCAAACTTGAACAATTTTTAAGTAGCAAATTAACCCTCTAATGCATGAATTTTTATTTTCATCCCAAAAAAATATATATGTATCTTTAATACTCACACATTATGGGAAAAATACTAAAAAAATTTAACTGCATTAGAATTTAAATAATTTCAATTTTTAAATTTTTTTCCATAAGACAAAAACCAACTGCTAAATTCCAATTTTTAGAATAATGACTAGAAAACTATACTAAATATCTTTCAAAATAACCCCTTTTAACTATGATTAATTTTTCAAAACAATTTATTAGTATTTAGTACTAATATTATTATTCCTTGAATACTGCCAAAAACGTAATTTCACAAAAGTTAATAAACTCACTCTTTAATTTTGAATACACTTTTACTACCGTCATCTGTGAGGATTATTAGTGACTAAAGCTTTAAAATGAAATGTAATAGATGAAAAAACACAAATGTGTCGAGAGAGAGCTCTAATTTAATAGAATAAAGTGGATTATGTTACTTGATACCAAACGGTAACAGCATGCATTAGAGGGTTAAGGGGGTTCAGTACCCCAAAATCGGTGAAAAATCAAAAAAAGAAATTATTGGCTTAAAATACTATTACAACCTTTATTAATAATGTCACAAAGTATCAAGACGATTGTAAAAATATTTTTGACATTAAAAGCCATTTTATTTAACCCTTTCCTTATTGAAACGGCCCAGAACGACCGAACGACTAAGGATTCGATAATGTTATTCCTATCAAAATATTACGAGGAAGCAAAAATCCTTCGTAAGGAAATGGGTTAACAATCAAAACTTTAAACGCGTTTTTCTCAGAACTTAATTTTTTGAAACTTCGATGTACCTTTTTTCTCAAACTATACTATGTTTTCTCGTAAACTTTCTTTATATGATGTAATACATAGTATAGATTAATCTGAGTTTGTAAATTTTAATAAAACTAAAGTGAAAAATATTTTATGGGGCAAAAAAGTGAAAAATTTCATGATTTTTTAGGTACTTTAAAACTTATTTCAATTAAAAAAAATCTAAAAGTTATTTAAAATTTTTTTGTTAACCTCAGATTAATATATAAGGTTGGTATAACACACACAGAAAATTTTAAGATGATCTGATCAGTAGTTATTGTGAAAAGGTACATTGCAATTGGCCAATTTAACATTACCAATATACAACATACTGAACCCCCTTAAACTATTAAGTGTGCATTGAATATGTATAAGAATTTAACTTTGTTAATTTCTTACTTCAACCTATGTTACCGTCATAACATCGGCGTAAGAATTAAAAACAAAACATTATCGATAATTTATTAGTCAGATAGGTTGAGATTTTTTTTTTATTTGGTCAAGGCAGTGTCTCTACTATTTAAAAAAATTGAAAGTTTTCAAAAAATAGTCTTAAAGGTTATGCAAATATTCAAGGAATGAACTAATGTAACTTAAAATTTAAATCGTAATCGAAATCGTTCAAATTTCAACAGATTTTTAGCAGTGTTACTCGAGTGTGTACTGAATACGTAAATATGTAATTAAACTAACCAATAAACTTAATTGCTTTTATCCTTCAAAAATCATTTATGACTTACAAGACTTAGGGAGGGTTAATTCATTGAGATTACATTAATAGTAAAAACGTTGGGAAAAAAGTGATACATCAGTCGCTACCTCTTAAATTAGCTATCAAGCAAACTACATAGGAAAACCAACAGACGGTAGAACTCTCATCAATTAAAATTCTGTGAAAATTAATTTATTTAAAGCAGAATATAGTTACAAACTTTTAATACATCTTTGTAATAACTCTGAATATATTGTTCTCAGATTTTACAATATGATGCATCTCCTTATTTTTGAAGATGATTTAGAAAAATAATTGATTGGATGATAACAGCTTTTTCATTGTGACCGGGTTAAAATTGAAGTTGTTGTGTGTGCAGTGAACTGCAAGCTGACAATTTTAAAAACAGTATCGTATCAAATTTGAAGTTTCAAAATATTTTTTTTGAGAATACTGTTCTTTTTCTCATAATGAAATGAAAATCATCCTAGTACTCAACAGTAAACCAAACAATCCCAAAAACTTCTATTCAGGTTTGGAAACTCGTTCCGCACACTCTTCTGGGGCATGTTCGGCATGTCGCCCGCCGAGTCGGCCGACGTCGTGATCGAGAACTTATCCAAAGAAGACCCAACTCAGATCAACACCCATGGAGTGACCGAAGGCGTCGGTACAGCTCTGTTCGCTTTCTATGAGATCATCATGATTATCGCCCTGGTCAACACGCTCATCGCCATTCTCTCCAACACCTTCCAGAGAGTCGTGGTAAGGCAACTCTTCATTGAAGAGATGCAAATAATCATCTAAAAATATGCATTAAGCCTCGGTTTCCTCGGAATCCGTCAACAGATTTAAGCGGTCGGACAAGTGCGGTGAGTGACGTGATACAAACTACGGACATTGATTACGCTAGAGTGGTTTCCTCGGGAGCGTTGCCGGACAACTTAACACGACCGCCAGATTGAGTTGCTGTTGAGTGCGTTGGAAAATCCTGATGACAACGTTTTTTGCTGTTGTCTGTTGCGTGGTGTGCTTGCAAAAAATTAAAGATGTGAGGAAATGACGGAAGGCGAGAGTTGTTTTACGCTTGCCGAGGAAGAAATGCTAACTGATTTTGTGAGAAATCACGATAAGAACCTAAATTTTCCATTTTTGACATGCAGAGACGAAAACCAAACAAACAACAGAGTTAGTTGAGTGAGTTCGCTAGGTTTCCAGTTTCGTGTCAACGTAACGTTCCGATGAAGCGGTGGCCGGTAGGGTGACGTCATCCCCGTATAATAGCTGTCGCATTTTTCTGGCGACAGACTCCGAGGAAACCAAGGCTTTAGTCTGTATCTATACTTCCCGCCACCATTATTTGAAACACTTTAGGGATGGATAACCGAAACGGGTTGTTTTTGCCCAAAAAACCTGTTTTTTTTATAAGGCCAGTCTTAAGGTTCAGTAAAACCGAAAAACAGGTTTTTGAAACAGTTTTTTTTTTAAAAAACCGACATCCCTACCGTTTCTTATTTGGTTGGCGGCGAGTATAGAGCTTATTATACTTGATATTCATAATCTATGATTGTTTTTGAGGAATGGATTAAAGTGGTAAGGTTTAGGAGTTACATCTCTAGAGGGAAACATGTTTTTTAGTTGAAAATTTAATATTTTCTCTTAGTGACATTATAAATTTTGATCTATACGAAGAAGCTGTGTTTTGTTTAGGAAAAAAAAATAATATAAATAATTAAAATTTTTGAAAGCATTTACCTCTAAATTATGAAATTTCCAGAAGTATTTAGGTAAAGAAATCGAAAACAGGCGTTACGAAGTAACCTTAAAAAGAAATTATTATCAATAAAAAATCAAAATGAAACTTTTAGACTAAAAAGATAAATAGTTAACAATCTAACGAGTTAAGTATTGAAGAACTCAAACTGCAATTTAAGGAGGATTATCCCGATAAACCTCATTTTTTGTAGCGACTCCCGCTGCATGATTCCAGTCTTAAAGATATAATTCTAGATCTGGCATTTATTAGGATTTATAACTTACCATAGCCAATGGCGATCCAATGTTTCTTTAATGGAATTATTCGTAAATGCAAGTTGAATCAATTTGAAGTCACAGTGGAAGTATGAATACATTTATATTATTTTAATTATGTATTATAAAAATTAATACGCAGTTTTCTCTCAGGACAACGCCGATGTAGAATTCAAGTTCGCGCGTGCCAAGTTGTGGAATAGATTCTTCGACGATTCCACTCTTCTTCCGCCACCTTTCAACCTCTTTCCTACAGCCAATTTTTTCACCAGGTGTACGACTTATTTCAGGGCCCTCGCCAAGAACGTACCAGGAGGGAAAGCAAAGTTTTCCTTGGGGGTGAGTAGAGTATTAGTTAGCTCTACTTAAAAAGACAGAGTCAGGACAACCGTAGCGTTATGGCAACCCACATACAGCCCTCCCCTTCTAATCTGCAACCATGCATTTCAATATTCAAAGCCAGTCGCCAATAGCCCCCATGTAACTCTACATTTCTTGCCAACCTAAGTTGGATAAATAGAAATATGCTATGGAGACGATAATTCCGCTGATGTAAAGAGTTTCATAAATTATTTGTGAATCCAACCAGAAAACATGTTTAAAACATTAATTTCGTTTAAAGTATAACAGATTTCAATATTATTTGAGAAAATTTGGCAATTTTACCAGAATGAAGAGCGTATTTTGATTAAATTGTATTCAGATCATTCTGTACGTAAATATTACCTTACAAGAGTTTCCAACTAACGGACCAACCGCGCTTTTCGAATTTTTTCAACTAAAGCAAAAACAAACAAACAACAAAAAAAAACAATAAAAAATCTACTCCAATCAATGGCTTCAAAATGCTTATGCTCTTGAATTGATTTTACACTTTATTTTCTTGATGATTTTTCTTGTTGCATTTTGAAATTAAATACCATAATAGAGAGATATATTATTTTTGACTTTGAACTTATAGTGAGATAAATAAAATTTCGTATTGATCAATTTGCGGTTGACTTTATTTAATTGTGTCTCATGATGACGTTAAATGTCTTTCTTATGTCGTATAAAACAAGTTCTGAAGTACTAGAACAGACTACTCTCGTGTTATTTTAATATTTTTCGATATCGTTATTGTACAGATTGGATTTTTTTATGTAACTATTCATTTAATATTAATATATTTAATTTTTAACAGCGATGCTGCTACGTCGATTATGAAGAGGAGAAGCACGTGGATGCCAAAGCATATCAGGTATTTAAAATTATAAAACTCTGTTAGTAAAAGGCCTTTTCGTTGTCAAATGTAAATATTTCAGCGACCTATATGCAGTATAAACCCCGTTGAAAGAAAATTTTTGATAACCTATCTGTTTAGTTTAGCACAAAAACTATGAAACTTCGAAGTTAGAAAGTACTAACTTATGTAGCTATCAATCAGTTGTTCTGCTTTCTGCTAAACGTAAGTACAGTAACCCCTCGCTATACCGCGCCTCGTTACATCGCGCATTCGGATATATCGCGCCCTGTATCATGTCTCCCAGTTTTTTTCCAATACATATGTACTTTCGTTAATAAAGACACATGGTCAAGATAGGCGATAGTTTAATATATAGGAGAGAAAAATCTAAACAGATAACTTTCGATGGATATTTTACCAAAAAATGAGTGAAATATGCATAGTATTACCTGTGTATTAATGCGTAATGTTTATAGTAATTAATAATTCCTTTCTGATTTTTTAGGTTAGTTAAAATATTTAATGTGGTTTAGTTTTATTTTTTAAATACACACTGAGCTTCAGTTTAAAAACTAGTATTAAAAAAATCAAAAATATAGTATTTATCAAGTCACTCGTTAGATCGCGCATTCGGTTATATTGCGTTTTTTGCATGTTCCCCGGGTAGCGTGATATAACGAGGGGTTACTTATAATTTAAAATATCCGTTTAGTGTGGAAATGTTTAGGTCAAACCGTTGCAATAGAAAATTCAATCTTTTAAGAGAATATATTAATTTTGTTATTTAATTATTATAATATGATCTTTAAATATATTACATGCATCTATTTTCCTATCATTTCTCATTTCGTTATTTATTTCATCTCTAGGAACTTATGATAAATCTCGTGCAACGATATTTTAGATCTAAGGAACAAGAAGACGATGAATAAATATATGGACATTTCACATCGGAAGAAACAATAGCTATGTTTCTAACAACAAAATCTATTTTCCATATTTCGAATTACCTAAAAATTTTATGAATTGACATAGGAAACCAATCGCAACGTTTTTTTTTTATTTATATGTTTAATTGTATTTATGAAATGGTTGATAAAATTTATTTTTGACGAAAAAAACTTATATGAATATGTGGACGTTTATTAGTTTTCTTTTTTACATCATTGCATCAAATAAGCATGAGTATGCGGGATGGGGACAGGTAGTTAAAAATAAAAAATAAATAGTTTGTATCAAAACCATTAATCATTACTTTTACTCTTCGGATATTTTGGTCAGAAAAAAAAATTAAATGAAAATTGGGAAAGGTAAATTATTAACATTATGTCTATTTATCATATTTTTTGTATTTTTGAATTTTTCTTTTTGATAAATTATTATTTCGTGCCTAATTATTCAAAAGAACAAAATCCTTAAAAAATGGAATGGAAGTACTGCAAATACTGAATTTTTTCTTTTATCCTGCTTAATGCTATTTTTGGAAATCTTCCATACCAACGCTTACTAAACAACCACTGATTGAGCGTTTTAAAGATATATCACAAATACTTTCAAGGTTAACGTTGCTTGTTAACCTTTTGTTCGGAAATAGTTTAAAAATGCTATGATATATACAAATAATGTCCTATTCCGATTATTCAATTTGTGGTAATTGGCAAGCAACAAATGTGTCCAAATGTGGTAAACATTTTACTTCCCACTTCATACAACTCGATAGGTATACCAACTCAGCGTTAAATATTCAAACTCACTAAAAGTAAAGTCAATAATTAAGAGACAGGCCATTCTATCATAGCTTAATCATGGGTGTTTAAACAAGAGTACGACTAATGTTATTTACTCTGCGATAAATGCAAGGTTTGTTTCCCCGATTTTAAGTCTTTCGAATTGCTGATACATAACGTCATCTGCAATCCGACATTGTCATCAATAAATACATCAATTTTAATTATCATAAAAATAATTCTTGACCTGTAATCCGAATTATATTTTCAATCTTTGAATTTTCAACTAAACGAAAAATAATCAAAAGATGATTAACTTTTTAAGAAAAAATGAAATCAACTTGGAGCACTAACAAAAAAAAAGTTGTTCATTAAAAATTATGTTTGTATTCATTATAAGAAACCGCGACTTACCAGGGCAGTTGGCCTTTTAATTAAAAAAAATATGAAATTGAAAATTAATTGGAAGCTGTAAAATATGTAGAAATGAGTACACAAGAAGCAAATGGAGCTCCTTGCTTGTTAGGAAATCATTGTTTTAAGAGGACTCTCTTTGGAATTCCACATCTTGAAAATCGTAATGTTATTCCTATGGAAAACATTTGCAAGCCAATTACAGCCATAATTTTATTAAAAGGTTACTAGTTTCTTGTATCAATGTAAAGAACGAAAGGAACTAAAAGGATAAAACTAATTTGTTTTGGGAAAATCACATATTTAGTATTTTTAATAATTTTTTGAAGTTAGTAAAAAATGGAGTAAGCATTAAGTTCTAATTAAAAAAAATATTAAAAATACTAAATATTTGATTTTCACAAAACAAATTAGATTTATCCTTTTAGTTCCTTTCGTTCTTTACAATGATACAAGAAACTAGTAACCTTTTAATAAATTTGTGGCGGATTTTGACTTGTGAATATTCTCCATAGGAATAACATTACGATTTTCAAAATGTGAAATTCCCAAGAGAGTCCTCTTAAGCTCTTCTATTACTTGTCTTTCTTTTTTGAAGGATTATGTAATTTTTAAAACGGTAGATAATAGCACTTACAGTGTGCATTTAGTGAAGTGATTATACATTGAAAGGATACACAATTTGCCACGAACAAGGATATGAATCTAATGTTTTATGCATACAACACATACACACAAAAAAGACCAAAATTTATTTCAATATATAGTATTTTCAATCATCTGTATACTACTAAAAATAAAAATGATAGTTATGGCATTTTTCTAGTTCTGAAAATTAGTGTCTAAGGTCTAAGAAAAATACTCTTTTTTTTTTTTTTGGTGCTTATTATTGATATGCGTTTCTCACCATCAAGCCAGCGTGTGCAGGGAAACAACTTTTACAGAAACAGTTATTTATTGCATGATTTAGATTGATTGGGTATTTTGTGTCAAAAATCGTAATTTCTATAATACTTCTAAACTATAATTGATTAAAACTTTTGCATTATCTTACTGGTGCTTAATAAAGTAAAAATTAATTTATTTAAATTGGTGCAATGCTAAAGCTGTATTTTAAAGGAAAATTAAAATTTCGAAAGTTTTAATGAATAGTGTTGTATTGCGCATAGAGCGAAACATCAAAATCAGTTATTTAGTTTTAAAGCGTTTGATTTTTTTCTGATGCAGTAACATTTATTTTAATCGTAAAGTTTCGAAAATTATTATAAAATAAATTTTTCTCAACCATATTCTTTTATATAGTACAGCTGGAAAAAAATACGAATCACCCCTCGTTTCTCGGCTGCTATTGATCAAGTAATTTTGTGTAAGGTGTCAATTTTCAGGAAATAGCCCGAGGAATTGGGAACTGGCAACAAAAATTGTAATAGGGGTCGTCTACATATTAAAATGAGTACCAACTTTGAAAATTCCAATGGCAACACCCAATTTTTTTTTACATAAAAATGTTCAGCACCTTCAAAATACCCCATGCATAAAAAAGAATTATTTATTCTGCAGTATTTGCTGAGATATTAAAGCCTTAATTTTAAACTCGTTTAGGGGCAAATCTCCTAAGTGAAAAAAGGTAATATTGTGGTTGTGTCTTTTCAAAAAGACAAGCTTAAAAAGGGTTAGCATAATCTCGCCAACGGATGCTAGAATTTAACTTTCTTCAGTAATATTAGGATTTTTCGATTTTTTTTTTTTAATTTTGGATTTTAAAATTCAGAAATGAAATAATGGCTAGAAGATGAAAAGTTTTAATTTTAAATTAAGTCGGATATACGGTTATTTATAACGAACAGATTTTCAAATGCTATTAGTTACAATCAGATTGAAAAATATGATTATTACACTTATGTTTTAACTTTTTATGCAAATTTTTTTGTTTCATTCACATTGTTGCAAAAAGTGGGGGTTTAAAATTCGTCGCACTCTATCTGTAATATTGGCCCAGTGGCTTAGCGGTAGTGCTAATTTAGCATTGCCACGCCACAGGTCCGGGGATCTAATCCTGGATTGCGCTGTTTTGACCCATCCTTTCATCCCTTAAGTGGGTCGATAAATTGGGGACCAAGCATGCTTGGGGAACTAAACGCTAGGGGTTCCGCGCGAGGCTTTCCACATTACCGGGACATATGCCTTGCACCCCAGAGTCCTTGTATCACGAAAGCTGAAATGGGCACAGCATGCCCTGGCCCACTAATGAGCTGTTGCGCCGAGGAGTTTAGTTTTTTTAATCGGTAAACCAAGTATTACAAATTGAAGGTTACGACCTTACGACACGATATTTAAGGAAAGCAAAATAAAATTATTCAGAATGATTTGGTAATGATTTTTAACCAACGCAGTAGGCACTAATCATTTTAAATATTTAATGTGGTAACAATCAAATGTATTTAAAACCGAATTCCTATAATATTCTAGGGTATTTAATTTTTAATATTAAACATACTTTTTGAAATTGAATTGGAAATAACACACATTTAAAAATATAGTAACCGATATAATTTAATGTTAATTATACAAACAAAATACATTGTATGCACTTGAAATAAGAAAAGATTTTTAGACATTTGACAGAAATCGATAATTTGAATAAACATTTACCAACAAACACTTTTTAATCACCAAACGATAATGCAATTTAGGATAAAATTTACCAAGTCATTTTTTACCCGGTCTCTAAAATTCGTCTTTTTCAGTTTTTTTACAATAACTCAACAGATAATTGTTATTGAATTAAAAAAAATTCGGGATTTTGTTTCTACTTGATCTACTTTATCGATTTATGCAAAAAAAAAAATGGGGTTGCTATTCATGTTTTAATTTTTTCTTATTTAAATTTAAATAAAAAAAAATTAAAAATGAAAAAATGATGAAAAAACAAGTGTGATTTGTTTTTGGAAAATTAAGAAGTATATAATGAAAAAAAATCTTTGTATGATTCATTTTATTTGTAGAGGTATGAATAAAAGTTTGTGAAATTTTTTTAACATTATGGGTGTTCAACTTTGAATACTTATATCTCAGCAAATACTGCAGAATGAATAATTCTTTTTTATACATGGGGTATTTTAAAGGTGCTGAACATTTTTATGTAAAAAAAATTGGATGTTGGTATTGGAATTGTCAAAGTTGGTACTCATTTTAATATGTAGACGACCCTTATTACAATTTTTGTTACCAGTTCTCAATTCCTCACGCTATTTCCTGAAAATTGACACCTTACACAAAATTCCTTGATCAATACCAGCCGAGAAACGAGGGGTGATTTGTTTTTTTTCCCCAGCTGTACAAGCTTTTTAGTTACTAAAATGATGGCTATTAACTTCGGTTTTAACAGACTACTTTTAGTAAATGAAAAATGAATAGTTTTATAAATTGGTTTGACAATAGAAAAAGGGTAATAGTTGTTAGGGTTTAGGGAAAATAATACGGACTCTTAATTTTTATTAAATTTAAATATTTCATCAAATATTTTCAATTCAACTGTAGAAAATTAAAAAAATTTCAGCACTATTAGCTTCATTACATGGATGAAAAACTAAACTAGGGCATATTATTAACCCTTTCCACACTATCAAGGCGCCTTATTTGCCTCCACAGCTAAATAGAAACAATTTGGTACACCTGGGGGAAAAAACGATTCCTCCCTCGTTTCTCGGCTGCTATTGGTCAAGGAAATTTGTGAAAGGTGTCAATTTTCAGGAAATAGCATAAGGAATTGAAAACTGGCAGCAAAAATTTTATAAGGGGTTGTCTACATATTAAATTGTGTATTAACTTTGAAAATGGACAATTCCCACATTTTTTTTTAATTCGATGAGGGATGTCGAAAAAAAAATATTAGTCCAAACAAAAAAAAAATTCCGATGCGTATTTATTTTTTTATTCAATTTCAAAGTCGAGCTTTCGAGAAGCGCGCGAAAATCACTCAAAAGCGCGCGGAAACGCTGTGACGTCAGCTTTTACAAAACTCGTCGACATATTCCGATCAGCTCAGTGAAACTGTGAAGTAGGCGATACAATTAGTTTCGCCTACGTTTGCTATAACTATTTGAACATGTCAGATCGGTATTGTATAGTTCCTGAGTGCCATAATACTACAGTTACTACCCCAGAAAAGTTTTTCTTTTTATATTTCATGTAATGGACAATTCCCGTATTTTTTAAAAACACTTCAAAACTATTTTTCTTAATAGTCAAAACAACGCTGATTCCAAATATCCTGGTTAAAATATCGAAAAAAATTTGTTTAATTTAATATTTAATTTTAAAAACTCGCAGAAAATAGTTCTTGTTTTAACCGTTCTGCCATTGGTTGGAGCGGTTGTGACGTCACCATTTATGTTCGTGGGTTTGTTTACTAAAGTTTACAACGGCGTGCAGACGACCTATCTAGAGTTTTCAATTGATTTCTTATTAAATTTGTTTTAGTTCTTAAACGTTCGGATTTTTATTCTTTATTTTTAATTTACTATTATTTTTTGTTCTAATTGTCTTTTTTCTTCAATTTATTTCGATGAAACCAGGCTTTTTCGAAGCGCAGAGCGACAAACTTACCCAAAAGCTGCGTTATTATCTAACACAATCGAAGTTTTGTAAAATCATTGTATCTAAATTTATAATTTTATTTGACAACTCAAATGCATGTACCATTTATACAATCTTTTTTTCAATTTAATTCCAATTGAAAAACCCAAAAACAACTAAATATAAGCTATTAATTAATTACTTTATGTATTTAGAACATTGATTCCAAAGCACTCGTGCTGCCATCTATTATTAAATATTTAAACTGTCGCTTGTTACTATAACTTTTTGAACAACAAACAATTATGCAATTAATAACTCAAACATTAAAGAAAAGTAGCTGAAAACTAAAAAAACTCTCTTTTGTTTCTAAACTTTTACACACAATGAGCTATTATCTATACTTTCTGCAAAGCAAGTTGTCTACAGTTTACGATTTAGGCGAAACAGAGGATCACGTTATAGCCTTTATCCATTGTTTTCTTCTTTCAGGACAACTTGGAATATAAAAAAAAATCTTTTTTGGGGTAGTAACCGTAGTATTATGGCACTTAGGAACTATGCAATACCGATATGACATGTTTGAATAGTTATAGCAAACGAAACTAATTGCATCGCATTCTTCACAGTTTCACACAAATGTCAATATCAATCAGAGCAGAGCTGATCGGCCATGTCAACGTGACTGTTTTGTAAAAGCTGACGTCACAGCGCTTCCGCGCGCTTTTGAGTGATTTTCGCGCGCTTCTCGAAAGCCCGACTTTGAAATTGAATAAAAAAATAAATACGCATCGGAAATTTTTTTTTGCTTGGACTAATATTTTTTTTTTCGACATCCTGCATCGAATAAAGAAATAAAAAAAAAATGTGGGAATTGTCCTGTCCTGAAAGAAGAAAACAAGGAAACAAGGCTTTGCGACGTGATCCTGTACGTTTCTCCTAAATCGCTGTAGACAACTTGCTTTGCAGAAAGTATAGAGAATAGCTCACTGTGTGTGTGTGTAAAAGTTAAGAAACAAAAGAGAGGGTTTTTTTTTAGTTTTCAGCTACTTTTCTTTAATGTTTGAGTCATTAATTGCATGACTGTTTGTTGTTCAAAAAGTTATAGTAAAAAGCGACAGTGTAAATATCTAAAAATAGATGGCAGCACGAGTGCTTTGGAATCAATGTTCTAAATACATAAAGTAATTAATTAATAGCTTATATTTAGTTATTTTTGGGTTTTTCAATTGGAATTAAATTGAAAAAAAGAATGTATAAATGGTACATACATTTGAGTTGTTAAATAAAATTATAAACTTAGATACAATGATTTTACAAAACTTCAATTGTGTTAGATGATAACGCAGCTTTTGGGTAAGTTGTCGCTCTGCGCTTTGAAAAAGCCTGGTTCCATCGAAATAAATTGAAGAAAAAAGACAATTAGAACAAAAAATAATAGTAAATTAAAAATAAAGAATAAAAATCCGAACGTTTAAGAAATAAAATAAATTTAATAAGAAATCAATTGAAAACTAGATAGGTCGTCTGCACGCCGTTGTAAACTTTAGTAAACAAACCCACGAACATAAATGGTGACGTCACAACCTCTCCAACCAATAGCAGAACGGTTAAAACAAGAACTAATTTCTGCGAGTTTTTTAACTTAAATATTAAATTAAACAAATTTTTTTCGATATTTTAACCAGGATATTTGGAATCAGCGTTGTTTTGTCTGTTAAGAAAAATAGTTTTGAAGTGTTTTTAAAAAATACGGGAATTGTCCATTCCAATTGCAACACCCAGTTTTTTTTTTTACATAAAACTGTTCTGCCTCTTTAAAATACCACATTAAAAAAATGATTTTTTAATTTCGCATTTTTTGCTGAGGTATTACAGCATTAATTTTGAACTCGTTTAGGGGAAAATCTCCAAAGTGAAAAAGGTAATATTTACGTTGTGTCTTTTCAAAACGACAAGCTAAAAAAAAAAAAAAAAAAAAATAAAAAAATAAAAAAAAATAAAAATGTTAACAAAATCTCGCCAATAGAGGCTTGAATTTAACCTTCTTTACTAATATTGTGATTTTTTTTAAATTTTGCATTTTAAAATTCAGAAATTAAATAAAGACTAGAAGATGAAAGGTTTTAATTTTAAATTAAGTTTCATATACGGTTTTATAACGAACAGATTTCAAATGCGATTAGTTACAATCAGATTACCAAACATGATTATTAAATTTTTGTTTTAAATTTTTTATGCACATTTTTGTTGCATTCATATTGCTGCAAAAAGTTTGTTTAAAACTCATCACACTTTATCGGTAATATATCCCACGCATTACAAAACGAGGGTTACGACCAAACACGATATTTAAGGAAAGCGAAATATAATTACTCATAATGATTTTTACCTAAAGCAAGTAGGCACTAATCACTTTAAATAATCAATGTGGTAACAATGAAATGTACTAAAAACCGAATTCCAATATTATTTTAGGGTATTTAATTTTTAATATTAAACACACTTTTTGAAATCGTATTGGAAATAACACACATTTAAAAACACAATAATCTAGATAATTTAATGTTAATAATAGAAGCAAAATACATAGTATGGAGTGGAAAGTTAAAAAAAGGAGGAAAATAAAGGTTGCTTTTAGTAGTGGCGCCATCTCTTACCTAATGTTTATACCATACTTTAACACTAAGCTCTTTCACATAATTTTGGTGGCGTCATCTACTTGTCAATACTTTTACTAAAAACATAGTTGAAAATTTTTAACACTTAGTTCAAGCTGTTACATTTACTTATTTTTTTTTAGTTAAAGTGCTAATCAAAAAGGGTAATAAAAACATATTTATTTTTTAACTGAAAATATATCAACCCATTAAAAAAATTCAAACCATAGCGTACCATAGTGATGATTTACGTGTCCGATTTGTAAGCAGACGAGAATTTATCGCTACGCCATTCAGAGGAAACTGGTGAGCTACAAAGGGAAAAAGCAGGTTCCTCTAGTACTTTATCAATACTTTCAAGAAATTTCCCACATATGTATTATTCAGTGAAACTTAAACCTTAATAAAAAGAAAACACTTATTTGAAATTTCCTGAGATTTCTTATTACGTTGCCCCATAATGTGGTTTCAATACCAATTAACTTTATATATAAACGTATTAAATAAAGTTGGTATCAATTTTGAAATATTTTACAAACTCCATTTTCTTAAAAAAAAATTCTTTGGACTTGCATCATGAAAAGTACAAGGTAGTTTACTATCATATTGAAAAAAAAAACTATCAAGTTGATAATAGAAGGTTTTACAATTGATATGGCTAATAGTCTATACACATAGTCATTGACTATGTGTATAGCACGAAACGAAATATTATCAATTAAAGCTTTACAATTACTCTTTGCAATACTTCAATTCTTATTTTTAATGCATGATTTTAATTTTTGTACACAAACTCAATAGGTATAATGCATAGAATTTGTATTTCATACCTTAATTTTATAACTAGAATACATTTTTGTAAGTGCTAAACATCTATCGTTGATAATAAAATATTTGAATATAAAAAAACTTTTTTGATAGCTCAATATAGACTTCATAGGTGGCGGCACTATAATTAAGTAGTGCTGATTTTCTGTCGATATTTATTTTGTTATTTATTTGAAATAATAAAACCGGGAATTGATTTGTTACTGATATGCTAAACTTTTTAATTTATAAAACTTTCTAAAATATGAATTGCTAATGTAATATTATGTTTAATTTCAATTTAAACTATTTAATTTTGCATAAAGGTTAAAACTTAAATTTGTTTTTAAAAAAACTACTTTGGCTTAGTAGATGGTACAGTTGGTTTCAACTTAGTATTAATTACATTAATAGTTTATTCATAATATAGTTATTACTTAAAAAAATAGTTTTACTTTTATTAAATTACTGCTGTCATAGTTAGTATAAAACTGTTGTCATTTTACTATAAATTGAGACTCGAGTACAATTTTGGTGTATCTTGTCATTTTTTGTGATTACATTTATTTATAAATGGTTTTAAAACAATATTACCGATATTAGTCGATGAAATATGCTAACAACCAATTCCAGGACTTTATTTGGCTAAAAAATTCGATAATTTAATTAATATTTAAATACTAGGGGGCAAATCCCCTGCTCGCTACCGCTGGCCAACCCCAGAGAATTGCTACGCAGTTCCTCTTAGTTTGCTCCGCAAACAAACATGCAAGAATAATATGAGGATGCTGCCAATGCAGAAATGCTCATCTATACAACCTGCATTGAATAAAACATGTTAGCGTAGCTTCTGCGATTTCTTTCACGTTGGCGACTTCTTTGGCTATCGCTACGACCTCGCAGATTCTGTTGAGCGGAATAATTTCTATTCTCCATTATTAGAAATATCCATGAAGCAGCCGATGCAACTTTATGCAAATCAAAATAACAGTTACTTGTGAAATTTAAATTTACTTTATTCTTTTTTAATTCGGAATATCTATGAAATAAATGCCGGTCTCGATTTGGAGTTTTAGATTTCGTTGCCAAACAGCAAAAATGCACAAATATGCTAAACATTCCACTTCATATTTCATACAACTCGATAAGTACAAACCTTCATTACATTTCCAATTTCACCAAAAGTCTGCAATCACTAAACACTCCATTACATTATAGCTATTCCATTATTTACTCAAAATACCCAATTTTTATTAAGTATAGTAAATTCTTTGTTATATCGCTTTTGGAATGTAATAAATGGAATTACTTCTCAAAACATTTAAAAAGTGGTCCTTGCTCTTTCACATCTTCAAAAAGAAATCTTAAATGACGTCAGAGAGACAAAAGCTAATGGCAAAAATTGTGGCGTCATCTAGGATTTCAATGGCCAAACAAAATCTTATCATTTATATCTAATTTAATAAGTTAAACCCAAATTAATGTTTTTGAAAATAATTTTTTTAGAGGACTCCCTTGGGAATTCCACATCTTGAAAATCGTAATGTTATTCCTATGGAGAATATTCGCAAGTCAATTACCACCACAATTTTATTTAAAGGTTACTAGTTTCTTGTTTCATTGTAAAGAATGAAAGGAACTAAAAGAATAAAACTAATTTGTTTTGTGAAAATCACGTATTTAGTATTTTCTATAATTTTTTGAAGTTACTAAAAAACGGAGTAAGCATTAAGTATTAACTTTAAAAAATTATTAAAAATACTAAATATGTGATTTTCACAAAACAAATTAGTTTTATCTTTTTAATTCCTTTAATTCTTTACAATGATACAAGAAACTAGTAACCTTTTAATAAAATTGTGGAGGTAATTGACTTGCGAATATTCTCCATAGGAATAACATTACGATTTTCAAGATGTGCAATTCCCAAGGGAGTCCTCTTAAGCATATAAATATAATTTTAACACGCATATGGATAAAATATACAGGAAAAAATCGATAATACAAACTCCTCTTTAATACCATTTTTATATATATTGCCATTATGTTGTTAAATTAGGGAGTAAAACTATGTTAAGCAAAATCTTAATTCATAAAAACTACTTACGATAACCAAATTTCCTTTTACTATTTATATGTCACAGTGCTGTTAAAGGCAATGAACTAAAATTTGAGTGATATATTGAAAAAGGAAAAAGTATTGTTTATCGAAAAATTACTTAGGGGTTTTCGTTAAAAATGCATTTTTCAGAAAAAAATTGTTGCTTCGAAAAAAAATTTTAATATACTTTTCACGTAAATTCTAATAATTTATATACATTTTATAGTTGAGATTTAAATGATCTACTTCATTTTAAAATTCTGTTTTTGTTCGAAATTATAGTACTATTATTATGGGACTTTTATTCTTAATAGAAGCATTTTTAATAAGTGTTATATAGTATTTATTAATTTTTCTTTAAGAAGCCAAAACTATTTTTTTTAATGTAACGTCTGAACAAGGTTCTCATTACTTGCGTTTTAGTCTTATTAGATTCTTATCTTTAGATTCTTATACGGGGATTTTGTTCTGCTTCTGCTTGCTCATTTGTTTTTAGCTTTTTAATCTTAAATTTTTTTAAATTTTGAATTTTGGCAGTAGTATTCCGTAACAACTGTTTTTACACTACTCTAACATGTTGAAGAAGGATTTTTAAAAATTTAAAATAGTATTTTTTATTTATCTGGCAAATAATATTGCGTGGATGGAGAATCAAAATAAAAAAAATATCTCATTTGTTTATTATTTACTCGGACTGAACGGTATAGTCCGACCACGCTAACTTGGCAATCAAAATATTTTGATTGTGGAAGATTCCACTTTGAATTGAGGTTTTAAGCCGAAGGAGGAAGGGTTGCTGGCTCAAGGCGTTTGGCGATAATAGGGTTTGTTGGTGTAGTGCGATTGTAAATAATGTATCTCACTAGAACTGCACATCAGTTATCGACTACAGAGGATTGCTGTTGATTGCTGGTAGCGGTTAACGATTACACGTGTATTTCTTTGATATTTTGAATCGTGAAATAACTAAATCTATGATTATTTTACAGAAATTTATTTAACCATTGCTAAAAAAAGTTCAAAAATAATAAACAAACTCGTAGTTAAGTTATAAGTTCCACTGAGTATATTTCCCAGTGTACTTCTATGATTTTTTTTTTCATTTTGATGAAGGGTTTTAAAACTTAAAAATATGTCTGTGACTAAGAACTAGGAATTACACCGAGGGACGCTATAACTTAAATATTAATGGGAAATATAAGAGTAATCCCGATGCAAGTTCGATCTACCCTTCGATTGATAGTCTGTTTGTAAACCTAAAGAAATATGCGCCCAAAAGCAATGTATCGCCAACCATAGCAACTCTTGCCCAAAACCAAAACCTTCCTTACCTTTTTTCGAAGTGGACTGGTCCACAATCAAAATATTTTGGTTGCCAAGTTAGCGTGGTCGGACTATATTCGAAATATCATTTCTACCAAAATATAAATATGCGAAAGTCTACCAACAGATGGCGCGACCTAAGTGCTTTTTGAGGATAGCCTAATGAATCTAATCTTGGATGAATCTAAGTTATTTCTCGAGTGCTAGATGGCTGGAACAAATGCTCTGTTGCCGTAAAAATAAAACTCATTACCCCCTCCCCCTTCAGCTCAGGGGCAAGCGGCAGGGACTTTTGATATGTTTAAATCGGTTGTTCTAAGTAGTTGCGCCATCTGTTGACTAATACTTATACTATAATTTAACACATGGTTCTTTCACATTTATCTAGTGGCGTCATCTATCTGTTAATACTTTTACTACAAACATATTTAAAAAATTTTAACGCTTTGTTTAATCTGTTACTTTTAATTTTTTTAAAGTTAAATAGCTTATTAAAAAGGCTAATAAAAACATGTTTATTTTTTAACTGAAAATATTTGAACTCATAAAAAAAAGAAAATTTAATCCATAGTGATAATTTAAGTGACCGATTGTAAGCAAACGATCTTGGACCGCTACGACATTCAGAGGAAACTAGAGAGGTAACTGATGAGCTATAACGAGATAAGCAGGTCCCTCTAGTACTTTATTAATTCTTTCAAGAAATTTCCCACATATATATTGTTCAGACTTCATTGCGAGACCATCTTGGTTGGCCAAGCTGGGCAGTTGCCAGGGAGGCCGCAATGAACCGGAGGAACTGGATTTCAACAATTGCGGCCTCATGCGCCTATAGGGCGTGACGAGTCGCAAGGCAAGGCAAGGCATATTGTTCAGACTAACTTAAAAATTAATAAAAATAAAGTACTTATTTGAATGCATTATTGAAATTTAACTGAGATTCCTTATAACGTTGCGTAATGTGGTTTTGATACCAAGAAACTTTATATTTAAACGTGTTAAATAAAATTATTATCAATTTTTCAATATTTTTCAAACTCCATTTTAAAAAAATCTCGGGACTTATATCATGAAAAGTACAAGATAGTTTAATATCATAATTAAAATTAAAAAAATAATATCAAGGTGATAAATACAATGTTTTACAAGTGACATTAAAGTGTGTGCAGCAAAAAGCGAAATATTAATGCATGATTTGAATTATTTCCACAAACTTAATGGAAATAAGGCATCGAATTTTTTATTTTATACATACATTTTATAAATAGAATACATTTCTGTAAGTGCAAAACATCTATCGTTGATAATAAAATTTTTGAATATAACAAACACTTTTTGATAGCTCAATATAAACTTCATAGATGGCGGCACTAAAATTGTGCAGTGTTGATTTTCTCTTGATATAAATTTCGTTAATTATTTGAAATAATAAAGCAGGGAATTGATGTGTTACTGAAATATGTTAAACATTTTCGTTTATAAAACTTTCAAAAATATGGATTGTTAATATAATATTATGTCGAAATTATTTTTAAACTATTTAATTTTTCATATAGATTAAAAATTAATTTTGTTTTATAAAAACTACTCTGGCCTAGTAGATGGTACAATTGGTTTCAACTTGGTTTTAATAACGTTAATAGTTTATTCATAATATCGTTATTACTTTAAAAAAAATTTAGTATTATTTTTATTAAATCACTGCTGTCATAGTTAGTAAAAAAAAACTGTCTTTATTTTTCTAAAATTTGAATTGTTTCGTCGATAATTTTGTTTTATTTTGTCATTGTTTTTGTGATTACATTAATTTATAAATGATTAGAAACAATATTACCGATACTAGTCGATAAAATATGCTAGTGATCAATTCCACGACTTTATTTGGTTAAAAAAATTCAAATTTGGTTAATTTATATTTATAAATATATATCGATACTTTTGATATCTATAAGTTCCGGAAACTAATTAACTTCTGATCACAGCTGAAATAACTTTAAGTTTAAAAATAACATTTACAACATGAGATTTTTCTGAATAAAATATATTAATGAATACAAACTTAAAGTGTACTTAAAAATATTTAATATTATAATTACAAAATATTTCGTATAAATTATATTGCACGAATATTGATATATTTTAATATCTGAGTAGCTTTTTGAATACAGGATTAGTAAATAATTCAGAGCAACACAATAACTATTCTTCCAAAGATATGCTTTTTCCAAAAAAGCGCGTCCGCGATAAGAATGAGACAATTCGATTGGCTAAGATAGCAAGAAATTCATAACATACAAATTTTTACACTACCAGCAGAAAGTACAACTCTTACACTTTAGAATAAGATATGATTTGGATTGTTGCTGCTGTAAGATTTGTCATGTGAAAGCTCCTTTTTCGAATGCTATTCGAAAATAAATTGTACAATTCTTTAGACTTTAAACATTTTAATCGGCGAAAAATTTCAAGTGAGCCAAATGGTCTGGAAATTGTAGATATCTAAAGCTTATATGCATAAAATCATAAAAGAAGATTTGAATTTAAAAGCTTTCAAGGAAAAAAGCGGTTCCGATATTCATAAAACATAAAAAAAACAAAGAATAAAGAAGAACTGTTTAGACATTATTGGAAATTGATTCCATTTGGATCAGGACTGAAACTCGTCATTGGTGACGAATATTAGTTCACGTATGATCCCAATGTTGCTGGTGGTAGTAAGTACTACTATTCTGCTCCAATTGATACTGTTTCCGTAGAATATAGAATCAAGCTTAAAGAGAAATTTGCCTGGAAAATAATGATGGGGCACGCCATGATTGAGGATGGGATTGTCTACACCATGTTCTTGAGAGAACTGTGGTAAAATTTACTTGCAACAAAGTATAAAGATAGTACCAATACTCATTATAATCGAACATTACCGGAAAGAAGATATTTTGTTTTGATCAGATAAATTACGTGAAAGAAGTGAGCGAGTATCTGAGGAACCATAATATTCATTCCGTACCCAAGAAGGACAATGCGCCTACCATCCGACAAACAAGAAGGATAGAAAATTTCTGCTTAATTATAAAATGTAAATATTCCTACGAGAAAAAGGAGCCCAAAAACTTGGCACAATACCATAGGTTATACTATCATCGTCTCCTTAAATCAGAATTGGAAGAAACTGTACAAATTGTCATGGCGACGGCTAGAAGAAATCTTCGCAAAATACAACTTAAAGGTGTATATTCGTCGATTCAAAGTATCAAAAGTAAATAAAAATGTTTTTTAGTCAATTTGATGCAAAGATCATTCATGTAAGTAATATTTTGTGGAATTTAAAAGGAAAGCAAGTTGTCTCATTCTTATCGCGGACGCGCTCTACCTGCTTCCATGAAATAAAAAATGTATCAGAAATTTATTAGTACCTTCAGCTCTGCTTCTTTTAAATAACTTGTAACAGAATGAACCATATACAAATGACATGATGCAAATATTCAAACAATTCGACGCAATAAGTGGGCGTGACAGCGACCTCAGAATTCGACACATATTTTTAAAGGTAATTAATTACTTGGGCGTTGTAGAGAAACTACCGGGGTGGATAACTATCGCTGAAGTAAATGAGACTTGTAATCTGTCATACCTACTTACCTGGTACAACACCCAATACTTAAAAAAATATTTATTTACAATTTTTACATGTTTTTCGAGGGAAATGTAAAAGTTAGAGAAAATGTTTAACATATCCTCTTCATTCTCGAAAAATCCTACTCACATATTCTTGATTTAAATATATGTTTGAAACAGTTATATAATAAAAAGGGCGTTTTGCAAGAAATATTGAAAAAAAAATATCGTTTAAAAATTTTCGGAAGGGCACGTCAATCTATTGAATTTGAAGTTTTGAGCTGTAGAAATACGTAATATAATCTGTAAGTTTTTTGTAATTAATAGTCAATTAAAAAATAAAAATTCCGACATGTGTTGTGAAATTACCTAAAAAAATGCTTAGGAGGATTTTGAGAAATTTGCTTGACCTTCTTCCAAGGTTAGTTTTTTTTTAAAAAATTAATTAAACATCTACTTCGGCATTCATATATTTCCAATAAAAAAGTCAATATTCGGAAAAGTTGTAAAATTAAGTTGTAAAGTGACTTTCAGTATTGTCCACGTATGTGTACTTCTTCACGTTAGGCAAAGGCGGGAATCGAATCCGCACCCGGTCAGTGCACAGACTGTTAGCGGAGGCATCTAACTTAACCACTCGGCCCTCTGGGCCCCTAGGTTGGTTGGTTGGATGGTATACATATATTTTCAGGCTTGTGTGCTTTGTCAGAGACCCGCTAATAAACCTTCGTCAAGTAAGACAATTACCACACACACACGCACGTGACAGATTATGCCATCTATCACGCGCCACCTCCACAATTTAGACATGTCCCTGAATGGGAGGGAAATAGTCTCCATTGGGCCCCTAGGTCAGTTAACTAGTTAGAACGAGTTTACCTGCCGACTTCTAAATCTTTATGTCAAGAGACGAGGTAAGCGTAAGATGAAATTCATGTTTGTGTTAGTTAAAGTTTTATGTTACTGAAATAGTTGTTAATGTATTGAAATCTCTTTCAAACAGTCAACTTTTTGAAATTTTATAAAAAACCTCGCCGTTGTAAACATTTCTTTTGCATTTCCATTCAAACAACATTATACTCAATTAACACAGAGGCGGCAGTGTATGCTGAATAAACAATCGTCCCCACCAACACTTCCTTCCCAATCCATACATTCAATTAGATACGGCAATAGAAAGAAATTAGTTACCAAATGAAATGCGTTAGGCCGGTCTGTTATCGTTCAGCGCGCAACCAATTACTTTACCTGGGTTTCGTATGTCATTTTACAACCAATCCACGCTTCAGAAGGGCCGGAAATGACAAAAGATCTGGAATAAAAAAGGTATAGAGAATGGAAATGCTGTAAAAAAGTCTTGTAAAAACAGACGGTAGTTTATCACCTTTTTGATTGGATACCGCAAGTTCTAAAATTGCATTGATCTTTGTGATGACACAAGGCTGATTGTTTGGGGTGGGAGAAACTATATGTTCTTGGTCAATGTGATATTTTAAATAAAAAAGAACTGTCAGTTATTAAATATCAATATATCCCATTTTTGCTGGAAAATTTATCTTCAGGATATGCATATTAAAAAAGCGTTTGTGTCATTTTACTGCGTTTTTTGTATGTGCTTAATATTTACTAAAAATAAAATTTAATGGCTTCATAAAAGATTTTGTTTACATAATTTATCAAATGAACATTCAATAATGTCTGAATTCAATTATATCTGAAAATCTTTAAAAAGAAAAAAATTGAATATAAACTTTTTAAACTGTATCCTCACAGCAACTGTATTAAAGCAATATTTCAAATATGTAATAAAAAAACACTGTAATAGATTGTTCTTAGGTAGAAAGTGGCTGTACCTGACCCTGCACTTGAAAAAAAATATTCCTTTAATTAAAAAAATGGGCATGAGAATGCTTAACAAATAAAATATTTCTATATTTTTAGAGCTCATATCCAAAACGCTTCAAAATTATCCAGATCCGTCAATAATTTTACACAAAAAATACTGAATTTAAAAAAGATTTTTAAGAAATTATAAAAAAAATGAACATCTGAAAATAACAATAATTCTAACCATTCCAAAATAAAGTGTTTACGATTGAATTAAACTCAAGTAAGTGGTTATACCAAAAGAACGTTAATCAAACAACTACTGCTGATTGCAGAGGCTGCACTTTTTACATTCCCAATTTATTAACGACACATCTCATGAGACCTATTATTAGCAACCCGTCGCACATGTTTGAATTCCACGTTTTCTGTTGCCAGCAGAATATTAAAAAAAGCCCATGTTTAATTTTTCTGTTACACTCCGTTGTCATGGTAATGCTTCAGTGACGGATAAAGTTAGGCTGTAAGTGAATTTCATATTGCTAAGCGCCGCCTACGCGTTAGGGGTCGACTTCGTGTTACAACTAAACGTTTTATGCTGGTTTCTTTTTTATATTGTTATCCAATTGAATATAGAGGAAATTGAGTTATTTTCTTTTAATTATGTAGTACAGGGGAATTTATTATTGGCGTGAATAAAATTGGGCTGAAATTTGGGTGGTCGTTTTTTCACACTTTGGTGGGGAATTTAAGTGTTGCAACTGTTCCGCTCATAGTAATGGTTACAAACACCTGTATTCGTGGCCCGTCCGAGGCCGAGTGGTTAAGGCATCCGCCTCAGGATTCAGCCTTCTCGAGAGTGCGGGGATTCGAATCCCACCTACTGCCAGTCATCCTATAAATCGGCTTTCTGGACAATGTGTACCATTTAAAAATTTCACACACAGTTGTTTTTATTAAAATAAAATTCCATTTATCTAAAGTTTACAATGTAAAAATAATGTACTCCTGACCAACACCTTGTAATTTGCAAAGATTTTAAGATGGCCGATCACCTTTGACAGCAAGTTTCTGAAAATACTGTTCTAACCATGACGCTGAGCGATTTTATTATTAGTTATGAATATAAAAATAGTTTTAAGAAAGTAAATCATAAAAAAAATTAATTTTCAGTATTTGTGGAAAATTATAGTAAAATATGCTTCAAAAATCACACTTAAACAAAACATGATGTCTTTACAATTTTTTTTCTCCATTGTTTCAATTTAGCTATGCTTAAGAAACATTAATATAGGTCATGAACTAAAATCATTAAGATATCAGTGCCTAAATTTTTAATTTTTTTATAGGCAAAAGTCCGTAGCATTATATCGAAAACACATAGAAACAAGAGAGTAACAAGCATATAAATTATAAGCGGTTCTCTGAACAAGCACACAAGCTGGAATATATATGTATCATACCATATAAATACTTTTAAAATATCCAATTCTTAATAGTTTTACACGATTCTAGTTCAAAACCTTCTTCATACTATTACGAAGCTACTGTTAAAATTTGGTAGCAATTGATAATAAAGAACTTCAGTTTTTATGTTTTGCGTAATGCATGATGCGTTTAAAAAAAAATTGCAAAAGCAAGCAACAAAAAAAAAAAAAAAGGTTTAAAGTGCTATAACTTCGATTCTACTAAAAACTATAAACTAAAATGAAACAGATTTAGATAGCTAAACGTTTATATTGTATTAAATTGCAAAACAATATATTTGATATATAGTCGATTTTTGCTGAAAAAACGTGATCGGATATCTTAAACCGCAACTTGCTTTATAACCTCTCTGTATTTTTTTTATAAGTAGCCCGTGAAAATCCTGTGCACTGTGTAAATTGATATCAGCATAACCTAACAGAATTCATCCTCATCTCCTCGATCTCCCCCGGCCCCCATTATTGTATCTCTTCCATCTCCCAACACCATCCCAGATCTCATCTTCATCCTCCGTATCCGAGGATGGAAGACAGCGTCTTTTCTCATTAGGGGCGAAAACCATCAGATTTTTTAAAACACTCATTTTTTTTTAGGTATTGAATGCAAAACAAAGATATGGGAGCATTTTAGATTATTTTGAGTGCCGCTGATCTAATGTTTGACTCATTTTTTTAAAGTATTAAGTACAAAACAAAGTTTTGGGATGATTTAAGAATACTCTGAGCGAAGTTTTTTTTTTAATTGAAATGGATAAATTGAAAGTTAGCACTGGGATTCAATAGTAAAAAAGTTCCCACAATTGCATGATACAACAACAATAAATGATGCAACCGGTGTAATAGTTTAGGTTTTAATGTGGGCATTGGAGTGTGTGTTTTGGTACTGGAGTCTGGAGTTGTGTCTCTCAGAAATTTATTGAGATTTATAAAACAAAATTTGGAAACTTTTCATTTTTAATTTTGTATTTAAAAAAATACTATGTTGAAACATATAAATCCGAAAATATGAAGTGCGCAGAAAAATTAAAAGGGTCTTGAGAACATATTATTTGTACTATATGAATTTAAATTAACTCCTTAGCTACTGATACTATGGTCCGTATTGAACTTAAAACAAAAGCATGGTTTTCATGAAAAACAGCTAAAATATTTTCTTTATTGAAATTTAATACAATTAACCCTTGAAAAATAACCCAATATCACACTTCCTTCCCATATATCGCTATTAACAATCTCATACAGAATAACAGCAGACATTCCCCTATTAGAACATGTGGTCCCTGATTCGAATGAGCATTTCCGTTCGAAAAGAATACACGGAATGCGTGAAGTATTCTGTCGCCCTTACTGCATATCTCCATATATCTCTAGCAGCATCCAAGAGCCTTCATTCCAATACTAGTTGGGTTGGGTTTCTGTGGCTTGTTGAGGGTATTTGTGAATAATAGATGTTGGATGTCCATGTTTTGTCTTTTAATTTCTTATTGAATTTATTTTTTTGTGTATGTAGAAGCAAGGATTGAGTATTTTCATTTAGATAGATTACTTGAAAATTATTGAAAATGTTTTTGTTCATTGTCTGCCACTCAAATCTATGATTTGGCGGTGCTATTTAGAATTGCTTTATAGCTCTTGTAGCTCAAAAAGTAATTCAAATATGAAATTAATATGGAACGGCCACCAGAATTGCCGCCCAACTTTAAACATATTATAATTTATTTTCAGTTTATTTATTGCTTGCAAAGACTTTCTTCAAGTTTTGATGGGACTTTCTTTAAGTTTCTTTGTTTTGATCTCAAGTTCTTCAAGATTGTGGGTAATGTATATGAATTTCGACGAAATATTGATTTATTCTCATGTGATTTTTTCTCAATGTGATTTTAAGGAATTACATCGTATTGTAAAATTAAGAATAAGAACCGAACGATAATTGCCCGAGATATAACTGAAATGAAATTAGAAAGTTTTTATAAGTTTAAAATGAACTTTAAAGCGTTTAAATAGAGTAATCTTATACAAAAAAAGACTTTTAGACAAATAATGCATGGTTTCTGCTTGTTGAATTTATGTTACGTACTTGAGAAATTTGCTAAAAGTTTTTCTTAATTTTTAGTAAACGATGCAACAAGTAATATCAAACTCTAGATACTTCAATTCCTAATCATTCAAAAGAACACGTGATTCGGAACAGGTTCTTCCTTCCTCAACATCCCCTATTCCTATTTGGCTTACAAACGAATCAGGAAAAATTCCCCAGACAGAGATCAGAGAAGACTTTTGAGCTCTGGAGCGGCGTCTAGGAGCTGCAGAATTGGGTTTGAGTTACAGGGAGCTTGTTAATTATCTCATCTGATTCCTCTGCATGGGTCGTTAGGTAGGCACAGTGCGGAGGAAAGGGATACCATGTTTTTTTGGTGGATTTCCTGTTCACTTTTCCACGGTTTTTAAAGGAGCTTATGTGTGAAGGTCACCTAATTACTAAGGGACATGTGGGAGATGTCGTGTAATTATATGAAGGACATATGTAAGGAGTAGTAGTAATAATTTCTGTACTAGAAAATTAGTTGAGAGCACAGAAATTTTTTCATTTGAAAATTAATTACTTTTCTATTGGTATAACAACTATACGAACGACGTATTTAAGGAATAATACTAATGAATTATGCCTGTGGAAAAGAAGCTGTAAGCATTTTTTTTATTTGAAAGTTATTTACTCTTTTCTATTGGTGATATAAATTCAAACATTTGTATTTAACTCTAAAAATCATTTAACTCTATGCATCAAATAAAAAAAAAATAAAAAATGAGTGATAATACACATCGCAAAATTATTTTATAATGTTGGAGTTTCTCTTATTTAACTACGGTATTTACTTACAGTGCAGACATTTTTTCTTAAATTTAGAACTATTTTTGAAACTCTATCCTCCTAATCCCCCAAATCAAAAAGTTCTATATTCAAGAAACACACTGATTATACGGCTTTAGTTTATCCGATTTTATATAATTTATTTTCTATCGATTTTTTAAAGGATTCAACTAGCAACAAAGACTTCAACCAAATTAATATTTAAACTAAAGTGGTCTAAAATTAAAAGTTCGCTGGGGGTACGTAATGTACAATTTTGATAATTCTGAGGACTGTTTTTTTCCAAATTCAGATTTTCTTTTTCCTGTTAAAATGAACAAAATCAGTGATACAACTATGTCATCGTCGACTTTAGATAGCGATTGTCGAAGGAAAAGTCTCAGATGCAGAAAGCAATTTTTTTGTGACTTTTTCAAATCAAATCGAAATGTTACGTTACGGTGAAAGCAATCACCTCTAAATTCAATTCAAAAACAGCCAACAACCGTTCTTTTATTGTCATAAAATACATTAACATCATTTGCTCTGTGTGAGTGTGGCGCACTTGATCACTTTATTTCACTCATGACTGCCATAATAATATGTAATAAAAAGTACTAGAATTATCCCAAGACATATTTGATTAATGTTTCATATCCTAATCATGCATTTAATGCATCTTCTACCATATCATAGCGCATATTTTACGTATCATTTATGTGGATCCCAACTAAATGAATTTTACCTTTTATTAAGAAAAAAACATTTAGTATATTTCATCAACCCAATTCAATAATTTTATTTTAAAGTATCACAAAAATATGAACCAGAACGAAAGTAATATTTAAACTTTCTTTTACCAGAACAAGTTTTTAGTTAGAACAGTTTTCATTAATCTATTTTTTAGACACAATCCGGTAACAATTCTCTTGCAATTTCGTATCTAGTTTAGTTGAAAAAGAGAAGAAATAGCATAAAAAGTCACATTATTGTACTTCGTTACACTCTCAGAAATGGATTCTCCAAATATGACGAAATTTTTGAAGTTTTTTGACGAAAGAGTGTCTTGAAAAATGTTCCGATTAAACATGCGGTTAAAATAAAGAAATTTGTTTCGTCAGCTACTTGCTAAAAAGAGTTTAGTGGCATAACTAACGCAATTTGTCTTACTCTTTGACAAAATGAACTTTTTTAAAAAGTAGAAAATAATTTAGTTATTTTAATTTCGATTGAATGACTTGGTTCTCCTCATTTAATTTATTGGAAAGGCTTTGTAAAAATTGCAGCTTTTAATTTTAAAATCGATATTTGTGATTTTCTTACTGATTTTAAGTTAAACTTGAAATTACAACTTGGCGAGCAAAAATTAAGGAAATAATTTATTGGGAATTGGAGAGTAAGCGAGTCATCAAAAAACGTAACTTCATGATTAAATATTTGTCAGAAGTAAATTCAATTTCAGAATTTCACTTTGACGAATCTTTAAGATGATATTTTTATTTCTGAGCGTTTGGTAATGGAGTTATTAATCATAGATAGTAAGACATTAAATCAGAACCGTAATTCCAGTATCGACACATCTCTGAAGACATATAAAATGCATTGAAATTCAAGCAGCCTTCTGATTTCTGCTAAAAACTTACACAATCTTCCATAAAAATACCACCCACAAATTCTTCAGCCCTCTCTGCTCCTCCTACTCGTCGATACACTAGGGATGTAAATCGAAAGAACAACGGGTTCTTAATTAACATATTCTTCATGTATTTAACTATTTAACAAAAGTACTTTACTTATGATTTCGAGAAAAACATGAATTTTTTATTTGAATGAATTTTAGTTTTATTTTAGATTTGCTCAATATGCTTGAATTAGAATAACGAAAGAACAATGCGATGTAGAAAATTATCATTTTGAAATAATTATTCCCTTTTGAAATTGTCATAGCTGAGTATATCGTAAGCTTTTCAAAAACAAGTCTTTGAATTTTTATCACACGAAATATATAAAAAAATTATTTAGAGAAGTATTAATTGCTTAAGTTCTAAAACATAAACACGTTTAAAAGAGAAATTCACTAGTTCCAATGTCACCGTAATCAATTTAAAACAAATAGTTCACCGAAAAAAATATTAGTAAGAGATTTTTGAGGTTTTCAATTGCTTTGTGCACAATTAAAAAAAAACTGTCTAAGCCCTGGTGACCAAGTCTCATGAATTTTGAATATTCTTCATGTTTAACTAAATCACGCCTAATCAATAACTTCAAACACTTTACATGTTTTAAAAAAAAACTTTTATAAAATGGAAAACCGTAAACTGAAATCAGCTTATTTCTAAAAAGAGTATGTATCTTCCATTCTTGCGGACCACCTCAACCCAACTCATCACCATCATCATCAACAGCATCTGCGTCACATTCAATTTCGTTTTCATCCTATCAGGGAGCAGAAGCACAAATATTCATCCCACTGCAACATCAAATGGAAAATCCATACTTAGTCTTTTTTTTTAAAACTTTTTCTTTATTACGTTGCAACAACTTTTTAAAGATTATGTGTTTAATTAATAACATCTTCTTTAAAATTTATAGCAAAGCTATCGTTTTGCCAAATAAAAAGTTATTGACATGTTTACTAATCGTCCATAAAATATAGAGTCATAAATATTGTATGACCGTCAAATACAAATGAACTAATTGCAAAAATTATTCGAACTTTAAAAATATGAGTTGGTTGGTATAAACACACCACATTAAAATTGTTCTAAATGCATGTTTACCTAATGTACGTCAATTCATTTGTGATTAGATTGAAAACTCTAGTTCAGTTTTCACAAATAACCCTGACTTTAGAAAAATGAAAAATGTATCCAATATTACCTTTAATTCAATAGACTTGGCAAAGAAAAACTTATGTGTTCCCGCTCGAAAAACAGGCCCACATGCCGAAGAAAAAAAAAACATAAAAAATATGCGCAAATTTGCGCTTAAAGTTTCACAAATATTTGATATTGCCCAAGTAAACAGCTAATTCATAAAATTACAAATAAAAAATATGTACAGTTGTTTTATTAGGTAAAAAAAGAAGCAAATTTCAAATTGTGTTTCTAAAATTTTTTTTAAAACAAAACAGTGCAGACAAATAATAGACGGACAGTAGTTTCAAATAGATATCTCTAAATGTAACCAAATAGTGGGACACGCATTCAAGACACAGATCGGCGGCATTTCAAATAAACAAACCCAGCAAAAAAACCAGCATTGCTGGTCGGCACAGTGGAAATTACAGGGCAATTCATGAAAAGGCGCGAAAGCAGTTGTGGCGAGGGCGGTATTTGTCTCTAAAAATGACAGCAAACTCTCTGCGGCCAGGGTTTCTTTTCAATTACAGTTGTGATTTTTTACTCCCTTCTTCCATTCTTTATTTCTTTCGTAATAACAATAAAAGGCGCTGTTTTTTTTACGGATCCACTTTTGGGGCTTAGGTTCATGTCTTCTTTCTTTTAATTTAAGAGTAGAAGTTGTTGGGGGGACGAAGTAGGTTTTTTGCGGTTCGATTGCTCTCTAAGTTGGTGGGATTTCTTGAAAAAATTAAATTGGTTTGCTGAATTGTTCGTGAAGTGGTAGTTCAAAGAACTTCGAGAATTAAAATTTTCAAATTTTCGAGTTTTTGCTTCACTGGGCAAATTGAAAACTCCAGAAAACTTAATAGAATCCTTTTGGATTATTTTTTTGTAACTGTATAAGTAAATTATTTAATAATGATATGGTAATGCAGGTGCATATTATCCATAATAGTAATACCATATCCGTATTACTAATATAGAGAGAAATAACAGTCTTTTCCTTTTTATCTTAAGGTACCATTCGAAAAAACTTCAGTATTATTTACTTTGAATCAGTTTGATTGTGATATTTCATGGGCGACAATATTTTTCAGTATTTGCATGTTTTAAATTCTTAAATTGATTATAATGTTTGAAAACCGACTGTTTGTCAAATTGTTTATATTTTTATGCCATTTTATTTTTAGGCTTTTAGTAATAAATGATTTTCTTAGTAAAAATAAAAATTGATAAGAAAATATAATAACTGTAACGTTACATAATGGAATTACTTAATGATCTGTGTAAACTCAAACAATTAAGTAAAATATTAACGTATGCACAGATGATACAGTTTTACTTTATGCCTCTTCAAATTTAAATGATCTAATTATCCAAATCGAATCTGACTTACTTGAAATAGAAACTAGGTTTATACTTCTAATGATCTAAGTCTAAATCTAAATAAAACTATATATATATTAATTTTAGCTTAAGGCAATCTTACGTTAATCTAAATTTAAAATATCACTCTTTATCTTGCAAACGAATTAACGCTAACTGTCAGTGTTTATCTACTTCAATCTGCTGAAAGTATCAAATACTTGGGTTTACAAATTGGTGCTAATTTGAAGTGGAAAACGCATATTAATGACCTGGGAAATAAACTACGTTTTATATTAGTTAAACTGTGTACTACATCAAACGCAAAGTACATGTACCTTTTTTAAAAACCCTATATTATGCATAGTTTTATTCTCTGATTAATTATGGTATTATTATTTGGGAATTTGCTTACATCTTTATCGAAATAAATCACTCTGTGAACTTAATGAAAACTTTTATAATACCACATCAAGTGATACTTTCCGAATTCCAAAATTTTCCAAAACTATATGTGTTAAAAAAAATTCTATCTTGCCCCTAAATTGTATAATAAACTGCCTATTAGCTTAACGAATACAAATAAATATTATTACTTTAAAAAACAATTTTTTGAACTTTTCATTAATATTGACGACTTGGATCTTTATTTTTCACTCTAATTTGAAGCATTTTAATTATATCTGTATGCCCAGCTGTTTGCCACATCATATTATGTTCGATTCTTATTTGTTTCTATGTTTTTGTTTGTGTTCAATTCTAACTATTAATGTTTTGTTCGCCTGTACGGGAAATTTTTCCCCTTGGCGCACCATATTTTCTATTGGTTATTTGTTATTTTTTACTCAAAAGTCACGAGATAGTTTGACGGAACAATCCTCAAAATTAACGAAATGAGGCTTGAGGATTCATGAATCGTCAAAAATGAAAGTGTTATTTCTGAGAGTGTGCCTATCGACCACACATCTCCTCATATACATTCCGCCCGGTTATTTATACACCCGTTGCCCCACACGCATCAAACGCAGGCATTTTAATGACAGCCTCCACAGTGTGTTCCGCTCACACCTCCCAGGTGAGACAGATCGCATCCGTCTTGAAACAGCTCCTGACAGCCCCGTCCGCTGACAACTGCTCGGGATCCATGAGACAAACAACTCCCAAGTCTGGATAAGGAACTCTTTCTTCTCCCTGACTCCTCTCAAAGGCATCCCCTGTTCTGGCCAGGTAGAGATCGGGAAGAGAAGATCAAAAGAGGATTTTGGTTACTTATTCCTGCGTACCAACAAGGAAATCAAAATTGTAAAGTTACTTCACTCAAACTAGTCTGTAAAATAAGACATTTTTATTTAATTTGAAAGGAGAAGGTAGTGTAATGGTTTGGTTAGCAGTTGGCTATTGAGGTAGGACAAGTCTAGTCTTTCTAAATAGTAGACAGAACCATCGCACTGTGATGGTAAATTAAATGGATATTTTTTTTTGCAGCGATGTAGATCTTTTTGTCAGAGTTTAATGTATCACAAATAATCACGGTTTTTGTGAGTAATCAGGAATAAATATCGTAAAGAATCAGGAGAAAGTTGTGTAAGAAGAGGTTTTTGAATATAGCAAGTTTTCCACAGAAACCTTATAAAAATCACTTAATGAACATGTTTTTTTTAAGAATTTCTTATGAATTATTCTATGAGCACCACCGTTAAAAATTTGACATGATCCACACCATACCTATCGATTACAGAATGTTTCCAGAAATTTATATTCACCGTGTAAGAGAGGACACAGCAAATACAAAATTTTTCATGAATGACTGACTAAAAGCTCAAATAATTTATATCCCATTAAACTTCCCCGCATTATTTTCCCTTTTTTTTTCTTCTGTTTACCTATTCATTTGAAAGCTAGGCAATATTAATTAACTCAGAGTACAAAAAGCGCCCTAAAATTTTCACCGCACATGATGAAACATCCCTTTGTCATAACTGAAACGTTCAACTTACAAAAGCAGCCCCTTCACCACATCTTAGTGATGTTTAATAATACATAAGTATCCAAAAACTAATTCTTATATAATCACACTGAATATGAGAAGGCCCTATTCTTACTTGCCACAAAGTAATTGTTAACTTCCAAAAGTTACAACTGTCTTTATTATTTGCGTCGCCAATATCATCTACCTTGAGCCAGGTATTTATTAACTTCCAAAATACAAACAACTAATTTAGCAGATAATTAAATGACAGTATAAAGTTTATTTTAAAAGTAAACTGGAATTAACTCCATTGAATTAAAAAAAATAGTTTATTTCTAAAATTTGATAGGACAAATATTGTGTATAATTGTAACAGAACCTGTACGACTGGATTATCATCTAATACATTATTATGTTTACCGTATAGTACTTTCTTTATTCATTCATTTATGTAACACTCATATAAATATTTTTTTATACAAAGTGACATCTTGAAATATCATTAGGAAATAAATTAAACTGTATTAAATTTTAATATTGTTAATGCCTGATTCTTCAGAAAGTCTAAAATAAGTCTTCTTTATACACAAACTAGAAAGTTTTTTTTTAATTCTTACATTTTAAGAACTTATACATTCTTGCTGAAAAACAAAATCTCAAACAGTTTACACATAATTTCTTAAAAATAAAACAAAACACTAAACAACTATTTTGTTGAAAATACCCGTTATTCTTATACCTACATTTTATCCGAAAACAAAGAGTTCAGTGTGTGAATTCCTAAATGAGTCCACCTCTGACTTGAAGGAATAAAATTAGAAGTACTTAGTCGACTTTGCGATTGCAGATCTCCTTCGTGTTAGTTTCTATATCCCTGGAGAGCGTCCATTTTAGATTAGGAATTCTCGCTTTTTCTTAATTAATGACTTTCAAAAGAAATGGATGACTCAGTTGTATCTTGGTTGATGATGTAACAGTGAAAAAAAAAAGGTTTTCAAGCCTTAATGAGTTCATAAATAATCGCAATTTTTTTTTCCGTGGAAGAGATTTGATGGCTTAGGTGAAATACTAGTTAGCATTTGAGTTTGGAACCAAGACAAGAATGTACGTTTAGATAAAATTCTCCAGATAAGTTTACTGTTGAAAACTTTGTTTTTATGTTAAAAAGTTTTCTGAGTTTAAAACAATTTTTATGAAAAATGTAGGTTTTAAAAAAAATAACTTTAATGAAACTAAGGTATTTTAATATGACGCTAGCAATATGACAGCTTTAATGAAGCAAAAATACTCAAATTAAATACGGAATTTTGCTTTCTCTAATTAATTGAATTTTCGAAACCAAAATCATAGTCACTTTTATGCAGTAAATTATCTTTCATGTATGCAAAAATTATATCAATTTCAAAAACGTACATATTATAAAAACATTTACAGTTTAAAATTTTAGCAACTATTGGGAAATCTTTTGCAAATCATGTAATTTTATATGAATAATGACGTCTTGGTGACAGTTTCCGCTGAAAACTTACTCATTTGGTTTCATACCGACAATGCTCATTTAGTTGAATTGACAATCAGAAATAAGTTTAAACTTGCAAGAAGAGTTTAAATAATCACATCTCTTTTTTTTTTTTTGCGAAAGGTATTTGATGGCTCAAGTGAAATACTAGTTAGATGATGAGTTTGGCACCGATTCAAAAATACATCTTTAGATGAAGTCTCAAACAAGTGTACCAACTGTTTAGAAATCTTAGATTATGCTATTTATAAATCAGTCTAATTAAGAATTATTAGGAAAAGAACATTAGTCTTTATAAATTAAAAAGTCTTTTAAATAAAATGGTGCAACCATTTAATTAAAAAAAATATTATTCAATTTCACGTTTTGAAATGATTTCGTACTACATTGGTTTTTTTTAATTAATGAGTTTGGAAACGAAAGATTTGATTCAGTGATATGGAGTAGATCCAAAGATCTAAAGTTGATGATGCGGCAGTAAAAATAAATTTAGTAGTCTTAATGTGTTTATAAATACTTCATACTTCCAACCTCTTTTCAAAATGGGATGGGGTGAGATGCATAGCACAAAACAGTGGTTAATTTTGAGGGTTTTTTGTGGAAATGCATATAGAGAGTGTCATTAAAATCGAAGTAAGTTTTTCTTTAAAAGTAGTGTGACAAAGCGTACTGCATTTCATAGTTCAGTTTAGTTTGTTATTCAACTGTCGAATCATAAAAATTTCAAGATGAAAACCATTATTTGTAATAGTTTTCCAAATGAAAACAACTTAAAATATCATTTATGAAATTTTTATGATGTTGATAGTCGAAAATTTATCATTCAAACAAATATGGTCAGGATATGTAAAAGTGCTCATGTAAATAATTTTTTACCCCATAGTTACATTGCTGTGCTTCAACTTAAGCGCTTTACTCATTATTCTTGAATTACTTTCAAAAGTTAATACCAAGTGTAGTAGTCAACTTTTCAATGAAAACAATATTAGCAAAAGGATATAAAACCCGAAAATAAGCACAAGTTTAATCTCCTGTCTCTTGATACATTTCTTCTTACTCCCGAAAGAAAAACTCCCAACAAATCTTTTGTGAAGCCCCCGGGCCTATAACAATTCTCCACCCAACAATAGTCCAGCAACGTGAGGGTGAACAAAACAGATAAAAATTTAAATAATAAAAAAATCTGGCCATGAATCATTTTACAACGCAGTGGCTTGGCTCGGAGTTTCAAGGCTCTTTTTCTTATAGAAGATTCTTCACATGGAAGATTCTTCTTCACAAAGACTTTGAGAATTTAAGGGACTTAAAAGCAAAATAAAGTAACCCACAAGTAGAGTCACACCACTTTAATTCAATCAGGTTACAGAAATTTTCAAATTTAAGGTAAGGTTTCGTCGAATCAAAGTGATGTAACATAACATTTAAGTTGCTGAAATCTGCTTCTAATCCCTTATTCTTCTGTAGGATATAAATTCCACCGCACAAAAACCGGCGCTAAGCAGTTCCCTGGAATAATGAGCTTTAAATCAGAGTTTGTTGGTTGTTCTGTTTTTAGAAGAGAAGTTTTTGGGGAAGTTGGGGGTTTTATTTACATTAACCCTCACCTTTTTTTAGTGCCTTCTCCAGAAATTTGGTCCTTTTGTTAACGTATGCGTGTGCGGTGCTGTCGACCTGCCATGCCTTTGTTGGGTGTTATCTTTCTTAGCAAATTGATAATTTGGAGTAAAAAGCATGTTCAAAAACGTAAAAAGTTATTTAAAAAAATCTCTTGAAAACGCATATGCTTATTTGTTGAATATTGCAAAGGAAAATAGTTTAGGGGCCTAAATTTAAAGTTAAAATTCTGCTATAAACTGAAACTTTTAAAAACTTCATTTTTGAAAAGGTTAATGGAGTCACTTCAAAGAGTTAATAAATACTTAATTCTGTTATCTATATTAAAATATTTCTTAACCATCAATATTTTATGTTAAGAATAAAGGCTTGCATCCTTTATAATTCGAATGTTTGATAAACATTTTTTGAATATCATTGAATTATATATATTTTGTTTGAAAAGGTTAAATAAAACACTTACATAAATTACACTTCGCATGAGGCCAATTACAGAGTAAAACTAAAAACAAACCTAATTACAGCTAAATTCAGTATAATTATATTTAAGCAAACAAAACCTATTTAATTTGCTTTTATTAACCAAGCTCATACAATTATAACCCATAATTTCACTGCCACATTGTTGTTTAAGCCCCTAAACTCTTAACCAAGCAACGGAGAGAGCCGCCCTAATTGAAACGGGATATTCAAAAAGGGCTAAGTGGCAATTCATCAACATTTTAATTCCTCCAGATTACAGTATAATGCTTACGAATATATTTTATAAAATTAAGCAAACACATGAAAATTTAACAGATAAAAATGGGAAGTTTAATTTTCCTGCTTTTCGAAGAAGAATGAAAACTATTACAACAATCATCTAACTCTATATCATATTAAATACGTTTCCTGGTAATACTTCAGGAAAAGGACTTATCTCGCTAGAGAACTTATTTCTCTAAACATACTTATGTAGAGGCAAGGAAATACTATTTCTAAAGAACCTGAGTAGACTGTTTTTTGTATATCAAATGAGATAACTCTTGAATATCTTTTTGAATACTCTAAAATTTAAATAATAAATATGAAAAGTTAATAAACAATGAGGAAAAATATTTATTTTATATATATAATATATAAGTATAAAGTAATGCATCTTTGTATAACACAAAAATTTAGTTCGACGAAACGGTGGAATTCACCGATTCACTTTAAAAAGTTTCCGTAGAAACGTTGCAATTTAAAATCGCGACTAGGTAAGGTTATGTTGAATAATATAACACTAGAGAGCTAAGCGACGACTGTTGGCGACGGGCGTCATAATTTGGGTATCAAAAGCGGCGTCGGGATTTGAGACCATAATAATTACTTCGTTCGAATTTTCGTTCGTCCGACTTTTTGTTGGCAATGCTAGGACCTGAGACCTTTTATCAGTAAGACAACCTGAAGCCGACCCTAGAGCACAATGGCTAGTTAGCTAGCCTTTAAAGCTTCAGGGTTCGGGCTTGAACCCCGGTAAGGCATGGATGTTTGTGCTTGTCCTGAGCATATGCGTTATAGTGTACGTGCTCGTTAAATCTGTTGGGTCCGAAAGTCCTGTGGGCGGTCATTGTGCAGTTTCAGTCAAACGGGTGCAGGTTCCTGGAGACTATTCCCCCCCCCCCCTTTCAAGAACATGCCTAAATTGTGGAGGTGGGGCGGGATAGATGGCAGCATCTGTCACGTGTGTATGAGTGCTTGTGTGTGTTGTGTCTGTCTTATTTGACGAAGGTTTATAAGCGGGTCTCTGACCAACGACACAAGCCTGAAAATATATGTCTACCAATCAACACTCTTAAAAGAAAGGAGTGAAATCCACTCTTGTAGTAGAAGTGAATTTTCGACACTGGAAAGGAGTGAATATTAACTCAGACTGAGTTAAAATCACTCGTTTAGAGTGATCTTGTCACAGATTCAACATACAAAGGATCCACTCCTGTAGGAGAAGTGCATATTCGACACTGGAGAAGTGAAAATTAACTCTGAGACTCAGTTAAATTCGCTCGTTTTTTTTAAGATTTGGTTTGATTTGAATTATCGTCGCACTAGAGCTACACGAGGGCTATTGGCGACGGGCGTCGTATTTTAGAACCACAGTCAGGTGACGAGCCAACACCTGAATAGGCACCCAACGCAACCGTTAAGGGCGACATCGTACTCAGCGTTAGGACTTTGAAGGATATTTAACGTGCACTCCCTTACACGGAGTATTATTCGTCGGACATTTTTGGCTGCACGGGCCTTTTATAGGTCGGCAGCTATTTTGGCGATGCCCGGACCCGAACCTGGGACCTTCCGCATGCTAAGCGAGTGCTTAACCGACTGGGCTCCCCAGCCCTCGTTTGTTTTAAGAGTGAACCTCCTTACCAACTGTGCTCCCCAGTCCTCGCCATTTCTCGGGAAAACGTTGGTCCTTTTCGGACAAACCCCTTTCTAATTTAACTTAAAACTCGTTGTTTCGCCGAGCACAATGAGTGGCCGGCTCATAATAGCGCTCTCGCTCCCCCTGGAAATGAAGGGCACGGTCTCCGTTGTCCATTAAAATGCGCGCTGGGGTAAAGCGACCACCATTCAAGGCTCGGTTAATTATGGTGTAATTAAATGATATGCCCGGGGTAAATTGAGAAAGAGAAGCTGAGAGTTGGGGAAGCTGAATCAGCTAGACTCGGGAAGGGGCTGTGTGTTTGCTGCGGATTAAATTGGATCGAGCACTGTTGGAGGAGGCTAGGGGTTTATTAGTTTTGAAGAAGAATACAAATGTATATTGTTCATTTTTAAGTGATATTTAATAAAGTGAATTAAACGCATTTTTACTAATTTTAATTAAGTTGCAAATTAAGCTAGTTTATCAGATCCTAAAACTTTCTTAAGTTTTCAATAATGACATATATGACTTATATGACAAACTACGTAGAATTCCATTTTTTTTTTTAAAGCAATTCTGTATTATTAATACATTATGAACAAATATTAGATAACTAAATTTATGAAAGCAAATATTTATATTAAATTTATAAATATTTCTTTTAATCTCCATAAGCTTTTGTTAACAATAAAATTTTTTAATTGTTGCTGGATTGTTTAATGTTTTGACTTTCTTAAAATATTTTAATATTCTATTTGCTATTTTTTAATTCAACAACATTTTGATAATTATAAGTATTAAATACGTTGATTTCAGTATTATGTAACTAATTATTTATTGTTCTTCTGTTCAGAATATTTTTAATTAAATTTTGAAATAAACTCAAAGCTAATCTAAAATACAACTTTTCACATTTTTCTGTGGAACATATAATTTAGGCAGTGAAAGTTTGTTACAGAAATACGATCGAGTGTCTGGCTCTGCTGTTTTTAAAATTATGATATTTGAATTTGCGAAAAAGAAATTGTCATTAAAACGCACTTTTGTCTCTGAATAAAAAAAAACTATTTTTTAGTAAAAACATTTTAAAAAAAACTAATATGTTCATTAGTTACCCCATTCTTCTAGAAATAAAAGAATGTTTTCTGTGTTCCTTTTTCTCAGGGAATAAAAAAATCCTTCGAGTATAAGTAAAATGTTTCAGTTTTATTTATTTTCCCTTTAAAAAAATTACAATAACATCATTACAACACATTATGTTAGCTTCCGTCCCCGTGTCATTTTGTTACGCATCCCTCTAAATGCGCCAATCCCGGCCTCCCTGGAAACAGCCAAAGTCATTAACATTCCAGTCCCAGGCGCTTTTCCCTTTAATGGCACAGTTGAATTGCGCCAAAAAGTGCCCCTTCCACTAATTAGTGTTTAATCCTGTAGATAAACAAGCATAGCTCGCCCCTTCGCAAATCTACGCCCCTGCCATTAAATATGTTGTTAAGTGGTGGCGATGCCTTAATGAAGTAATAACGGTAATGAAAAATGCATCTGGACTTGCTGATTGCGAGCTTTAAATTAGTTACAGCTAAAAAGTTATGTCAACGGTGGCGATAGTTTTGCGTGTTGGTTTATTATATAAAGGAGAAATATTTAAGAATGTGAGTATGGTGGGTGTCTTTTAAAACTTGGCTGGAATTAAATGAAAGGCTAAAAATTGCGTTTAATATTTTGAGACTAATTGGAAGGTTAATTCTCAATTACTAGGACAATAAATTAATAATTGAAGAGCTTATAGTGAAAGAATGAGTTGTGTGACATTTAAAAAAATGAGGTTTCGATGTTAATTAACATATTGTTTCCTCTTTTAAAGATAACTGAAATTATGAAACAGGGTAAACTTGTTAAGTAATTTAAAGTTCATTTTTTACTGTTTGCGAGTACCCTTTTTAACGGATCCAAGTGTAAACTAAGATCTTTAAAGGTATTTTTGTCTTATTCTCTTTTTTGTCCCACATCATGATCTTAAACGAAGCTGAAATAATCATTGAAATGAAGTGTATGCAAAAGTCTTTCAAGTTTTATATGCGTGGTTTTTGCTTTAATTAATAAAACTATTTTTAGTGAAAAATAATGCAGTATTTTTATCTGGTAAGATCTTGATTTTATATAGCTTGATGCGTCCAATTAGTTTTTTCACACTGCCTAAATACTATCATCACGAAAAGTTATTTAAAACTAAATTACTACTTTATAAAATCAAAAAAAAAAAAAAAATACACCAATTTTTTTTCTTCAGCCGAAAAACCACCACATCCAGAAACACCCAAACCAACAAACAACCCCGCTTCACATCCATATTTATCCTACCGATCATCTCTTTAGCCACATGTGCGGTTCGGATCGTCCTCTCGAATTTCCGAGCGACACAAGTCTGTCCGTCGCCGTGTCCCATCGCGGTTTGTCCGGCGGCCCGCCGCCTCTAATCACCGGTGACCCGTGACTTGGCTGTTTCCGAGCCACCTACCCCAGCTCGTCTTTCAAACACACTACGGCCGAAAGAAAGAGGGCTACTGTGTGTGTATGGCGACGTTAATGTGTGTTTCACTAATACGACAACTTAGGCCTGTTGATCTATAGGGATGTGTTTTCTGTGGTTTGGAAAAGGCCATAAATTGGTTAGGCGGTTGGCTTACATTCAGTTAGTCTTTAGTTTTCGTTGCTTGAATTGGGTTGTAGTCAGTAGGGATTTTATTGGTAACTTTTAATGGTTTTCTATGAAGGGAGACTACTATGTATGCTGATCTAGGAATGTGTTTTCTTTGATTTCTGGGTTCGGAAAATGCTGTTAATTAGTTGGGAGGTTTTGAATGTGTTGCTTAGATTCTTCTTCTTTTGATGTGTTGCTTAGATTTTCTCTTTCGTTTGCATAGCTTGAGTTGGGTTGTAGTCATCGGAGATTTCTTGGTTACTATCAATGGTAATGATTACCGTAATGGCTATAATAATCAAACCTACCCCAGCTCGTCTTTCAAACACACCACGGCTGAATCAAAGAGGGCTACTGTGTGTGTATGGCGACGTGTGTGTTTCACTAATACGACAACTAGGCCTGTTGATCTAGGGATGTGTTTTCTGTGGTTTGGAAAATGCCATAAATTGGTTAGGAGGTTTGAATGCATGGCTGTCAGTCAATCTTTAGTTTTCGTTGCTTGAATTATTGGGTTGTAGTCAGTAGGGATTTTATTGGTAACTTTTAATGGTTCTTCATGATGAAGACATCTATGCCTGTTGATTTAGGGATGCGTCTTCTGTGTTTGGAAATGGCCATAAATTGGTTAGGAGGTTTGAATGTATGGCTTATATTCAGTTAGTCTTTGGATTGCATCGCCATAGTTCTGCTGAAAACTTCAGGAATTTCTTCATGTTTCTAATGATGATTTCTATGATTTCTACGTTTGGAAAATGATATACGTTTGTAAGGAGGTTCCAATGTATGGCTTATATTATAATATCTATTGAGTTACTCTTTCATTTTCATTGCTTGAGTTGGGCTGTAGTTCACTGGGATTTCTTGGTAACTTTTGTTGGTTTTCTGTTACACTAAAACACGATTTAAAATCTTGTGTTTGCACTCAAATCAATAAATTAAAAGAGTGTTCTAACCATACAGATTTTTTTCTTTTGAGGAGGACGGCTGTTAAGAAAAAAAAAATATCGAAGCCTATATTTCAAAGAACCTATAGTTTCTGCCCGATGACATTTCAAGGAATCCCAAATAGAAATACGTACAATAGGATGCACACATATGTACCATGGATGCATGCATAAGAGCAATGTAGATGTTTCCACTTTTTTCCTCATCTACATGTTTCAAGTTACTCGCTCTGTAAGGATTTGACTAGTTACGTTAAGAAAAAGTTACTTTAAGAAAATACGACTAAATGTACATGCGAAAACTTTTACGAAAATGTCCAGACACATAGTAGGCACATTACTCCTGACTCATTCCTAGCTTTACAACTTATACATCCCAGGTAATTATTTACTTTAGTCAGTACAAGGGTAAAGCTCTTTGTTATTTAAATATGTTACTTTTCCATCTTTGTTGCATCCCCCCATATTTATGTTATTTATCATTAAAACTGACAGATTCGTTTATTTTCTTATTTAGAAAAATATTCAATATCTCAGGTGATTATGAACAAAAAAAAAGTGCAAAACAAACATACAGAAGGGATAGATCGCTTTTTATATAAGTAGCCTCGCTCGAAATAAATATCACAAATTATAGGCTGTAATACAATGTGATTAAACTTCAAACTTAAATGATCTGTATGAAATACGATACATGAATATTGAATGTCATAAATGTCTACGCATTCAAAACATTCATTACATACAAAAAAAGCACAATAAATTCTGGAAAACCAAACTCTTATAATAGATAAAAACTCTAAAATATAAACATAAAAATACAAAAAAGATGCATAAACTACTATATCCCACACTAAAAGGCATAACACTATCTATTTTTTATATACTACTTTGAAGAATCTCACTTGGGATACAAATCCAGTTGAACTGAAACGACCAAAAGACACACAAATGAAATCTATTTAACAATCACGTAAACATGGTTTCAATCTATTTTAGAACTAATAAATCACCGAAAACTATACCAAAAATACAACAAATAGTAACTTTATGTTTATTTCAGTTAAACAAATATTTTGCAAAAAAACAACGATATTTTTAATCGATAATTTGTATCAAGGGTGTACAACAAAGCTATGCTATGCGTTTTTATGCATAATTTATAAGATATGTTTAGCTGGAGACCAATAAATAAGCTAATTTGTGGGCAATGCACATTAACGGAAAAACAAATTTGCTACGATAAGTACATATGATCATTAACTGTCAAATTGTGATTTTGCCTAAAATGTATTGAATGGCTAATGCCAGAAAGTTTACATGCAGAGGAAAATTTTCTCTTGATTGTGTAGCTCTTTCAAAAAAGTATGTTTCGTCCATTGCTCCAATAATGCACGCATGAAGATTTTAAATATCACAAAGAGAAAAACTGTGCTCGAAGGAAAAAGCTGAAAACAAGAAATACTATTCGATTAATTAACCGTATGTTTAGTTTTAACAAATATTCGGAACATCTCTTTTATAAAATGGGCAATGTTTTATATTTTATGACACAAGGGTGTACAGTTTTTTTAAACACTTAATTTTCTTACAGTTTTAATTAAATAGTTATAGCTATACAAGTTAATATATAATTAATAAATTAATTAAATTAATTTGGCATGCAATACAAAGAGGAGAGCTAGTTCAGCTGATCGAAGAGCAAAGTAAATAAATAGGTTGAACTTACTTTTTTTTTGGAAAAAAAGCGTGAGAACATTTTTATGTTATCATTGAAAAATTTACATAATGTTTAAAACAGAAATGATAGAAATGCTTATTTTTAAGTCTTGCAAACCATGGTTTAGGAAACATCACCAAAATTTACAACAAATTTTAAATTTTGTATTCTTGTAGAAAATGTTAAAAATATAGAACGTCAGCCTTTTTCAACTAACTTATATTTTTGTACAAGAGCCTCCTTTTTCAAACAGAAATATATACATATGTTTGAACAAAAATTGCTTCTAATGCAACAAAAAGTTGTATGTGACTTTCAATTTTTTTTGAATTTCCGTGGCAAAAAGCCATATTATGTTCGTCCGGGTTTTTTTTTGTATTGTAAACGTTTGAAAAAGGTATATACAGCGTTTACGTAAAAACGTCAACAGAAGAGTTTTCACTTTAAAGCATCTTGTATCTTATATGAATTCTAAGGTAGTGAAGGTATTGCTATGGAGTTTAAAATACGAAATGGAGATTTTGTGTTTTCTCTACATTTTTTCTGGTACTGATTCTATGCAAAAGTGGATCTTGAACCAAATCTCTCTTGTAGAACCAGTCTAAGTTACCATATTTTTACTAAATGTAGTTTATGCATATAAAACTTAAAAATTTCTGAATCTGTGTATAATGGTAATTTAATCGAAATTAATCTTTAGAAAAGCGCATTCTTGGCACAAGGTTTATAAATTAATCCACCCTACCTCTGCAACATAACAGCAATTTTGGAGCAAAGTACCTTAAATCCATATATGTGAGGAACATTAAACAAAGTGTTTTAAAACCTGGTGTAACATTCCATAAACCGCTTTAAAATCTGGTGTAACAATTAACAAAGCACTTTAAAACCTGGTGTAACATTCTACAGATTCTAAGCGCAATCATATAACTGTTGAAAAACAAAGAATAATGAAAAAAGAACGGAATCCTCTAAGCAGGCATTGAGTGGTATGACGACGTTCTGATAATAATCAAAGAATTGCAAGGTCTGACAAAACGTTACGACAAAATTTTATTAGTATGTATAATGTTGTTTTACAATAGTAATGGCATTTATGTTCCACCTATTAAAAGAAGCATTGTTGCGACTTGGTTTTTTACTTCATTTTTGATTAGTACCTTATTCTGTTTTGGAGTAACTGTATTCAGTCTTTGCTGTAACCTTATTGTTTTTGTGGTGCAAGGTTACTCAGATTTGGTGAAGTTTACGCCGCTTTATGCTGGAGCGTTACTTCATAAAACCGGAGGCAGCACTTTCTGCTATTGGTTATACGGAATATCGTTCTACACCTACCGTTTTGCAATGTGTATAACTATTAAACTTTAACTATTCAAAAGTTCGTGTTCAACAGAGAGTATACCAACATAAAACTAATAATTGATTATATGAAGAGTGCAGGGGAAAAACCGATTGATTTTGTAGAGAAGTTTCCTTAGCCGCCCACTTTGGCGATGATAGCGAGTGATCGCCAAAACTTGTGTAAGGAAACCAGTTCCTACCACATAGATCATAGTTTAAGTAATAGAGTGGTAGATCACGTGACCTCCAATGCTACCGACGGGGCGCTCACGGAGCTCCCAGAAGAGCCCCAATGAAGCCAGTGTTGTAGGTCACGTGATCGGCCACGCTAATACTTTAACTACTATCTCTGTGGTTCCTAGCTACCAAGATTCAGGCGATTGACGATCCCGACGCTTGGACCAAGCGAAGAAGAAAGAGAGAAACCGGTTTTCTGCCGCCAGTGTCCGAAAAGCAGACAATTGAGGGCGTCGGCCTAATAAATCAATCGGTTCTTCCCGTGTACTCTTCATATGAGAAGAGCGGTTACAATTTTGTCAACCTAACCAAATAATTAATGTCTTGCACAACCATCTCCTGTTTTCAGAGAAGTGATTAGTGTTCCCAATCAGCATCACCGATCTCGATGGCTTGTTCCCTAGTCCGCACTTATTTCTATCCCTAATGTACCCTAGTAAATTAACCCTATCGGATTTTTTTTTTTTCGACTGGGCAATGCAATCAAGGCAATAACAATCCGCAAGTCGATGTCAGGCAGCGATAAAGCAGTCTAGTCGAGAGGAGGGCGACAGGAATCGGATTGATTGCTGACAGCAGTTTAAAGACGCCCGAAATAGCGTCGGGACCTCCGCAAGTGATTAAGGGCTGTGAAGCAAAATAACTACGAAGTATCTTTCATTTGCTTCCGTAAAATTAAAAAACAATTATGTTTGGAGTAAAAAAACTATATTTTTCTAAAAGTCTTGAAAATTATAAATTGAGGAAGGTAATCTTTGTTTCAATTTGCTGTAAAAATAAAGATAAGTAATGAGTTAATTTTTATCTGAGGCAGGGATACTCCATGTAGCAACAAAGTGTGTTTTAAAAAAGAGAAAATGGGTATTAAAATAATGAACCAATGCAAAACATTTATCAATAGTTTAACATCTAATCTGACAAAGATCGGATATCTCACTTGAATACTAATGGATATTTCCTAGCATAAAATCCACCGACACCCTCCCATCTGATTAGACATATCTTATTCGCTTCCATGTAAACATTTTCATCTGACTTCAAGACACTGTTGAAAGGTAGACTTTCCACAAGAATCCATTGCTACATTATTTTTAAATTTCGCCCTCCCATTGGATCCGACTTATATTATTACCTTCAATATAAACCCTTTCTCCTGCATTCCTGCCCTCTACATAAGACTTTCAGCATTACTTCATCGCTACACTTTTTTTCTTCATTACTCTATTGCAGTCGTGGAAAAAAAATTTACTTTACTTCTACAAAAATTCTCCTTAAATGTCTCACCTTTAAGCTTGTAATTCACTTTATCAATCTACATCTGTTTCAAATAGCTGACACACTGTAAAAATATCTGTACAATTACAACACATTTTGCGGTTATTTCTACGTACACATAGTGAAGTTTGTTTTACAGAAAACTGATGATTTCACGACGTACGTAGTCACATGAACAACTTACTTCAATAGTTTGGGCTTCCAATCACTGGCAGTGCAGCAAACGTGTTCGCCGATACTGCACAATAAATTTGACATCCTATGTAAATTGGATGGATGATGAGGCACAGGATGATTTCAGCTTCTTTTTCATTACACTGAGATGGTAAATTAAATGGATTTTTTTACAATGTAGCCAAACAAAATGTAGTTACTTCTACAAATGCTCTTCAAATTTCTCACCATTTACCTTACAATTCAATTATCATTCCACTATACATCTAACTATTTTAAATACTGCAACTCTACACTCTAAAAAATGAATGCTCAAAAAGAACGAAATTTTCCTTAATTTTGACGATTCCGTTACTGGCAAATGCTCCGAGTTTTCGTTTCCTCTAAGTGAGGAAATTTGAAATCGTCATTTTTATGAAGATTTGGATGTCGTCTAATCTAAAGAAATATTTCGTCATTTTTGAGCATGTGAGTACAACAATGAGACTCAGTTTCCTCAAAATCAAGATACAGAATCGTCAAATCACGATCGTAAAAGTGAGGATTCGCGTTTACTCAAAAGTCAAGTGATAGTTTGACGAGACAATCCTCAAAATTAACGAAATGAGGTTCATGAATAGTCAAAAATGAAAGTGTTATTTCTAAAAGAGTACTTATATCCACCCTCGAAAACAACTATTTGGAAAATGTAACATTAATTTCTCTCTCTCCTCAAATGATCATCTGTCCCCGAGATAAAGAGTAGCTGCACAGCAAGAGCAAATGTGCAACGAGCCGACACTAATTAGCCGCGCTAACCTCTTGTTGGTCGCGGTTACTTCTTGTCTTGGGACTTCCTTCGCTGGTGTAATGAAATCACAAACAGATAACTCTCTCTAACTTATTTGGGAGGGAGGTGTTGGATTACCACTTCTTAACACGACGGGGTATGAAACGGTCTCTGAGAATGGATGACTGTTCATTACAGGAAAAGAGGCCTAACTCCGTTTTGGAAAAATTTATGCATGAGGGTATGAAAGCGAGCATTCAAAATCTCCTGTAAACAAGGTCTCTGCACGGGTTACCATTTTACATGTAATAATTACACGGGTTACCATTTTACATGTGAGGATTTTAGAGAAGTTCACACTGACCAATCAATTACCTAAAAAAGTTGAAGAGTTATGATCTGGCATTGCTTTTTGCTTTTTTGATTGGTTAGATTGGACTACTTCGACCCCGTCAACTGCTAACTGCACATTTAAATTCTCCTCGTTTAACTGCAGATGACTTACTTTAAGTATTCAACATCTCCTGTAAACAAGGTCTCTGCACGGGTTACAATTTTACATGGGATAATTGCGCGGGTTACCATTTTACATGTGAGGATTTGAGAGAAGTTCACACTGACCAATCAATTACCTAAAAACGTTGAAGAGTTATGATCTGGCATTGCTTTTCGCTTTTGTGATTGGTTAGATTGGACTACTTCGACCCCGTCAACTGCTGATTTAACTGCACATTTAACGTTTCCATGTTTAACTGCAGATGCCTTCTTTTAAGTATTCAACATCTCCTGTAAACAAGATCTATGTACGGGTTACCATTTTACATGTGATGATTTGAGAGTAGTTGACTCTGACCAATCACTTACCTAAGAAAAGTTGAAGAGTTATGCTTTGGCTTTGCTTTTCGCTTTTGTGATTGGTTAGATTGGACTGCTTCGACCACGTCGTCTGCAGATTTAAACTGGAGTTGACGTTTAACTACACATTTAACTTTTCCACGTTTAACTGATGATGCCTTCTCTTAAGAAGGCGTTAAAGTATCCTTGTTCTTTTTGAAAATAAGCCCGTGATGCAAAAGCTTTCCCCAAGCAGTTCGAAAATGTCGTCAGATACATTTAAATACTTAAATGTTTTTGAATTATGTGTATTTCCTTATTTAAAATTTTGATTTTTTACGAAGGAACTGCTATTTCTTGAAATTTTACATATTTTTCATTCGATACATAACAGAGTCATTAATTCAGTATGCTTTTTGAAACTGTGATAGGTGGTGCCGCAAACTTAGAATTTCGATATTTTTTAGTCTTATTTCGTACAAAGAGTGTGTCGTAAGTATATTATGCATTCTTTTGTCACTTTGCGATGATGGCCAAGAATCAAAGGCCGGCTTCTTATGAATTAAAGGTTAGATTGGTCAAAGGTATGAGTTTTGCGATCACATTTCTTGTCTATTAATAGCTGCAATAAATTGGTATGTGCCGGAAAATTCTTGTTTTTTTATCGTTTTCAAAAATCTAATATTGTTCAATGATTTATTTGAAATTAAACATTCCAAACTAGAACAACATCCCAGAAAATCAGAATAGTAATTAGTCGAAGTTATGCCACTTTGACTCTGCTATTGGAATTACAATTTGTGACATCATATTCTTCCTGGGATTGTGTCCGGTCACGGTTGGAGTGAGAATGAAAGGAAACACGGGGGTTTCAGAAGACAGAAAGAATAAGGGTGAGCTGAAAAGCGAGGCAAATTGTTTGTGATGATGAAGTGGCTGTTTTCTTGTTGGGGTGGCTAATTTCGACGATGTTTTTGTCGTTGTCGACGCGCAGAGCTTGTTTTGGACGGCTTTCAGAATGGAACGGTTTGGCTTTCATTGGGTGTGGAGAAGAATATGTCGTGTTTAAGTACCTCATGTTTGATCTCTGGACCTACTTCTACGTTGGTTTAGCTTATCTCCTGGTTCTCTGTAAGAAATACTGTAAAATTACACACCAAATTTTGCGTTATTTTCTACATTACAGTGACGTAATGTTTGTTTTAAAGCAAGATTGTTTCTTGACGTGTAAGCACATGAACAAGCCACCCCAATTGCGTTTAAAGATAGAAGATGGGTGAGGAAGATCGATAGAAGATGGTTATAGAAGAAGATAGAGATTCACTGCCAGTGAAACAAATGTTTTCGACGGTTCTAAAAAAATGCATCACGCGTAAATTCACAGAAGAATGAATGCAAACGTCAAATTGAGGCACTATAAATTGTTTTTAGGCATTGAAAAAAAAGGAAGCCGAGAAGTTTTTTATAAATTTCTATGATTGAACCCTTGGAACAATAACCAGTCGTCTACTACACTGTAAAAAATTTCCTTAACTTTCCGCATATATACCAGGAACTTTCCTGGCTTTTTCAAGTATCCATCGCTTCTTGATAAGTTCCTGGGATTTTCAGGTTTTCCCATTCAAACCTGGCAACGTTTGCTATGAACCACCGCCAATGCTCGCGGCGCCTCGCTCAAAATCAGTTGGTTTGTAACGTTGTTGGTATCGCGAAGTTTATTATCATGTGGCCGAGTGGTTAAGGCATCGGCCTCAGGATTCAGCCTTCTCAAGAGTTCGTTGGTTCGAATCCCACCTACTGCCAGTCATTCTATAAATCGGATATCTGCACTGGTAAAGAATAGAAAATCCATTTCGTGACGGATGGGCCCGAGTACACGGGGACAGACGTGCTTGTTAAATATGTGGAGTCCAAAGTCCCAATGTCGCTCGAAGTTCCGTTGGGTGACCGCTCAGTTTCCAGAACGGTTCCAGGTATTTTTTAGGAAGGTTCCTGGTATTTTCCAGAAAAGTTCCAGTTATTTTCCAGAAAGGTTCCAGGTATTTTCCAGAGAAGTTACTGGCTTTAAGTGGGATTGTTTCTATATTTTTGGGGAAGGTTACTGGTATATTCCAGGAACATTACTGGTAAAAATTGGGCAGCTCAGCTGCCCATTATTTCCCAGTAACGTTCCTGAATTTTTTTACAGTGTAAGGTTTATATTTTATAAGTGTGTTTAGATAACGAATAAGTTTTTTCTCTTAAATTCTATAAAAGTTAATTTTTATTCTTAAATTGAACTAAAAAAACTCAAATTAATTTTTAAAAAAGTAATGATGATAAGCAAAGAAAAGATATGTAACCCAATAAGCTGTAATTAACTTCTCATTCACAATAGTATGATTTATAACAAAACAAAACTACCAAAGTAGAAAAAGTAATGATTTAGTTTTCTTCAAGAGAAAATTTTCATTTTTGTACCTACTCAATCAAATATTTTAAAAGTGAGAAGTAAATATCTTTAAAATTCATAATTTGATAATAAAATATAATATTTTAAATTGTTTTAAATTATTCTAAACATGTCAATAACGGCATTCCCAATTATGCTTGGTTATATTGAGCCACCCATTTATTTTCATCAACTGTTTTATTAATAACAGTTTTTTTACATTTATATTTCATAAATTTTCGATTTAGTTCTTCTGTTTTTCTTCGGCACTACAGTCTAGGACATTCCAGGGCCTTCTCAATGAATTTATGCCATTAGGTATTTCTTACCCTTCATAAATAATTTTTAGATTCCATTATAAGTTAAAATATAAGTTGCTTCCCATTACAAAATTGTTATCAATGGGCACAAAATCCCGTTATATCATCCAATAATGATTTTCCTACTCTGAAGGACTTTTATTACAGATTAATTAATGAACCAGCCTCCAAACAAGCTACGGGTCTAATGGCCATATCCATTTCATCCTACGCAATGCTTGTCATCTAGAAACCGTCCACGTAAAGAGATATGATACCTAGAAATATGATACCATTAAACTACGTATACACAAAGAAATATGATACTTTGTGAGGGAGGCTCACAAATTTTAACAATGCCTCACCTTGTTAACTGAGGGGAAAAATCAGTTTGCGCACCTATTCTAATAGAGTAATGGGACCCCGGATTACAACATTGTCTGATTGGTTTCTTATTCGACTTCGCTAGAGTTGAGGAAGGAATGGGGCAATGTAATTGGGTGTCAGTTACTAATAGGCCTCGTTTACCTTACCATTACTGAACTTTACACAATACATTAATAAATATTTAATTTGTTTTAATATGTGTGATGTGTTTGTATTATATTAGTTTTTAGTAAATAAGCCATTTTAGAATGATATTTTGAAATGGTTATTGCGTAAATTAATGCTTCTATAACTAAAATGGATAATCGAATTAAAAAAAAAGGAAACATACCTAGTTTAAAAAAATATTTTTAAAGATGGTACAACGATTTTGCACATTAGTTTTATCTAAAATTTTTTCGTTCTATTCTATTCGTTATTTGCACTAGCAAGGCGAATTTCAAATTTTGTTTGTGAACTAGAGTGCGGTCGCTTTTTCCTATGTATATTTGTATAATTGCGTTTTTTTTTTTAAATCTGGATAATTTGCGTGTTTCAAGTTAATAAAAATAAAGAAATAGCATTTATGTAATCCGTTAAAAAATTAATTATTTTGTGCATAAGTAATTTTTGAGGATAATTTTGGAAATGATATTGCGTAAATTAATGTGTTTACAGGTAAAAATGGCCATCAAATAAAATACAAGACAAATATACATAGCTCTTTAAAAAATATTTTTTAATGTTAGTTCATCAATTTTTCTCATTATTTTTGTAGAAAATTTGTCCATTGTACGCGTTAGTTACACTAGCAATGTGTATTTCAAACGTCGTTTATATACTACAGTGCAATAACTTTTTCTTATGTATTTGGATGCTCATTTTGAAAAAGCCATTTTTAGTCTAGATATTTTGCCATTGTTGTATTTGTTTAATTTTTTTTATGAATTGATTCTTAAGAAAAAAATGACTACTTCGACTTGTAAAGCAATGGATAAAATGTTTCTGCAAAGCAAAAAGGCTTTCTTTGGAACCTTTTTTATATCAAATGAAATCAACTTTTTATATGCTCAAATCACAACAATTAATATTTCATTTTAAATTTAATGAATAAGATGCTGATGAACAATAGCCAATTTAGCACATTAACCATCATTAATATACTTTTTAGCAGTTTCTTTAGATAATAATCCAAAATATATTTTTAGGGTTCTTGCAAAAAAAATTAAAAAAAGTAATCTTTAAGATAATTTTAAACAAAAAACTGCTTATTTTATTACTTAAAAAACTTATTTACTTATTTTGTTACTTTAAAAAACTTATTACAAATTTAAAAGTAAAAAAAAAACTAATTTTTTTTGTATTAGTATCTGAGTGTTATCGCATTTTCTACCCCTACATGGTATGCTTCACTGTCGACATACGACATGCATAGGCAAGAAACTTGTACAGGGTTACCCAAAGGTCGGAATAAACAACTTTCAGGACTTTTGAACAAACAGTTGATGAAATTTGGATACTGTTTGTATCTTAAAATAATACAAAAAATGTCTAATTAATATTATAGAAACAATAATAAAAGTTTCAAATGTTAACTGTCAAATTTATTTATTTTAAACTATTATTCTACTTGGTAGAAAATATATTCTGTAATCATTTTGTATTTCATTACATTATTGAGATATTGCACATAAAAAGCAAAGGAAGTAATTTTAAATTTCATATGATTTTGAAACACTTCGAATAAAGTTTCACTTATATGAATGCTTTACGTGGGTTTTTTTTGTAAATTTACAGATTTTTCCCTCAAAGTTTTCAAAAGAAAATTTCTTTCAAATTTTCAAAGGAATTGATTAAACGGGATTTAATTTAAAAATTTAATTTAATTACTAATTATACTATTTAAAATCCATTTACCATAACTGCAATATTTCACTATTTTTCTGCATTTTCGCATAAAAAAGAATAAAAGTGCCATTTAATTTAATAATTTAAATTAATTACTAATTATTTGATTTAAAAAAAATTTTACCAGTAATTATTTACTTTGAAGACGTGGCCCCGATGATACATCCTTGTAATATTCCTTTAGCCAATAATTAGTTAGAAGAAATTTGATATTTGTGCCACGCGTCCCCTACTTACCGTGACTCCATCGTTAGGCTCCTATTTTTGCCAAGTTCCTTCCGTATCCATTAGTAGAAATTTTACACAGGATTTACGGTTTAATAGGGTCCTTATGGCGTTAGTAACAACCCGCGTATAAACGTTTTAAATTCCTGTTTACTTTAAAATCTATGGTTGTGGGTTTTGTTTACAAAAAATAGCTAAAGTTTTCGTTGTTGCAAAATGTATGTAGTTACTGTTTAGTCTCAAAAATGTAAAGTTTATAATCATTTCATTAACGTTGTTTTTGGTAATTTTCGATTTCCGAAATTGTAATTTTTGATTTTAAAATAGTTTTACTAACTACGATAACACTGCTTCTTCAGTATGAGTTGTTATTTTTACCTGAATAATACATAAATTGTTTATAAACATGTACTGAGATTTCCCCCAAAAATTTTATTTTTGTAAAGGTTACGACTATATAAATTTTTTTTTTGAATATAATTAATCTTAAGAAGCAAAATCCTGGATTTACAGCAAATTTCGTGATTTCTAAGGAATCATTTGGGATTGCCCATTTAATGGTCCCATTTGGTCTTTTACTTTCAATTGGTATTTATTTTTTCGTTTTTACTTCCATATCTGGTTTGTTAATAATATGAACAAGACCAGCTACGTTTGGTCAAGGTCTTAATTAAATCAATTTAAAGAATATGTGGTTTCCAAAATTATGAAATTACTAAAAATATGAATTACTCATAAAATATAGCATAAACTACTGAAATTTTTGTCCATAAAACTCGATATTACTTTATTTATTTGAAACAAAACAACTTCAATTTCCTATTTGACATATATTCGCTTGTAGTTATCCTTTAATTACACGTTTCTACTTTTACGCACAGTCATCTATTATTACAATAAGTTACATTCTAAGAAAACATTTCTAAGATAACATTTCCTTGTTTGTTTCAAAACAATTCAATCTCAGGTATGATGATAAATTAAAAACAAATTTTGGCATTATAGGGTTAGAACACATCTTTATTCTTGTCTCAGTTTAGTTCCAAATTGAACGATGCCCAAGTGTGGATAGTGACAATTATAATGTAAAGATTTATAACAACCTTTTGATAAAGCAGCAATCTACCGCCCATTCTTCAAAGGAGGCCGCTTCTTCATCTTAATATTAAAGGGATATTTTTCAAAAATGGCTGCCATCTTCTGCAACCGCAACTGGTATGTTGGATGAGAAAAAGAAGAACAAGTAGAACTTTTTTACTAGTTTAAAAAGAGGCGGAAGTATACTGCTGTGGACAAGTAAACTGCAGTAACCACAACAATTAATAGAATCATTTTTGTCCTGAAATAGTCAGTTATTTAGAACACTTTCTTATGGATTTAAGTTATTGAGTTTTTACAATAATGGTCCAATTCATTAGATTAGATACCTGTTCGAGGCAGTATACTTGTCCTGTAAAATTATAGCACATGTTATCATGTTATATTACAGTGCTGTTATATTTGTTTTACAGCATTTAATAATTTCTTAATGTACAGAGTCCTATGAGAAACTTAGTCCAATAGCATTTTACCCTTTCAGTCCCAATGACGATTTGGCATCATCATTGTAGAAAAACAATTCTGATCATTTATAGCCATTTATGATATCAAAAAGTGCGTCACTCGATTTTTAAAACTTTTTTCTACTAGAAAATATTTTTTATTAATCACAATAGATGTCAGCCCTATTATTTTATTTTTAAATTATGATCAGAAACATGATTATGAATAATGACATCACTGGGACTGAAAGGGTTAACAGAAAAAGGTGGCTGCATCCAATCACTACGTTAGTGAAATAAATCTTTAAAAAAATATCCAATTAAATTAATTCGACTAATGGAAAAGAAACAGAGGCAGGAAGATCTGCTCCATACATAAACCTTACACATCTCATGTTCATTGGCAAGTAGCCTTTCGGTGTGATTTGTATTATTCCACACGCTATTTCCAGCGTGCCCGGGTGTGGCCTGTAATAAGGCACTATTAACTGAAATTACGTTTCCGAATCGGAGAGTGGTATCTGGACGTCAAAGCTTTGACCTCGTAATTGCCGGCGCACATAAATCAATCTTTATTACGTGTTATTACACACGGAGCGTGGTTCGACATACTAACTGGACTCACTTTAAGACCATAACGAACGTTTTATCATCTGTTTAACGCAAAAAGTGATTTTGCAGCGGAAACTATTCTCTTACGAAAAAGGTTTGGCCAAGTAAAAAAAAAGTTTTGTCGTAGGTTAAAAATACATCATATTTTGGTGTATGAGTAATTGGGTTGTTATTTTAGCAATAGTTTTTAGTGCTAAATATAGTGTTGCAATTTGGTATTGGAATATATGCAACGTGTCATAGGTATAACTTTTAAAAATAGATGTTGACTTCATTTTAGTTTCTTTGGTAAAATTCTATAGTATATAATCACAATGGAAGGTGGCAAAATTGCTGCCATCGTGATTTTGGAGTAGGGTTGCACCGAAGTCTTATGGTGCATAAATGTAGTCTGGTATGCGACTTTTTACCCAAATACCTTACATAATATTTGTTGTACTCTCTCTCTCTCTCTGTCTCCCTCCTCTTTGTCTCTCTCAAGCGATAGTACTTGTTGCTATTAACATATTTTTCTTAAGAAAATATACTTAAAAGAAAGGTTGATAATTTAGATTTGCTTGAGAAAAAAGATTGATCACATTTCTAATTACAATAATTTAGTGTTTTTAAACAATGTAATCAAACTATGCAATGATGATGTGATTTTAAAAATGAGAAAACAGGGATAAAAGTAATTTTATTTAATCATTATTTTTAGTATTTAGTCGTTATTATAAATAACATAACTGGTTATGAGAGTAAACTAAATAAAATCTTCCATGCACTTGTAAATGAAGTTTTAGCACTAAATCATAATATTCAATCAAAATAAATGAAAGGATATCATTTTCGTGAATGCTTTACCTAAACAGTTAAACTATAGTAAACTAGCATATAATTTAACACTTAACTTTCATTTCATTTGTCACTGCTAAACCAAATAATTCTATCTAGATAACAAACAAAAACCAAGATACTGTACATCTTTTCACGAAAAAGATAATAGAAATTTTTAAAGATGAATAAAACAAGTAATTTTTTTTTACCCATGAATATTTTTTTAAAAAAAATAGTGTTTACTCCCAAACATGAAAAATCGGGAAAACTAGTCCCGATTGTCCACAAATCAATTTGCATAGTAAATTTCAACTACATAACATTGCAAGTAACCGCCTTAAAATGTAATACTTTTATGTAGGCTTCATCATAGGCTGAGCAAATCAGACTAGGATTTATCACTCTATTTTCTTTTCATGTGTCAACAATCACCCAAATTATCCCGTCTAGCTGACCAGAAAACAAAGATCCCATACATCTTCCCGCCATTATTCAAAAACCTCAAAAGGATCGTTACCCAGAAAAGAAAAACATCTTGAGAAATTGCCTCCAATTCTTCAACGCTTTCAGATTGGGACCAAATGTCTTTCTCGCAAACGATTCTTGCTAGTCAACGATGCTTATCTGAAGATTGTCGCCAAGATGGCCAACCTCCTAGTGGAGAATGTTTTTCCTCATGTTTTTTAAATCCCATTTTGTTTTGCTTTGTGTTTTGTCTCACGCATTGTTAATTTGGAGGGAAATTGGAATCTTGATCTTTGAATTGAGACTAGGGCAACAACAATTAGAGAAAATCTTGTATGTTTGGTTTACCAATCAAGCAGTCGCTTGTAAGGAATGGGTCGAAAGAACGTGCAAATGAGGATTGGTATGGAGCCACAAAATTGCATGGTTGTAAATATGTTTTTACTTAAAAATAAACAGATTAGATTTTTTCCTCTTCTATTCTAATTTTATTCATTATGTTTATTGATGATAGCAGCTGGGGGTTGATATGGTATATATAATATATATATATATAATATATATATATATTATATATATATATATATATATATATAATATATATATATATATATATATATAATATATATATATATATATATATATATATATATATATAACCGCTTATAAGCTTTTGTCAAGTGGGACAGACACAGAAAGAATTTTTACAGTCACAAAGAAATGAATAACACATAAACAAGTAACAGCATTTATTGACAGCGGCTGGGGGTTGAATAGCAAGGTAAATATTTTCGCAGATTACTTAAAAGTGACGAGTACAGTAAATTCTGAGTAGCAGCTAGAGAAATTACAATGTGATCTTACGAAAATTACTGAATTTGCTACAAGGTGGGGTATGTCGTTCAGTGGTAATAAATGCCAAACCTTGCATTTGGGTAAGAACATTTTTTAATTATTTTTATCTTTTACAGGAAGAGAGTATCCAAGATAGTGAGTTTGTTTAAGATTTAGGAGTTTTTGTGAGCAATGATTTTAAAATGAGAAAATAATGTGATGAAGCAAGTAAGAAAGCCAATCAAATGTTGGGCTATCTTAGAAAAAGTATCACTATAAAATCTAAGGAGATTATTTTGTCATTGTATAGGAGTTTGGTAAGGCTATACCTGGAATATGCTGTTCAGTTTTGGTCCCCCTTCCTCAGAAAAGATATAGAGTTGATTGAAAAAGTTCAGCATAGGGCAACAAAAATGATTAAGGGTTTATCAGGTATCGATTATGTTAATAGATTAAGATCTTTAAACATGTATTCCCTGGAAAATGGGAGAACAAGGGGTGATTTAATTAAGTTGTTCAAGTGTTCGTAAAACAGAGAGACATGGAGAGCTAAGGTTTTACCTTAAAAAGCCGGACCAGAGGACATCAGAAGCTGAATAAATCATGCTTTAGAATTGAAGTAAGAAAACATTATTTTTTATAATAGAGTCGTCAACGAGTGGAATTCTTTACCAGGATATGTTGTGTATTCTAAGCAAGTGGAAGATTTTAAGAATAATATCGATAGCTATTGGAAACTGGTAAGGAATTAGATATACGGACCAACCATGCTGGGTCTCTGGCCTGTTGTTGGTCGATAATTTTTGTACTCGCATTTGTATTTAATGTGGAAGGGTAAATGTTTTTACTTAAAAATAAACAAATTTAACTATTAATTTGAATAATTTTATTTTAAATTGCACATTTCATTACATTTTCAAATCTGTCATAAAATTTAGTTCTATGATGAAACAAGTGGTATGTCTCTTGTCAATAAATCTGAAGGGAAATTGATAATTAAATAAATTCTTTTTCTTTGGGAGCAAAGAAATTCGTTTTAAAGTAAAAAACGCATAAATATGTTGATTTTTTTTCTCATAACCGAAAACAATTGAACTGCATCACTGTATACAAATTTCTCAATACTAGGCACTTGGTTGTATTTACGATGAAAACACAGAAAGAAAACCATATTATATCATTGGGATACTCATGATTTCCTTTTAGAAGGTTAGAGTAATATAGATGCTTACAATTTTGATCCTTGTTTAATATTTCAAAATGAAAATTTGACAATATTTCTAAAGAGAAAACCATTATATAAGTTTTTATTTTAATATTTTTGCTCCACCAAATTTATAACTGCACCGCAGTGGTCACTTACACTTTGTACAATTTCCCCTAATAAAAGGGTCAGCAGTGATTGATACAGATAAGCCCGGCACTTAACACAATCATTATCCACACTGAAAGAGCGAACCTAAACTTCCATTAAGTGGTCTAAAACAATTTCCTCTATTACAGCTGTATTCAATATATACTCGTATCGGGTAATAATTCAATTCGGCCTCTTAATAATTTAACGATGAATAATGGATCTGAGTACCGAGGTGAATTGTATGAGGAACTTCTTGTTATTGTGGGTTTTTTCGCCAAGCTATCATTTTGTAGCCAAATTCAGTTCAATTCGTACTGTTTTATCTTCATGACAAGGAAGTCCAAACACCTAAAAAATGTTCCATACATGTAAAAAATGACCGATCATTTATTGTAAACAGGCAAAGTATAGTTTTTTTTAAATTAAAATATACCTTCTCTAGCACTGGCCAAAAATTTTGGCCCTGCTAAGTTAAGGTGTTTTAATAAATTTTTCTTTTGTATACTTCGTCCTGTAAGGAGCTAATGTTACTCCCTTCCTCCCTAAAAATACTCAACAATATTTTGTATATATTTCCTTTTAATTAACAAGCAATTGACATCATGGCAATAAATCAAATATTTTTTTCCTTATCTGACTTGACAAACATTACGATTTGAAAATAAATATTTTATCTATGCTAACTCCCAAGTAAATAAATCAGCAGGTAACACTTGCTAAACAACATTCATAGTTACAAATTCAATTATGATTTAAAGTATTTTTAGGTTGCCGGTTTGGCGATATTTCTCTTGACCACGAATAAGAGGCTTGGCGAAAAAATCCCCCACAACTGGGAGTACTACAATTATTTATTCTGTATCATATATAGATGGAGATAATCCGGTGGGGAAGCCGTCTTGATTTATAAGTTCGCATGTAGAAATCTTGTTCGATTGGCAGGGAATTAATGGGTGTTTAATGTTAATCAAGACAGAAACGTCTTATTGAGAGAGTATGGAATGCTATTCTTCTTTTGTTATAGTTTTTACTCGATTAGTACTTCTTTGGATATGATTTAAAGAAAATTGATCGATTATCAAGGAAAAAGATAGGTGAAATAGTTTTTTGTATATGAATGTGATAAAATATTTCTTGTGTTTAGTAAAGAAATTAGTTAATGATTGATGGACGAAGAAGTAACTGATTTTGGTAATGTAACTGTTATTCAAGGTTTTTTTTGTGTTGCTGTATTATATCCAACCAGGTTATCAATTTCAAACAGGTTTCGTTGGTTGGTTGGTTGACATGTATGTTCAGGTTTGTGTACATTCTTAAAACAAAAGAGTGAAATCCACTCCAGTTGGAGAAGTGCATTTTCGACACCCTAAAGGCATGCATATTTTCTCAGACTGAGTTAAAATCACTCGTTTGGAGTGATCCTGTCGGAGGTTTAACACACAAAGGATCCACTCCAAAAGGAGAAGTGCATTTTCCAGTCTGGAGGAGTGAAATCCACTCAGACTGAGTTAAATTCGGAGTGTTTGTTTTAAGAGTTAAGTTTTCGTTTTATTCCTCTCTTTCAGAAAAGTCGACATCTGAAGCTGAACGAATAATATGATGTTACAGAGAGAGAGCTTCTCTGGCACAATTAATTTAATAGACCGTGTTGCAGCTTGAAATCATTTAACTTAAACCTTCAAGAGCATATTTTGAACTAATGGTAAGTTCACACAAAACCTAGCTTTCATTTCTACCCGTGTTTTTTTTTTCTTTTACGCAAAGCTAAATTAACTAGACATTTTGTTTGTATTCGGTTATGCAATTAGATAAATATATAGTAGCGGCTAATAAGGGATTTTATTTGAAATAGCAATAATTTAACAAATTTTCTCTTGTATCCTTTAAAGATAAATCCATTCCTTACCATGAAAAAACTTCTTTTTCACATTGTCAAATTAAAAAGTAGTTTTTGAGAGATTCAGTGAATAATTAATTTCATAGACTACTATTAATCAAGAATTTGTACCAAAATAAAATGATATTTCTCGGAGATTCATGTTTCTGAATGGAAAATTATATGTATCCTGGTTGCAGGAAATTCTCTTTTGTGTAGTTTGAACCATATCATATTCAGAGATTTCTCACCTGACAGTATAATTTAAATCGAAGTAATAAGGCGACGAGATAGTGTGAAACATCCTACCATTAACCTTCCAACCGACAAATTAGACGTGTGCTCACACCAAATTCATTCTATGGCAGATGGAATCTCTCCTCTATACCCATCCATGCTATACAGACCGACTTCAAAAAAGGCGCTAAAAGCTACAATCACAGAATCATAAAAAGACAACGATTCATAAAACAATTGGTTTTCATTGGCCTCACGTCCAGGCCCCATTGTTGTGGAGTAATTCCTTCTTAACAGTGCTCTGGGGACGTGGTTGGCTCCTCTAATGAAAAAGTCGTGATTGAATCTGGCCACACGTACTCGTCCAGCCCCTTCGATTAAGAGGAATCCATGGCAAGAAACTAAAAATATGACTGTAAGTACACTCTTCCGGTGTTTAAGGTCAGGCTTAGTAGTAGAAGGCGGTGCCTTGAGGGCCCATTGGTCGCCTTTTTCCTCAATAACTCTATCGCGGATGAAGTTTTTAATGATTTTAGCATGTCATCAAGGGCTGTAAAACTGCCGTTTGATCGTGGGATAAGGGCTTGACTTCGGGTTATTTTTAATGGGATTTGTGATGAGGAGTTGAGATCAGCTGTTTCGAATTGCTGCCAAAGCATGGAGGTCCAGTTACAGTTGAAGTCACGATTGTCTTCGTAATTGAGTAATTGTATTATGCTAAGAGTAATTATTGTAAAATTTTCAATGAATCGGTTTCTGCTAGGTCTAATTTGTAACAGGTAAAAAATTTTAATGGCAAATATCGTATCTTTAACTTTTAATTATTGTTTCAATGACTTGAAGCATGTTATCAAGGGTTCTGTTATTCGTATTTGATTGTGAGTTAAATATATACTAACATTTTTTTAGGATAATTTGTACCGAATGGACAAAATACAATACGTGTATTGATGAGCTGTTTTGAATTGCTGCCATAGTATGACGGTCCAGTTCGAACACAATGGCCTCAAGTTAGAAATTGCTTTCTGCTGCTGAGCGCTATTCTTGTAATTATTTTTTGTTAAAAAATAGCTTAACCTATAACTTTTTAATTATAGTGCTTCTTCAGCTGTCAATTACTTCAATGATATTATAGACATGTCACAAAAACGCACTACAGTAATGGAAGTCATTAGTTTAGGCAGATCAATGAATGTACAATGGGACACGTAACGTTTATAATTTGGCATAACAGTTGTAGTTATTATGAATGACATCCCTACTAATAAAAACATTATTTGTGGTTGAGTGTTTTTTTACTTGCTAGAGCACTTACAAGTAATCTTTAGTGTGTGTATGATCTTCTCTTGTAACTAACTAAGATTTTTTTTTAATTCAGGCGCCCCAACTTTTAAAGTATTTCAGAGTTGTCATAATGTAATAAAGAAGTAATCTAGGAATACAAAACAATTTATCTAGATCTGATATTCATCGGATCTCTAGATTGTTTTAAAATTATTCACTGAAGGGTACTCTTAAAAAATTTATGTAAGTGATTCTCCCCTAAATATAAAAAACGTGAACTTTATGCGATTGTCTAAAAATGGAAGCAGTTAAAATAATTAGCCAAATTATCACCAAACTCTTAGTTGAATCTATTTTTCTCATAATATAGATTTTAAATCAAGAAAAAACAACATTTAACGATTGATTTTGATCAACTAGACAAAAAGACGACCATGGTGGAAACTACCGTTAAAACTTAATGAGCCCCCCCCCCCCCCCACACACACAAACACACCATGTTAAAATTATATTCGTACGTGGTCAACTGGCCAACTATCGAGCCAAAGTGACTAAATGTGGCTCCATGCTCAAATTTTTTATTTTATCTTCAAATGCATGTACTTGACTGCAAAGTGAGCCATGTATTGTTGCGTAGAAAGAACGGGTATTAAATTGCTAGTAGTGGTTCTAAACGTGGTCATTCCTATGGCATCATCCTACTTTTAAGATAGATTCAACAAATGTGATTTGGAAATCTCTTGCACCGTTGCAATCATTAGATTGTTTATTTTTTAACTATTAGAACCATTTGTTCACCACACTGTTACCGAACTAAAAATATTTACTTCATACTTTTTTTAATTTCGATTCCAAAATATGTGTTGTTTTTTAAATTTTAGTTATTTTTCATACACTCTGTTAAATATTAACTGTAAACTTTGACTATCTTTGAAAATTTAATGCTATTTTAAGTTTAGAATGAAACAGTAGTACGTAGTATATTTAAATCCACACAAGTAAAATATTAAATCCTTAATTATTTTTATAACGAAGTTTATTTAAACCTATGTATAATTTGATGTCATATGCACAAGACAATAAAAGTTCTCTAACAGAAGATCAATTTCCTTTTTGGAATTCAAAAAATACTTTTGTAAAACTTCTTGGTTTCAAAATGCAAATGTGGCATATTGAATCACATACTAAAAATTGCTTTCCAAAATGAATAAAATTATATTGAATTATTAACTCACTTATGCTGCTTATGCAGTTCTTTTCGCTGTTTTCCAAAGCCTCCTTCATCATAATATTAAACTAATTATGAAAGCATAATTATACTCTTGCTAAGAAACCTCCCTAGAATATAATTATCTTTCTCTTAAAAATGTGACCTTTGTATAACCCTGACTCAGCCTTCAAGAAGTATAATCACACAACTTCATAAGACTGCGTTAATTTCTTCCAGCGATAACCAATGCTGACAAATTGAGCCGTCAACGCCTGATATGACGTAACACCAACGTTTACATAGCAATGCAATTGTTTGAAAACCTTGTAACTTGTACTTATTTGTCAAACTTGGAGTTGACTTTTGTATAACACAATTGTACAAACACTTTTAAATGTATAAATTTCGGTAGTTGGTTATATTTAATAAGGGGAAGTAGAAATATATGTATTTTGTTACTAATAGACCTCTAGAAAAATTCTTTTTTTTTAATATTTGGTCCATTGAAAATTAGCAGTATGCAAATGCTGTAGTAAGGGGATGGATTGAAATATCATAATGCAGTTTTAAAAATTCATGTTCATTCTCTATTAGAAAGGACGTACATGGGAGAAAGATATTACCAAGTAAATTATCACATCACGAATTGGGGTACACAACATATTTGACATATAGTGGTCAACAGTTCGAACAACTATGTTCAGTTTTCTCAGAAGCACACCTCCAAACATGAATATAGTTCAAACTTTCGAGGCGTTTATAGCCTGTATTTTTAAAGCTAATAAAAAAAATCTTAAAATTAGCATATAATATTTAATGTATTAACCCTCTAATGCATGAATTTTTATTTTCATCCCAAAAAAATATATATGTATCTTTAATACTCACAGATTATGGGAAAAATACTAAAAAAAATTTAACTGCATTTGAATTTAAATAATTTCAATTTATAAATTTTTTTCCATATGACTAAAACCAACCGCAAAATTCCAATTTTGATAATAATGACTCGAAAACTACTAAAAATATTTCAAAATAACCCTTTTTAACTATGATTAATTTTTCAAAACAATTTATTAATATTTAGTACTAATATTATTATCCTTTGAATACTGCCAAAAACGTAATTTCACAAATGTTAATAACCTCAGTCTTTAATTTTGAATGCACTTTTACTACTGTCATCTATGAGGATTATTAGTAACTAAAACTTTAAAATGAAATGTAATAGATGAAAAAAACACAGATTTGTCTAGGAGGAGCTCTAATTTAATGGAATAAAGTGGATTATGTTACTTGTTACCAAACGGTAACAGTATGCATTCGAGGGTTAATTATAACCTTGTCAAACTAATGTATCGTTGAATTGATATCGATACAAGCTTGGTGATTAATTACTTAGCTCACTGAATTAGGGTAGCGTTAAAAGGCATAGCGAGATAGTAAACGGGCGGGGGATGTATCTAATAGATTTCCCAGCTGTAGCACAGATAGTTTCAGGATTGGATAGTGTCACTGTTTAATCTGTCATTTGTTATGGTGGAAAAAAAGATAGTCTATAAATGTCGGGGTGTGTTGCTATTAAATGATAATCTTTCGTTTACTTCTTATCGCTTTGTTTGAAGCTTTTGGCAGATATTGCTAAATAATTTCTTGTAGTCAGATGATTGTTGGAGATACTACAAAAGTTTGACATGATGATGATAATTTTTGCTGTCAGGGACCGATAATATTCGAACATGAGAAAGTATAATTCAAAAAGTTTTTAACAGAAGGTCCCAAATTCAATGTTAGAATATAAGATACCGTAAATAAAAATAGCTCTTTTTTAAATTAAGTTTTATTAAATTTTTAATTTTTAACATTTAAACTATTTTCGAACAATAATTCACTCAAATGCTTTACACACTCTTTAATGTTCTGTTTAGTGATGTTGTAGTACGCTATTAAAATATCTAAAAATTTGATTGAATTAAATTTCTGATTTTTATTAAGTCATTAATTTTAATAATATGTGTGTAGAATTTTTTTTTTAAATTCATGTCTGCAGTAAAATTATTTTCAAATAGTTTAATTGTTTCAAAAGCCATTTTTTTCTTTTGCTATATGATTGTTCGATACGACTATTGCATAATAAGACATATTGTAGATCTTTTCAATCAGGATATATATTTGATAAAGAAGAACATATTTAAATAACATTGCAGTTGAAAGAATTGATACTGTGAGCTTCATGCATGTATAATAGTTAATATTAAATACGGGTCCAGTTAGCGTTTTAAAACTTAGAAACTATTAAATTTATAATAGCTGCTACATGTTTATCCACTTATGATGACATAGTTAAAATGCACGGTCTAAACAAACCCCTTCATTAAATAATAAATATCTAAACATGATCGTAATCTCAAATCGCTTGTTATGTATTGTTGTGGAGTCATAAACCATAACGGCACTTTTATTCCACAAATGGCTCATTTTCTTAATGATCTACCTACATTTGCTGTGACGAAGAAAAAACTGCTTACGTAAATCGAATTCCGTGCACAGAAATATGTGCCAAAAAATCCATTCCCTTGCAAATAATCGCCAAGTAATCATTTTCCATAATTACTCCAAAGTTAGACCATTCGACTTGTTTGTTTAACAATTTAAAAGAGTTGTAGCACAAGTTTGATATCTTTATTCTGCTACGCGAATTTAAAAATATGAAATTTTGTTGGTAATCTACATTGTAAAAAGTACTTACTATGTATTAATTTAATTTTTGTCTTTTGTAACTTTTCAGACAAAGAATATCCAAATGAAGAAAAGCAATCAGATTTGATTCTTGGTGGTTATTAAATAAATTTTATTCAAAGCAAATTTCTTGAATATGAATCTGTGAAAAATTCTTTTTAAAAGTGCATTTTATACTCGTTTCCATTATGAGAGATTACATCAAATGCTGTTACTGCGTTTTAGCCATTATCGACATTTATACAATATGAAATCTAAATATTTTTAGATAGGGTACAATGTCATTTTTCTAAACATTCAGTTAGAAAAGCAGTCACTTACAGTTTTATCAAATAACCCCTGCGCATTCTTTGAAGATCCGTTTCTATTGTCTTTAGTTAATGGTTTTTAAATGGAGGTTCTATTTTTGTATGGTGTCTTCTCTAAGCGCAAATAATGCTAATTACGTGGTACATCCTTACCTTTTCTCAAACTTCGTCAGGGTAATATCCATTCTTTAAAGTTCTATCTAATGATGAAACAAACAATTTGATGTTCTTTGCATTGTCAGTTTAACTTTGTGAATACCAAAGTGTGAAACTCGTTAATCCATTGGGCCATCCACCAAGCTAGGCATTATGTAAAACTAAGTTGTAAAATAGCAATATTTTCGCACAATATATATTAATTCATGTAAATGCCACTAATATGTAATTTATTGCACACATTTATGAAGTTCGAAAAAGTATTGAAAGCCTTTGATGCAGGATTGAAACAAATTTTATAAAATTCCTGATTATCCCTTAACTTGAAATTGGGACTTAGTTAATTGATTGCCATGAATATTTTTTATTAAGGAATATTTGACAGCACATATCTAAAATATTTTTGTTAGAGGGACTTAAAATACTTGGGTTTTAACTTAATAAAAATCATTAAAATATTTTCAACGATCTTGTTACTAAAATAAAGCATATTGTTTTATAAAATACTACATTGTATTTTTTTTCCATTTTTATTTTTTAGTCTAATATGTACTTTGTAAGAGAAATGAAGAGAATATTTCATAGATTTATTTAATTTAATACATTATTTATCTACCTAACCGATTGGTTTGTAAATTTATAAATGACTTTGGGGAAAATTTATTACTTTACACTTTTAAAGGAAAAGTGAATAGAGGATACAGGCTCTAGTTTTCCATTAGTTTTTTATTGTAATTATTAGATTTTTTTTAAGTTTGAAGACAATTTGATTTAGTTGCTTTTCTTATACATTTATATACACACTAGCAGTGCTACTTTAAAAAAAATATTTTTTTCTGGTGAGGTAAAACTTACAACTATTTAAAAAAGATTTAATACATTTAAAAGACTCTTTTGATATTTCATGCACTTTATATTGTAAAATAAAATAATAAAAAAATCTGACCAAAAGATAGATAAGCATTTTAAAAAAAATGTCAATATTGTGCAAAAACTGTACCAAATTTTAAACAAAGTCATTAATTTGAACCATCATGAACATAAACTAATTTTTGTAGCTTCCCCTTTTGTTTAGGTTTAGTTTGGTGCTCGTTTCTAGTTGTGGTTTTAAGTATGGCTAAATTTAAGAAAAATGGAGTTACCACATTATAATATTTAAGTTACTTAAAAACTACCTTTCATAGTACATATTTTGTTAATAATTGTATCGCTCAATGTGTAAAATGTATTTAAATGTTTACAAGTTTCTTTTTTTACAGTGAAATCCTGTAATAATTTATTGGATGCTGTTTTGGGACTACATCGTTCACTCTGCTAGTGCTAGATTAAAATTACCATAACTTTTAGGTAAATTATGACAAGTGGAAAATTTTCTCCATTAGAAAACTAGCCCCGCTCACCCCTGCTTGCTAACATGGCATATTTTAAAGTATGATATTTTTCTTGTTTTCTATCAAATAAGGTTAAACTTCAATAATATAAAAACTGTAAGTTTTTTATTTTTACCTAAATTTGCAAGTTTTTTTTTAAAAAGGTTTCTTTGTGAAACTTTCATATTTATATGTGATAGTTTACCTAATTATTTTTTATAAATAAAGATTGTTGGGGGGGGGGGGGGTGTTGCAAAAAACGTGTACTTTTTTTTTAACATAATACCAATTTTTGTGTGTATTCAGAAGAAATGGATATGAATTATGATAGTTTGAACAATTTATTTACAGAAAACATATCTTATATACAAATAACTACCATACCAATATGACACAAATATCGTTGAAATTCCTTTGGAACCTTATCGTACAACAAATTTTGTTTTCATAGCAATAACTAACATTTTATGTAACTAGATGGACACTTACAAAACATGCAATTTTCAACAATTTAAAGCATGATTGGTATGAAATGTTCAAAATATTCATTTGCAATGAATGTATCACCATGATATCTATTTTAAAAAATTCCCATGTTTTCTTTATCAGTAAATTTACTTAAATTAAATAACGATAAACAATAAAATAATATTTAGATTTAGTGTTTTAAATGTGAAAAACAAATTATTTGAAAACCGCTTTCAATTGTTTCATATATTCGGGGGAAAACTCATCACAAAATGTAGCGGATAAAAAAAATATTACTGCTTCAAGTTTATAGTATAATAAAACTTTAAAATCTTTAATTTGAGTTTATTAAAAACTATATTTTATATTACACATTTTTAAATTAATAATGTCACTTAAAGTGTAAAAAATATTTACAGGTTTAAATGATTTAATATATTTTTTTAATTTTGTAAATTCTGGGGAATGATGCAAGCAAATGTTTGGTTAAAAATTTATGAAGCCAAAATCAGCCTGCTTCATTCTTAATTTGATATTGCACATTAACAAATTTCTTTTATGCATAATTGTACTCATTAAAAATACTTTGCACAATTACTTTTTTATCCTAAATTTTTTCAGGCTCTTTCAATTTTAAGGCTACTAGGACAAGCAGTATTCATGTTAAATAAATAATTAGATGACGTCAAAGAGTGACGTGACTTTTAAATAGTTTACCATACCATCAGATATATTTACAATAAAATACAACTTGAGAGTCCATGCTGTTTCGAAGAACTGTCAGGTCAATCTTCATGGATAAAATGTGAAATGTTCATGCAAATTGTCCATGAGAGCGAAAAAAATCTGTCTTGTTTTTTACTCACTCACCAGTATTCATTTTTGGAGCATCGTTATTAACTTCTAATCTCCAAATAGCGAAATCATAATGCCCAACTTGATATTTGGTTTTCAAAAGCATTGGATGTTAAAACTTGATATTAAATAAATAAGCAAAAAACCTTAGTTGTTACAGAGTTTGAAAGTTTCAAATGCCTCAAAAGAATTTGTTCGAAATTTTGTATTATGTAATTCTTTCCTAAAATAAATAGACAGAAGAACAAACACTAAAAAGACTTATATTATAAATATATCTTCCTGAGACCTGCAAAATCTGACTGACATTTTCATTATTTAAACACACTTTTTACACACATGGTGTTTGAAAACTATTTTTAGCTAAGAATTTTTTTTTTGCAGGGAAGCACATCCATATTTTATCGGTGTTTCTTTCGTCTCTGACATAGACAAATCAAATGGATTCATAAGCACTGATAAGTGCTTCTGTAATTTGCTTGATATTATAGTCATACAGGTCTATCAATGATGGCGAAGTGGAAATTTACTTTTAAGAATGGAAAATTATTTTTATGAAAGACACGTGAAATAGCTAATTTCAAAAAATATATAGTAATAAAGCTAGCTACAACTGGCAGTCAAAGGATGAAAATTGATGTTTAATTCCTCTACTATGATACCATTTCAATTATTTAATCTTTAAAACAAATTATGTTGTAACATGACATAAAAACAAAACATTCTCTTAAATGGATATCAGGTCTCAGGAAGTTATGTCTATAAAGTTGATATAAAACATTTGCACCGGTAAACTCATTAGATATGAGCTCGAGCCATCTTATGAATTCGAAGTAAATACATTAAGAGATCCATAATACTGACATAATACAAAGAAAGGAAACACAGAACACATTTTTTTGCAGTCTTGTTCTATTATTTTAGAAAATAGTCTTGTATCAAATGCCGTATTTTCTCAGAATTTCGAAGTTTAAAATAAATATATTGCACTAACACTGGCTTGACTTTGGTAATTTCAATCTTTAAACATACATTAGAGTAAAAAGTAACAGCAAATAACAAGTATGCTATTGATTTAAAAGCTTCAAATTCTTCCAGTTTAAGAGGACTCTCTTGGGAATTACACATCTTGAAAATCGTAATGTTATTTCTACGGAAAACATTCGCAAGTCAATTACCGCCACAATTTATTAAAAGGTTACTAGTTTTTAGTATCATTGTAAAGAACGAAAGAAGTAGATTTCATAAAATTAATTTGTTTTGTGAAAATCACATATTTAGTATTTTTAATAATTTGTTTAAGTTAGTAAAAAAAAGAGCAAGCATTAGGTTCCAACTTAAAAAAAATATTTAAAATACTAAATATGTGATTTTCACAAAATAAATTAGTTTTATTAAATCTACTCCTTTCGTTCTTTACAATGACACAAGACACTAGTAACCTTTTATTAAAATTGTGGCGGTAATTGACTTGCGGCGAATATTCTCCATAGGACTATCATTACGATTTTCATGATATGAAATTCCCAAGAATGTCCTCTTAATCTGAACGCAGAAGTGTTCTGTTTAACTATGTTTTGTAAAACATTGAAATAAGAAGTTCAAAAACTCAGGATTTGCTGTGAATTTCCACAAATGAACCACTTTTAGAGTCAACTTCACCTCACTTGCACAACACATCCACCACGAAGAGTCATTATCACTGTAAACCTGACAGTCCATACAAACAGCTACTAACTACTGCATCATGGAGCACAGTATCTTGCCATCCTTGGTCTTCTTCAGCAGCCTCAGATCGTGAATGTTCTCGATGATGTGCTTCGAGCCCGTGGTCACTTTGGCGTGTTCCACGTCTTTTTTGAGTTCCTCCATGTCCCTCTTGAGCTTGGCTCTCCTGTTCTGGAACCATGTGATGACCTGGGCGTTGGTGAGACCCAAAGACTGGGCTATCTCGTCCCTGTCGGCGGGCGAGAGGTATTTTTGGTACAGGAACCGTTTCTCCAGCTCGAAGATTTGGTGGTTGGTGAAGGCTGTGCGGGACTTCCGCTTCTTTTTGGGCTGCTGGCGGTTGTTGAACATGCTCAGGTGGTCACGAGAAGAGTCTGGAAAAAAATATATATGTTTAAGTATGATGAAGCATAATAAGAAATATACATGTTATGGTGGATTAGTGGAAAAAATTTACAATAGAGTAATTCGCTAAAATATAAATTAACGAATTGCATAGCTTAATTACAATTAAATATGCTATAAATGGGAACTGTATCATGCCGTTTCGACACATGAAATTACATTGGCTCATGTATAAATCCTTAAAACTTCACATTTTCTAAGTAATAATTCTCTTTTTCACAGACAATTTAAAACCAACATAACCTTTATTCATAGCCACCTTTTGTTCCCTAGCATCTCGCTGTTTTTGTATGCAAACACACTATTAACAAAAAAATCTCAAGTAAAAGATAATTTTATATTAAAGTACATTTTAAGAAAAGTGTACCATATTTATTAAACACACAATCATTTTAAATGTAAGAACCGCTGACATCAGTCTCCCATTAACTTAATGATGTCGCATATTTAAATAATTAGAAATATCGTTCATTTTATCAGTCTGCCAATGACACCAAATTTCACCTACGTGAATAAACACACATCTTTTTAAAACATATTTACTTCCATGAAAAAAATCCAGATATTTAATTCCCTTTTGAATGTATAGTAAAATATAATCTTAAAAGTTTAAAACAATATTTTTCTTGTGTTTTTTTCTCTATTTTCTCCTTTTGCAAAGACATTTAAGTAGTAAATTCGTATGAAAAATGATTTTTATTTTTGGAGCAAACTATCAAAATTTGTTTAAAGTAATAATACTTGATTGATAAAAAGACAATCCAACTCATCAATCCCAAACAACTCAAACTAGTGCACATGGCTCGACTGCATTTTCAAATGTGGTGCGTAATAAACATCTTAAAATTTCTATTTCATGTCAGCATTATGCTACAATTTGAAGTTTTTTGATATCATTGGAACATCATCGCACCACACTACAGCAGTATCTTATCTATTTTTTTAATTCCCAATAACAACCCTAGAAACTTCTTCGAAAAACTGCAACAGTCTACACAGTTCTAAATCAACAATCCTTCCACACATCCGCCAACATCAAAGTAAATAGGCGCTATCTCCTTTATCAGTCTAAGAAAGTCCCATTTGTATTAGTGATGTCAGCTTCTCCATATAAACACAACTGTTCACCCAACATCCGTCTGTCAATAACACCTAATGTCGCCTACGTAAATGGCAGCATTTCTTTCTTACTCTTTCCACGGTAAGTGATGTTGACATGGGAGGTTAATGAAAACCTTTTTTATTCTGGGAAGACTGTCTGTTTATTATGCGAAGAATGCTTGAGAAATGTTGTGGTTTGACAAAACAGTAATCGATGCCAAAGTTTTGTATTTGTATCGATACTATTTAAAAGACTTAGTTAAAAATTAAAACTTTTTGAAAACATCGATCTCTGATTATCGACTTAACGTACTAAGATCCGTATTAAGACCTATGGTATTAGGCTGTTCTCTGAACAAGCACACAAGCTGGAATATATATGTACCTACCATATCATACCATACCTATGATATTTTAGTGGACCAACCGTTTTGGCTGTTATAATAAATAAATATGTGCTAATAAAAAAGCCTAAAGCCTTAGTTCAAAGTATTTTCTCTTTTTAAAATATATTTTAAGGTTTTATTATTCACTGACGCACATTTTAGACACCACAAAACTAACATGTTACAGAAAAATCTACAATTTATTTTTGTTGTGTAAATGAGACAGTCAGATTGTAAATTCGTGCGTTCTTATTTTTAAAGAATTATACCCAAACAATATTCTCAAAATGTTTATATTTATTCAATACATACACTCTTAAAACAAAAGAGTGAAATCCACTCCAGTTGGAGAAGTGCATTTTCGACACTGGAAAGGAATGTATATTAACTCAGACTGAGTTAAAATTACTCGTTTGGAGTGATCCTGTCGGAGGTTTAACACACAAAGGATCCACTCCAAAAAGAGAAGTGCATTTTCCACACTGGATGAGTGAAAATTAACCAGACTGAGTTAAAATCGCTCGTTCGTTTTAAGAGTGTAGGATTAAAATAATCTCACCGTTCAATGTTGATCGGTTTTACACTGGAATCCTCATTTTAAACCCGATTTTACTGATATGGATACAACCGATGCAGTTGCAATTTTTTCAAGCTAACGCTATGAACTGGTTCCTGATTGAACTGATAAAAAAAGATCCTCCTGTTCACTCTCTGATTCGATGAATATCAGTGAGAGATGCGACTTTAAGCAACCGTTACAAGGGATAAATACCAAAATTAACCCTTCAGGCGGAGCTGCTTATATGTTTTACCATTGTTATTGCCGGCAAATGAAAAATGTCGGATTTAAAGGGCATTTACAGAAGTAATTTGTCTGTTTATTGGTCAGTGTTCATCCTCTTTGAATGATAGAGATTAGTCATGGGGGGAAATTGAATGCAATTATGGGCTTTCCTTTTATTATTAATTGACAAATACGGGCTTTGACCTTTTAATTATATATTGGTAGTTAGAATTTATTTGTGAGAAAGCATTAATCTTTTCTATATAAATACAGTTTGGTTTCAGTTAAATGCTGACTAAAATGATTGTGTGCATTAGCAGAGCAAATTCATTTGTTTAAACTTTAGAATAGTGGGAATTTTTTTTAGTGATATAAACACATATCTTGTTGAAAGAACTTTTTACCAATTAAAAGAAAACTCATCAGTAAATATAATAATTTTATTTTTTTCTATTTCAGTTATGATTGGGTTGTATGTGATAATTTTATTGGAAATATTGTAGCGTTAAGTCTGTAAAAATAATTGAGGATAACATTTGAAAGATGAATTTTTTAAAAATATATATGTATAAATCAATGGCTTTCATTGGCATTCAATAGGCTTCACGTATTTCAGCAAAAAAAGATTAAAAGAAACGGGATTTAAGACTTTCGACTTCTCTCTTTATACAGTTAAAAAAATCATCATGCTATACAAGAGTGTTTCTATGATTTAGCACGAGCATTAGCATAGTCACTATGCCTTTGATAATTTAATTTCATAAATTGCTACTCTTCACCTATTGAGTATCCATGAGGTTATGGTTAACAATGGATTGGTCTGAATCATTTCAATGTGACCTCCATTGTTTTGCATGTGCCGAAAGAGCTACCTATCTTCAATTGCAACAATCACCCTACCTCTGATCAGTGAGGATGTATACATTTTCATTACAAATCAGGAAAGAAACCACTTAAGGAATGAATTGTTAGATGATAACTCCAGTGCCAGCATGCACAATGACTCTCAATCCTCTTCAGGAGTCCACGCACGAAGCTTACCCCTCCTAATAAGCACCATAAGATTCATTACTAGATTCTCGCAAATAGGTGCTCGTTTATTGTGCCATTCCCAGCGAATTTGTCACCGCGTTGTCCAGGTGCAAACTCGATCCTAATAACAGGGGATGGTCCCGCCGAACTCTTAAATCGTATTAAGTTCTGCAATAGAATGGGAGATCGCAGCCATCCGGTGATTAGGGAACAAGTCGTGCGCTTGAGGCCTAATGGAACGAAAAGAGTCACCCAAGGTGTCAAAGTTATTGTTGAAGATTTATAACGCGGGTTCTAGTGAAAGAGTATTTGTTGTCTGTAGGTGTTGTTAAAAATGTTATATTGTGCGAAGTGATAATGTATTTTCTATAGTTTTTGTCGATAGAATCAAGTTATTTGTGCCAACTTGCTCTTTGGAATATATTTCTTCTGAAGTTATAAGGTACAGCATACTTTCTTAAACTTTTTGATGTTTCAATGTATGTAACTCAATGAAATTGTAAATGATGCGGAACAAATTTCTTTAGCTGTTGATGTTTCAATGTCTCAATGTCCATGTAAAATTTTCTATTTTAATTCTTTAAGCTTAACTTAAAAATAATACGTCGCTTGCTCTTGCATAGATTAAAATACCTTTTAACATCAAGTAGTGAAATGGGGTTGTTTTCCATGTTAGAATTATTTTTTTTGTCATTTTAAAGGAAAGTTTGTTCGCCAAAAATGTCAACGACATCAAGTTTTCTTTTTATGAGTGTAACTCAACTAACTTTACAAAAACACAAGTGGTGTTACAGAAAAATATAATTTCACTTTTATTTATGGATTGAATTTCCAATAAATGCCATATGTAACAACATAATTTCACTTATTTGATCATTTCAACGCCTAACTTCATAACACTAAAAACTATGCCGATTAAAATATTTCTTAATTCAGAATGATTGAAAGTTTAAGAACACTTTTTTTAAAAAATAAGATATACATTTTAAGTTAATGAAGTAACTCTTAAAAATAAACGAAACGCTCTTTTCCTTATCATCCCTAAGTAATAGGCCCTTGGGTCGGTTGCATCCCCATCACTTTGGCTGGTTTATAATCACGGCCCCGCCGATTGAAGAGCAAGTGGCCTTTTTGCCTAACTGGGTGCCTTCTTTTGGTGGAGTTGTTAATTTGGGACGTATCATGGGCGGAGGCCGCTTTGCTGCAACCAGGATATTCTAGCTGAATGGATGCGTCATTGTTATGGGTTGTTGTTAGCTGTGGTCTTTAGTGAGTCGTGTGTTAGAAACCAGAGCCTGTTCTAGGAAAACTCATACTATAGGCACAACCTATTTTACGGGCCCCTTTACGGAAAATGTTATGTATGATTCCCAGTAATGATGTTGATATATGACAGGTATTAAATTTTTGCTACAATTTTATTGGCTTCCTTATAAACATCTATCAAAACAATACCGTTCAGGTTAATTTCTCAGTCAAAATCGAGCAAAAAACTAAGTGGAGTATGATTTTTTTTTAGTTTACTAATAATTTGGTGATTTAGCATTCAGCATAATGTAAACTGAAATTAAGGGGGCCCTAAAATTTTGGGCCCCTAGAACCGGGCCTAATGGGCCTTATGAAAGAACAGGTCCTGGTTGAAAATGCTTGAAAAGGGATACCTTGAATTTATCTTGAAAAATGTGTCAATTTTTCTAATTTTTATGTTTTATAGTAAAATTATACAATATATATCAGGTATCGAAATTGAAAGAACATTTTCGTTGTTTTCTCGTGTAAACACTTAAAGTTCAATTTCAATAAGTTAAAAACTTTTATAAGTACCATATCTAGCTCAACAATTTAAGTTTTTACTTTCATTCTGTGAGACACTATTTGGTAAACTTAGGAAAATATGTGATTCAGAAAAGAACAGAAAGGAAAAAGTGCATAATAGTTTTATAATAATTAACGCTGAATTGTTTTATAATAATTATCTTTGAATAGTTTCATAGCTAAAGTTTAGTGATTTTGTAGCGAGTCAATAATTTAGGTTAAGTTATTATTTGATTAAAGAAAGCTCTGCAATTATCAGATTAGCCAAGTTCTGCAATTTTAGAAATAAATAGCAATTTTTTGCAGTGATAGTTATTCAGTTAAGAGTTTTTAAATCTTTTATTACAAATTATATACCAAAATACTACATTTCTTTAATAACATACGATAAGCAATTGCGTCTTGGCTTTAATTAAGAACAAATACCTACACAGTACCCCAAACACTGTTTACTAATTATCCTTCTTTCCAAACTAAACTAATTTGGGAGAGCAAAATATTTTATCTAAATGAGTTTTTTTTAATTAAGTAAAATATTTTGATCAAATGGTGATATTATCTTTACAAACATCGTATGCTATTTTTAAAACTTCATTAACTTCACTTAAATTAAGTAAAAGCAGAAAGTTTAAATGTATCAAAGCAGTTTTTGTTTTCATTATTTGTAAAGAGTAAAACGACATTAGTATTTTGTTGCTTTTGTCTTCCAAAATTTTAATATGGTAGTGTTTGAGGTACCATATAAATATATAAAAGTTGGTTGATTTCCTAAAAAAGGATTTTAAAAACCACTAAAAAGGGTCAATATTTATTACCTCGAGAACGAAATGGTTTTCAAATGCTACAGGCTGTACCGCATTGTACTATTTGACTAGTTTTTATAATAAAAAATGGTAAACCTTAAAGAAATATTCAATTTTCTTTCGAAATTAGGTTAGTTGTGCATTGTTTGGTTTAAGCAATTTTGGCATTGTAATAAACGACATCCATTTCAATATTTCTTTTTTATAGCAAGTGATAAGTTAAAATTTGATACAATATTTCTTCTTGGTAATAAAAAACGACGATTATAAATATCTTGTATTCAAAGCTAAATAAATACATTAGTTTAAATTACTTACATATATCTTATATTCTTGTTTGAATAAAAAAATATTAATTGATCTTATAGAAGTAAGTATTAATGATACGTGTTGTTGACATTTGAAATGACTGTCATTTTCACAAAAAGTAATATAAAAAAAAACGTCTGATGTGAATTACTTTATCAATATCAAAGTGTAAATAGAAAGCCTCCTAAAATTGAATGTGTCTCCAAAATAGTGTTTTTGTATATAACAATAAAATATCTTTTACTCTGACAAATGCCTCACTAAGGAAATTACCATGATACAAAAGGTAAATAGTACATACGAAACGGAAAGAAAAGTTATTCATGTCCAAATGACAAATGTGGAATTATAATGGACACATTTGTTAAATAGAGTACTTCATAAAATACACCTGTGTTCAATAAGTACTAGGATATATTGGCATTTGCTTTTATGATGAATGAAAGTGATATTTCAAGAGGGTACAAAGTTTATCGATTGATTCTCACAATCGGTCAAAGAGTACACTGTAAAAAAAAACCTGTAAATTTACGGTCATTTGCCCTTCAAATTTTACGGGCAAGGGCCTTATTCGGTGGAATACGGTCAGATCCACTAAATAAACGGCCCTATCCCCTAAACTGTTAAAAAATAATGGCGACACCAGTATTTTTACAGTTTTAGCCCATTTGTTAGCAAAATTACTGCAACACGCCGTAGATTTACGCCCGCGAAGGGAAAAACCCGTCATTTTCAGAATGACGTCACACTTAAACTGCAACCGTTGTAGTTTTCAACCCGGTAAAACCGAAAATAAACAAAGCGATTGAAGAAGACGCAGCAGCATGTTCTTCAAAAGTGATAATGCTAATTAAAAAGTAAGTAAAATGTTATTATTCTTTATTTCAATGTATTATCATTTAAAATATTAACGATTCTGTAAAAATTACACCGTTCTGTTTTGTATATCTAACGTTTAGCAGTAAACCACGTTCATCACACTATCATTCGAAACGAATACAATTACTTATTCGAATATGTTACAAATAGTTTTACTGCGGTTTTTGCATAATTTTATCTTTACCAAATATCGCTATTAAATATTTATAATGCTCGTAATATTTGAATTATTGCAAAAATCCATCAGTTTAAATTAAGAAATTATGTCTGCATGCTGGTCAGAACATCCTTGGAAGATAGTTGATGTCTTGGTGTACAAAAGAATTCTTGCAGTTACAATTTAATGTTTACATCGTTCTAAGTTTTTAATAGTTAGACTGATTTTTATTTGCATAGTCTGATCAGTTTTAAAATTCAACAGTTGCTAGAATATTGGTAACTATATATTATTTCTGACTTATTACAATGTAAATTCTAAAAGCTTTTGGAAAAGGCTTAAGGCATTCATTTACGATATACAGCCATACCTTATTAACAACAGAATTTTAATGCAAAGCTTGCAATTTCAAAACAGAATTTATCAGTTCAATTAAGAAAACTGTGATTCAAACGATAATAAATTCTGCACATTAAATGCTCAGTTAAATAATTAAAAAAATTAAGTTCAAGGTTAAACTTAGTTCAGGTATATATGAAATATTTTGCTCAGTGAAAGTTTTAAAATATCCTTCAAGCTAGCATTATGAAATGTATTTTAAAATTTGATTGCATTTATTTATATTTCGCATGTGATATCTATTCGTATATGATGTACTAAATAACTGTTTTGATATTTTAATATATTTCACGAACACCCCTATTTTTACGAATATAATTTTCTGTAGTGAATGTGCAGTTCTGGGAAAAGTGGAAACGGGTCTTTAGTTTCCAAAACTCTTATTTTGTTGAGTGTCTTATGTATTTTTTTTTTCAGTTTAAATGAATTTTAGCATAGTGGTTTTTTTTTATATAAGTTATTGTTTTGTAAAAATTCTAGGTCAAAATCAATTGTGTCATGCAAATGTGTTTGTAAGGCAAAAAGAGTTAAACTTTTCAAGTACAAAATTTTATTTAACAAATTTAGCGGCTTTTTTAACCGAGTAATTTTTAATGCTTGAATGATTTGTTTTTCATTTGAATTATTTTGTAAAAATTATTTTTTCAGCAATGAAAAAAATGACCTAAAAGGGTTAGAGTTTTTTTTTATGCAGAGCATGTTTATGACCCTTATTTCTTGGAAGCTCTTACAAACAAATTGAATTATACTTCTAACACAATTCTTGGTAAATGGAATTCACAGCTGATTTTGTGGTTTTCTTAACATATTTATTTTAAATTACCGCTTTATATATATTCATCAAAATTTATTGTCTTCCTAATATTATATTATTAATAGAAGTAATTAGTAGTGAAGCGGGTCACTAATATTATATTATTAATAGAAGTAATTAGTGAAGCTATTTTAGTAAAATTTCAACAAACATAAAATTGTTATTCTATAGCAAGTCCAAGAGACCCAGAAGATTTAAAGTATGATCATGCTGCTCATCAATTCGATGCCTCCATGAGACGCCCGAACAGCAAAGAGGAGAAGGACTAAGAGGTACAGTAGAAAGCATTTTTCTCCTATTCATTCAATATCTAAAAACTTGGCCAAAATGTACATATTTATGAATATTACACAAAACATTTATGCACATTATCTACGAGCATTTTTTTTAAAAGTTAATTTTTATTTTTGTTTATTTACAAATTCCAAAGTCCATGGTGCTTAATGGGAAAATTTTAATATTGTCGTGTTTTGTGATAATAGAATTATCAGAGTTTTGCATTTTTAAGAATTACTATTTAGAATTGCAGGTGGAGTTCTTATTTTTTTGATTATCTGAGTTTTTAAATTTTACGATCATTGCCAATTCAACAGTTCACTATCGCCAGATTTTTCCAATTTCTAATCGTCAAAGTTTTGTAATTTTTATCTAGTCAATGTTGTGGTTTTACAGCACTGCTGAATTTTATTTATTTTCATAGAGAGTTTAAGATCATAGTAGAATGGTTAATTAATGGTTAACTAATTTAGGATAGGTGAACATAAATTTCCAGAAAAATTTTACTGAGATTTTTCATAACCAGAAGTAATACAAAAATTGGCATTGATGATTTTGGTAAACTAGTTACAAATACTGATATTCAATTTATTTTGCTGTTTCATTATTGAAGGATTCAGACACATTTTATGACTAGCGACCTTCAATTTTGATTGAACCCTGTCTACTGCGAGGATAATTCAACATAACCTAACCCTTAACTTATCTCTTTATATTTGGGCCAAGATCCTGTGTACCAGCATCTGCAAGTGCATTCAAACACTTCTTGGACAGCTTGGAAAGGAAGACTCTAATGCACCTCAGCACCTGGCAGGTACTACCAAAGTCAGGGTCCAACAGCAGGCCACAACAAAGACAAACTTCTCTTCGGACATCTTTGACTTTCCCATCAAGCCGCCTATGCTCATGAAGACTTGGGAGAGGTATGAAATATTTTCTTATTGACTTAGATTTTTACAGAAAATTAATTGGCACTCCAGGGTCGACAAGAAGCTCTAAAAGAACTAAAATTGCCTGTTTTTTTGTTAAATGCTTACTGAAATTCTTATTGCAAAACAAATAATTGCAACAGTAATTGCTACCTCGGTATTTTTACACAAGATTTTTACACCTTAGAAAAAAAATCCCGAAACGTGACATCCAGTTGTAATTTAAAGACCAAAATTAATTAACCCTCTTATGCATACTGTTGCCATATGGCTTAGTTACATAATCCATTTTATTCTATTAAAAAAAAGTAGAGCTCCCTCTTGACAAATCTGTGTTTTTTTTTTCATCTATTACATTCCATTTTCAAGTTTTAGTTTTTAATAATCCTCATAGATGACAGTAGTAAAAGTGTATTCAAAATTAAAGAGTGAAGTTATGAACTGTTGCGAAATCACAGAATTTTTATTATTGTCTTTTTATCTTTAATTATCTTTGGCAATATTCAAAGTAATAATATTAGTATTAAATACAAATAAATTGTTTTGAAAAGATATTATAGTTCAAGAGGGTTATTTTAAACTATATATAGTATTTTTTTAATCATTCTTATCAAAATTAGAAGTTTGTAGTTTTTTTTACATGTATTGCCGTTTGGCAACACCAGTTTTATTTGCTTATGTGTGTGTATCTCTGTAAAGAATTCACGAGAGTTAAGTTTTTAAAATGTTTGGTTACCATGTTATTTTAACTGTAACAATAGTTGTTTTATGGCTTATCATACTGCCATTTAAAAAAATTGTTTAAAAATGAATTTTTGGTCCTAGGTGTGATTCTTGAGTAAGGTTTGGTTGTAAATTGTACATATCTCAAGTCTTGCAATTGAGTGAAAACCTGTTAGACGGTGTGTCATATAATAAACTATTAAAAATCTATTAACCATAACCCTAAATCAACCACTGTTCTTAAGCCTTTTTGATCCTATTTCCAGATTGCAATTTACATTTGTGACCAATGATGTCCTGAAAGCCACCTGCCTCTGCCTAGTGTCTAATGCAAGCGAAGCAGAGAAATCTCACTTGCAGTAAGAAGAAATCGAAAGGCTGATATTGGAGTTTGGTCGATGTCTGGTTCCGATCATCGACTGTGCCAATCAAACAAAAGGTAGTGTGTTGAAAAAGTAGTTTAAAGTTGTTGTTGGTATTGTAAGCGTATGTATCTTACATTTATAATATTGAAGTTGATTATGACAACTGTTAGGAAATAAAAGAGAGTTAGGTTTCAAATTATTTTTGTAAGGCTTGAAACATACATCCAAAAACTGAAACCACTTAGAATATTCCTCCAAAGATGTTTTTCAGTAATTAAAACATAACATTTTTAAAAATTCTTTTTTAAAACTAAATTGACTGAATATAGCATATATTCAGTCAATTTGTTTTAGCATATATGAAACTATGGCATAGCATATATGAAACTTTGAATGTCACAATTCAATAGATAATTTTATTCATGCTGGTTGTGTATTTAAAGAAATTTGATAGCTTAGAGGGCGTCCATAATTTAAGTGAAATAATTTTGACGATTTTTTGACCCACCCTCCCTCCTGGTTATATTTCACGACATTTTGCTTGACACTCACCCTCCTGGCACCTCCTGACACTCACATGAGATTTGGTGATACTATTCTGCTCAACCGAAAAAAATCACTTCAAACAAATCGCGTAATTTATGGATACCCCCTTAAAGTGTCTTGCTTTCATAATCATCTACAATGTACACTGCGGTAAAAATAAAATGTATTTCTTTTATAGTTTCAAAAATGGATGTGCAGTGACATGGAACTCTTCTTTTATCAACATTCATTTTTCTAAGTGGAGCTAATTATGGACCTAAACATATTTTGTAAATATGGCAAATAAAATACTTGTGGGTTCATTTTGTGAATAAGAAGTTTCATCGTCATCTTGAGTTTTACACTGTTTTTAACCCAAATTGTAGCCTCAACTTGTAAAAAAGATGTTTTACGATAAGCATATCTAGAATTTTATATTTATTTTACATAAATAGTTTGACTTTATGTGTGTTTATTTAATATGTTATTATATTAATATACTATTATTGAAAATTGTTTGACTTGTAATTTCAATGGATAAAATTAAATGTTTCTTGAAATTGCTACTTTGTCTTTCAATTTTTTATGCTACAAACACATTCAACTAATTTGCCTAGACCGTAAGAAAACGGTTTAAAATATCACACACTGTCAATTTACTGTTGAACCGTAATCAGATAGTCTGTAATATTACAATTAAGGACTGTAGTTATACGCTTGATACTGTTATTTTGCCTGTCAATTCACGGTCCATGGTCGTTTAATTACGCTTAAAAAGTAATTAGGCAGACTGTAATCTTACGTTCGGGTACCGTAATTTCACAGTTGATACTGTATTGTTTTGCCTCGTTAAATTACGGGCCGCAGGAAATTATGGACATGAGTGTATTTTAACGGTGCATGGTTGGAAACTTTGTTGCCGTCCCCAGCCCGTAATTTTACTGTGATTTTTTTAACAGTGTAGAAATACTACAAAAGGTTCGTTTTATGGTGTGTATAAACACAAATATCAATTTATGTTTGAGCAATGACAACTGTTATAGGTTTATTTGATTCAAATATTTCTCAATGAACAGAACTATTAATTGAATTTTATTTAAATCTAAGAAGGCAAAGTTATCAACAATACAGCTGTCAATGCTTTACTGTGCAAAATATTTAAATATTATACTTGTGTGTTCAATTAAAAATATCAATGGAGCATAACATAGTAGCTATATAAACATAGTAGCTATATAAATCAATAAGTTTAAAGCCAAAGTTTATTTGTAGTATATAAAAAATATCTAATAAAGACAATTATCTTAAATATTAAACTTCAACAACTTGCATATCAATGCATTTTGTTTGCTAATATAAATGATTTCGTTAAATTATGTTCAAGTTTTTTTCATAATACCAATTTTACATTTTTTAATTTTAAAATTTCCAAAACAACATTTATTTCAGAATATTTAAGAAGTTTTATAACAATCGACAACAAATAAGAGTGGATATTAAACTTATTTCAATTTTAATCACCAAATTTTCTGTAGTTTTGCAGCAAATGTGTCTGCGCTTTTTTTTCTCTCTAAATGCTAAGTCTCTCCATGTCCGTAAATATATCAAATAAGATAAATAATTTGAAGAAAATTTTTAAGAATCGAAAAAAGGTAGATTAACTAATTATTAATGATGCCAACCACAAATAATAACTAACTACACCCGACTTTTTTTTCACATTGACCACATAATGTGAGGGAATCTGAGCAATGGTATCCACGCAAGTAAGCAATGGAGCGTGGATAAAATGGGAGGAGTCAACCATTTCAGCAGCAGCCAATAGGAAACCTGTTGGGCAGCAACGAATTTTGATACCGCCTACAATATTTGGGCAACAAGAGAATTTGGACTTCAGGATTGCAATAATTGTGTGTTAATTGGATGTGAGTACATATTTGGAGAATTTCATTAATTACTATTAAACGATGTTCTTTGAATGGATATTTTTCTAAAGCTTTTGTGGTTACGGCTTTGGAATTTCGTTGGTAAGTTTTGTACGATGGATGTATTTTAACAATTAAAATGTATCATTTAAGATTGTGACTTACAATAGTTTAGGATTGCAGTGCAAGATATTAAAATAAGTTCATTTAATTCTATAGGTGAATTGAAATATAGTCAGTTTATGCACACTCAAAAAGTTCAATAATAGGTAGAATAAAGAACTTACAAATTTTTATACATTTAGGAAAAAGATTTGAAGATTACAAAAATATACATGACACCGAACTTAATTCTTTAGCCAATAAACTCAGAATATATTCTATGTATTTTTACCTAGGACGAGTTATATCTCGTAGTATAACAATATGCTTATAAAAATTCAATAATTTTGATGTATTTTTTCCCTCTACAAAGGGTCTTTTGCTTATGCAAATTATTGAACTGTAACTGAAGTCATATATCAAAATCAAATTATGGTTTAAAAAAATTAAACAAATAGTTATTATTACTAATATAATCTCGCACATTATTGAACGTTTTAAAAAGGAAATTTTTACTCGGGCTCCTTTTCTACTAAAATATCCATTTATAGTTATATATTTTGATTTTTCAACAAAAATTTATTTTCTGACAAATAGAAATTACAAAGTTCGAAGTTGGAAAAGGATTTTTGAAAAAAAAAAAAAATTGAAAAAAAAAGCGAAAACATATTGGGGAACACAATTTAACTGCGATATATCCGAATGAGTGATGTAAAGAGGTGCAATATAAGATCATAAGAAATAGTTTTTTCAGTTCCTCAATAATTTTTCATCATTTATGTTGTCAATCAAATTACTGCAGAACATGGAACAACATCGGGTTGGGCTCTCTGATTCATATGGTTTTTGTTCAATTTATATTTAAATTATAGTTTTTGCGTAGAGTTTATTCCTGAACAATAAAATAATAGTATTCTTGAAACGCGTGTGATCTCTCATTATATTGGTAAACGATAGCAAAGTCTCGATAATAATTAAACCATCTGCCATTTCAAAACTCAGTTATGGCTGAATTTCTAAAAAAATTACAATCCGAAAATAAAAAAATAATTAAAATTATATTGCGTACATATCATTAAATCAACGACAGACTCCCTTAAAACAGAAGGCATTAAGCATACATTTAAACAATTCATTCTAAAGTTCAATAAGTTGAGTCAAAAGCCAAGATAGCCATGAAATCCTCCACTAACTGCCATCACAAAGCTGGCTCCCTTGGGCTCACGTGTGATCGCAGAGATCAGACGGTTTGTCCATTCGCCAGTGGTCATGAAGTTGAAGACCCTTACTTTTCAGAGGAATCAAGGTATTTCCAATTTGTGGAAATCATAGAGATCTTAATAAAAGTATTAGAGTGGAGATCACGTGACCTATCTATGCTAACGACGGGACGAGCCTGGGGGCAGCCATCTTGAGTCAGAGACCAACTTTTTTAAGTGGAAAACGCTTAGAAAAAAATAAATTTAATTCTAAAATATTAAAAAAATACCATTAAAATACTAGCTGCATTTTGGAATATTTTTAGTGACTTTGAAAGGACTTTTAACGCTTTTCTAGTATTTTTATAATATTTATTTTGTAATTTTAGAATTAAATCTTACTTTTTGCCTAGCATTCTTTTTCTTTTGTGGTATTTTTTAATATTTTAGAAATAAATTTATTTTTTTCTAAGCAATTTCGACTTAAAAAAGTTGGTCTCGGACTCAAGATGGCGGCCCCCAGGCTCGTCCCGTCGTTAGCATAGATAGGTCACGTGATCTCCACTCTAATACTTTTATTAAGATCTCTATGGTGGAAATGCACTGCGGAAATGGCCTCACCAGACCACATTTTAGACTCCTTTCATCTTTCCTGGGACAATCTTATGAGGGAGCCAGCTTTGTATTTTTTGGAGTTTTTACGTGTTATCGTGGAACGTGTTTTTAGTGGTATCTCATGGAATTCGTCTAGCTATCGTTAGCCAGGATAATTCGTAAAATAAAACAACCTCAAAGTCAATCAAAATTAGAAATAATTTAAACTTTTTCATACAAAACTCGTACTGAAATATTAAGTGCAGAAAACAACCAAACAGTAAGACATCCAGTACACCCTCTAACAATTTATTCTAAAGGGCAATAAGTTGAGTCACACCAAGATACCCAAATCCTCCACCAACTGCCATCACAAAGCTCAAAGTTTTCATTAAAATTCCTCCCGATTTACCACACAGCTTCGAGGTCGGGCTCTCCAGCAAATGCGACATTCCGAGACACAGTGTCTTCTGATCCAGCTAAAGAGGCAGTCTTGGAATGGTGCCCATTCGGAACTGAATCGCAGAATGGGCTTGTTGCTGCGGATTTCACTTGTAGCAGTCGCCTAACGACCCAGCGACTGGGAATAGCATTTAATTACGGTCTGTTTATATCTGAGAGTGAATGCTTCTTAGACTCTTCATTGGGATAGAAGCTAAAATAATGTTAAGTTCAACTGGAATGCAAAAATTAAGGGTGAATGGGTATCAGTGTATCATCAGTACTGGTGCTTGGCAGTATATATTTATTTTGAATACAGCAACCCCTCGTAATATCGCGCTTCCCGAGAGACAAGCAAATATCGTGATATCACCGAATGCGCTATATAACGAGCGACTTGATAAATATTCTACTAATTACATTGAAAAAATTGGGAGACATTATACAAGGCGCGATATATCCGAATACACGTTATAACGAGGCGCTATATAGCGAGGGGTTACTGTTATGAAAAATGAATTATTCAAAATTCAACGAAAGCCTTTAAACTATTTTTTAAACTCAGAGATTAGGTTATTACCTTGAGTGTTCCTTAAACTTCTCCAAACCACTGTTAAGTCATTAATCATTTACGCTTTTCAATGCTTGAACACATTTAAATAAAGACTTTTTAACCCTGAAATATATTTTACATCAATTCTAGAAGAAAGAGGGGAGAAGATTCCCAGCCGACAATAAAAATCACAAAGAAAAAAGAAAAGTCAGACACTTTCTTTATGTTGTTTGCTTTTTTGACAAGGGATATTTTCCGATTTTCACACGGGCATGGGATTATAGACGTTATGCAAGAGTGGTTTTCTCCCAAAAACAAAGGTTCTAGACTATAGTTAGTACTGCTGTCGGGTGGGGAATGGGATAATTATTAGGAGGAATAAAAAGGCATACAAATAGGATTAAATTGGCTCGTGAAATCGTATAGTAGGTAATTTTTAGTACTTCCCTGGATTGAAATCATGAAAGTCAGAAGCAATGAATAGAACACATATAAAATAACCAACCATTTAATATATCTAAAAGTATACAGGTGTGTGAATTGCAAGGTAATATCATAGATGAATTAAAAGAGTTATCTCTTGGCAAAAATTCATGAAATTCGTATAACACAAGATTGGTAATAAAATAATAATCAAAGACAGATAAATATAATGAGGGTTAAATCAGTGAGATCTTAGGTAGATAAGCAAATTGTGTATTAAAATTTAGGCAAACCAATTCTTACAGTAAATATCATGGCAAAGAAATATAGTCTGATTTTAAAATCCGACAGATTGAATAGAGTTATGCAATTTGGATCCAGAGGGGCTCAAACTCAATAAAAACCTAATTAAACCTATATTGCTAGATCTTGAGGAATGTATGCGAAGTTTTAAATAAACTTACCCCTTTTCGGGATGGGATATCTGAATTGAAGAAGGGAGAATATCTATCGAACTCTAGAAATAACTAAGCAGTTATTCTAATGCTTAGAGTCAATGACTTGTGTGTAACACCAATCACAAATCAGGGAACGTCCGGGCACAGTTTATATCCTTGATAGTTCAATCCGAGGAATAGGTATATGTTTGAATGTCCGGGAATTCGTGGAGTGGTCGAGTCCGGTGGCTAGTGATGGGGTCCTTCGCTGGCTCGTAGTGGGGCTGGAAAGGGGCTTCCTGTCCGTGTCCGGTATCCGGGGATGACATCCTTCGCTGGCTTGTAGTGGGGCTGGTCAGGGGCTTCCTGTCCGTGGCCGGTATCCGGGGATGACATCCTTCGCTGGCTTGTAGTGGAGCTGGTCAGGGGCTGCCTGTCCGTGTCCGGTATCCGGGGATGACGACTGAGACTTTATCTGTCTCGTCGGGGTTCCGGGCACTTGCTTCTCTGGTTCTACCTGGTCGGGAGTCCGGACGCTTGCTTCTCTGGCTCGTAGTAAATTCGGGAACGAATGGGGTAGACTTTATCTGTCTGGTCCATTGTCCGAACGCTTGCTTCTCTGGCTCGTAGTGAATTCGGGAACAGTTGATGCAAAATCCGACATCTGATGAGGAATCGTGTCTTGCGGAAATGAGTGAAGTATGGACGGTGACAAGTATTCTTCTCGTCATGCGGAGAAGAATGCTCAGGACCCGTGTCTGTGTCCTAAGTATGCTACCTCTTCATAGTCCACGTCTTCCTTTCTCGCCGTATCCGCCGAACTCCCTCTCCGTCGGACCGAGGTCCGTTTTTCTCTCTCTTTCTTACATCCTTTTTCTTTCAAGTCCAGCTCCTTGATGATCTCTTCACACCTCAAACTCCACCAGCTTTCTATCTCTAGCTCCGCCTTCGTAATCCAATAACCTCTTACCATTCGTTGGAACCAGCCATGACGTACATCCGTCTTTCTAAACCGCTTCCCGAAACTTCTAGAACTCAAAACACCCAATTAATTAGTAGATCCAGTTCGACATCCTGAATTCACCTTCCGAAAGGCAACCTAATCGTATCCTTCCAAAAATCGCTGATCACCTACATCCGTAGTAAATCACTCCCTCCAGGTTCGAAGTGTGTCCCTCAAAATTACCTTCCTTGGGAATCACTTAGCAAGTGCAGATGACTCGCGCCGCCTAATGTCCACTTCCTGTTTTCTAAGAAGAGTCCTAATCCGTAACTTCACCTCTATTTCCAAAGTATAAACATCTGTTGGTTGACCGTCAGACCGTCGCATGACACTGCTCAGACATCAGACATTGAAGCCTCAAAGAAATGTTGTTCAGTTAATTTTTTTTTCTCTTTGTATTTCTGTTATTTTATTGATGTGTCAGTTTGGTAGAGGTAATATCTCATTAGAAATGTAAAGTGCAGTCAAATTTAAAATTTCATCCATAATTAGTCAAAAAATTTCAAATTGTATATAAATAGAAGAAAATACTCTGTTATATAAACTCAATATTATCTATATTATAAAGATCCAAATTACTATGTACTTCACCTCTCATAATAAATAATAAATAAGTGAATCATTAATCATAAAATAGCATATCTTATTTTTTTAAAAACAATTTAATATATTTATTTGAAATTGTAGTTTAATTTCTCAGAAATTCCAAATGTAAGTTGAAATAAGCAAACAATTTATTGGTTAACGTTTGCAAAACTTAAGAAAACTGAATTAAAAGAATGATAGCATCAGTCTATTTTTTAAACGTAACCTAGCTATTTTTTCTTCTTCCAAACTCATATAAATCAATGCGAACCCACATTTAACATTCGCAGTAAAGGCGTCTTATTTCGCTACCTTTCTTCGGTTTGTTTTAGTTTTTTTTTTTTACTCCCCAACTATTTATTTTACCCCTTTTCTTCGAAGCGCTCAGTAGAACGAACCTATTCTATTTAAAGTTGCCGTTGCGCAACAAACTCGGTTAAATTCAATTTAAAACATCCCTGGAGGTTCCCACTAACCTCCCCCTTTTTGCGCAACGGAAGGTCAGTCACAAAGAGACCGCCTGTTCAAAAACAGCTCAATTATAAGGCTCACTAACTTTTAAATTCGCGAAACATTGCATTTTTCAAAGCAGCATAGGATTTTTTTATATATATAGTTTAAAGATAGCAAAATTCGATTGGTGATATAGTCTACTTAAAATGTGTTTGTCAGATGCACTTCAGTATGTGCTATTGAATCCAGATTAAACAAAATGTATATCAAAGAATCGAAACACAGAATAGTTTTTTTTTCTTATACACTTTCAAGTGAATATAATAAAAAAATTTTTTAAAAAAAATACTTTTGTGGTTTGGAAGACTCGAATTTTTCTTATTATTAAGAAGTGTTCAAGAATAAGAATACATTAACGAATGTTTTTAACATAATAAAAAAAAACCAATACGTCTATTTAATGGAAGCTGTTTATTTAAAGTCAATTTAACCCACATTAAACCAACCCACAAAGATTAATACTAAATTAATTCTATTTTTAAAGTAAGAAAGAATTTATTATACTGAACTTAGTTCAACTCTTCCACTTCATTTCATTGCATAATTGTTTTTAAATTTACCTTACAATGGTGTAATAAATAGATTTTTCTTTATTTTTTAACTATTATTCTAAGTGTACACATCTTTAGATCTGTGTTCATGCACGATTTTAAGAGATAACGATACGATAAAAAGAAAACCAGTTTTGTTATTTGAAAATCGATTTTGCTAATTTTCTTTCTAGCTTGCCCAAATACTTTATAAATAAGTAGACAAGCAAGATTTTAAAATACAACTTGGATTAAAACTCATTTATATATACTACCGTCAAAGAAGGTATCTTTGACCATGGACTGTAACACACTTTGGTCCACGCGTCGGAAAAAGATTTGTTTCTTAATTTCTCTTCATAAAATGATCCCATACTAAATTCTTTTACATTTTTGGAAAGGTGAAAATATTGCCTTTCATATGACGTATAAAATATTATTTTAATTTTGTCGATAATAAGTGACGCTTGTATTTTTACTAGCATTTAATGACAAAAATCTATTTTGTCCAACTTTTGTCTGGAAAATCTACAAAAATATTGAAAATAGCTAAATAAAACACTCTATACTATTCGCTTATTTATGGGAATGAATATTACGCCGTTTGTTTTAATCACAGTTGAATACTTTTTATGTTATAGTTAGTTATTGGTCACTGGTAAATTTTTGTCGATGAATGCTTGTTACTTTGGTCCAAGATTGGATTTCTTTATGGAACTTCAAACTTTAAAAAAATTATGTAAAAGTGTATTTTGCTTAACTATTTTTGAAGAAGTCTTACTTTTATGATTTGCCATTTTTAAGATGATTTTTTAAAAAAAATCATTTTTGTTAAATATATAATATATTGTCGTCTTTTGTTTCTGGACATAAATGTTATTAGTGCTTAATTTAAATAGTTAATTTTATTTATGCGATCTACAATTATTTTAATTAGATAATTATCTATCCATATTTGCTGTACATTCTAAATCTACATCAAAATACTATTGAAAAATACTATACTTGAAATTCTTACATTTAAATTAGTTATAAAGCAGACAACAAAAAGAGTAACGTAAAAGGTGATAAAAGTATGTATTATCTCTAACTTTTAAGTTTTTAAAATTCTCAGTTAATCATAATCAGTTGGCTATTTAATTTTTACGATGACAATAATTTCAAATCGAAATTATGAATAATAATCAAAACATTATAAATTATTCATCCCTAAACGAAAATATACAACTAAATTTCACAACAGAAGCAACTATGTACATATTCAATTTGAGGCTAAAATGCGAAAAAAGTATGTTTAGTATCTTTTCTGCAACTTTAAAAACGTTTTTAAATGCTAAATCAGCTAAATTAAATTTAAATCAGCTAAATCGTATTCTGTTGGCTATTTAATTTTTACCATAATATTAATTTTAAAACGGAATTATAAATAAAAATCAAAACAATATAAATTATTCATCCCTAAATGCAACTGTACAACTAAAATTTTACAACAAAAGCAACATATATTCAAATTGAGGCTAATGAGTAGTTTTAAATGGTATAGTAACAGCTTGTTATAATGGGTCTGTTTATTTAACAACAGGAGCAACTATGCATATATTCAAATTAGGCTAAAATGCTATAAAAGTATGTTTAGTTTCTTTTCTATAACTTTGAATACATTTTTAAATACGCTCATTTACTTCTTCAGCAAAATCGCATTCAGTTGGCTATTTAATTTTTACCATAATATTAATTTTAAAACGGAATTATGAATAATAATAATAATAAAACAATATAAATTATCGATCCCTTAACGCAACTATACAAATAAAAAGCAACTATATATTCAAATTGAGGCTAATGAGTAGTTTTTAAAAGGTAGTAACAGATTGTTATGGATGGGTCTATTTCTATTTATAAGAACTTTATTTTCATCGTTGGCATTTCCATCAGTTGAGGTGCTAAGAAGATTTACCTTCTTTAAAACTAGATAACTGAGTGGGATTTACTAAGGCGGAAAACTAGAGTTGGCCTGTCACAAAATTTCTTTTTTTCTTCCACAGTGCACACAGCCTTGGGGGTTAATTTTAGAGCTTCATGGAACTGAAATGTTAATAGAAACATTGTATATATGAATGAAATAGCTGCAAGTTTAAAGTTTTTAAAGAAATAATATATTTAACGGCTTTAAAAATATTTTCTTCATAGTTTTATATTTGGTTATTTATGGTTTTAGAATAGAATGTTTTTGAAATATTTCATCCAGTTGTTTTAAAGTTGTTTATTTGTTTCTTCATAATAGTTTATCCGATTGTTGTAAAGTAGCATGAACAGCGTTTAAAACAGACTATTTAGTTTTTGATAATTGTTATTAAATAATGTAAACTGTTAAATTAATATTTAATGTCATTTATTGATTAATTTTATTCAAATGGATTATTTATCGTTTTGATGGATGTTTTGAATAATTTTCAGAATCAAATCGATCAGTCTAAGTAATCCGCATTTGAAATAACGAATTTTAAAATGAAAATTTGGAACTGAAGTTCATCAGTTTTTTAAAGATTTTTTTTTATTTAAAGGAAAAAGATAAGACATTATATAATTATTACGAAATTGTTATGTTGAATAATAACCAAAAAAATAATTGTACAGGGGAAATATGAATTTCAAGTTGTTACCGCATTCTTAACTTTGCCTTACATTTGTCAAAAGTATGTAGTCATTCACGAATCAAAACAATCCCAACAAATTTAAACATTGTACATAATTAATATTAGGTAAAATTGCTTGCACATATTCAAAACTATGTGCAAATTCAAAAGCAGACGCAATAGGTAAAATTAAAAGTAGAAATATCTAATGCTCTTAGAAACGTTTTGACAATAAGGTTATTCGAAAATCGTGCCCGACTCTCTTTAAACCGTCTCGGAATTTTAATGAAAACTTTTCTCACCGTCATTAAATGCCTGAATAGTTAAAATGTCAAGAAAGCACTTAACCGTCTGACCGTCAACGTAACAAAGCAATTAATTCTCGTACTATCATTCCTTTCATATTAAAGTGTCAAATTAGTATTCTGCTTTTGAACTATGCGTGAAACAGAAATTACTATAGATAAGAAAGGAAAACATATGCGATCTCTACCAATACAAATTTTATTCAATATATTCTTAAGATAATTTGTTTAGTTCATTGACTTAGAGTTTAAATTTTAAGAAATGCTAATAATAATAATACTGAAATGAAAAATGTGTAGTTTAAAATTTATCTTGAAAAGCCAATGATCGATTAATGAAATTTGTTATTTTCATATCATAGAGGTAAGATGATTAAATATTTTGAATAACATTTACTTCACTTTTAAATTTGTCACTATACGAAAAATACACTACATATGTGCTCACTTTTCAAATGTTATTTATATTTTTCATTTTTTAAATAAAAAATATTTAAATTTTTCAATCCCACAGTTATAGAAGCATAGTAAATCATTTACTCATTGAAAGATAACTATAAGATTATTTATTCACTTTAAAATCATAATTTAATATCTATGATTGCAAAGAAATTTTTGATTTTTTTATTCATTTTTTTTCTTTTTCAGTGTTTGCGGTTCACTGTCAACTATTTTTTAATCATAAAATCTAACTAAGAAAATGTTTGTTCAATGCATTATATTCCATCATTAAGAAGACTGACTGATAATAAATAAAAAAGGAAACCTCGGTTCGAATTGAAGACAATGGATTTATTTTTATCCTGCTTCTATTAAAGTAATTTAAAATAATTGAAGGGTTTCTTCAATTCCACCTACAATAACACCCTCAATGGAACATAAAAGCAGGCACATCCAACTATCGAAACAGCGAAGCAAGAAAAAAAATCCTTCAATCTACCACAGAAATTATTTGTACTTCAAAAATAAAATTTAAAATAATAGATTTTCACAGTATTCACTTTTATTTTCCCTAAATTACAGGGAACGCTTTCCCACGGTCTTGGTGTATGGGACTTAAAACTTACCAAACGGAATAAACCTACCTATAAAAAAGATATTTTTTGGGTCCAGTGTTCAACGAAAACCAAAAAACAGAATAGATGAAAGGAAAAGATCGGTTTTTGGCAAATTACTGCATTCTGTTCTAGCGGATGCTACGTGTGAACGCACACACTGGGAGAATACTGTTTACTGACATAGAACAAAGAACTGCGATTTCCACAAGTTCTTTTTTTTTCTCACCCTTATATAGTCTGAAATTCATCCAGTTCCATTCGATGTTTTTGGGGAGGTAATTTTGGTAGTTGATGCAAGGTTAGAAAAAATAGTGTTGTAGTTGCAGGGGTTTTCATGCTCATACAACAATGCATTGGGTAAAAGCATCCTACAATATAGGCGTGTTTGCTGTCCCCAGTATAACCTGTGAATTCTCATGGAATGGTTATCAGAAACAATTGATGGCAATGAGTATCCAATGTATTGTTTTTATATAATTTAAAACTGAAAATAATTGTAGTTAAAAGAAATTAAATGATTATATTAAAGGTTAAATATATAGTGATAATAAATTTGTCGAGTAATATTTTTTTAAACGTTAAAAGCGGTTTTAAATTAAAAAAAATAATGTATACAATATGTATTAAAAACTCTAATTATGCCATTGAACTGTGTCTTTTTTAAAACTGATATCTTAAATATTCTTTTTCTAAAAAATATCATAAATTAGTGTTGTTATACATCTTTAAACGCAACGTATTTTGAAAAGGTATTTTAAGTGAAAACCAAATAACTTTAAAAATAAGTATATTAAAGTATAGTAATAGGAAGTTACAAGCCATACATGATTTTTTATACTCGTAAAATCAAATTGATAATGATATTTTTATTTGATAAATATATTATTCTGACATTATGCTTTTTTAATTTAATTTAGCATGAAAAACAAAAACAATAAAAAATCAAGAATGTTTTGCGATTATTTTTAATTACTTATAATTTTAATTTGAAATTTATTTTTTAAAGAATACTTTTAAATGTTTCATTGCCATGTTCACTCATAGGAAGGTAAGAAGAATTTTTTTTTCATATTATAAGTGGCTTAATAAGATAGCCAATTAACTTCATATTAAATTTTGAAATACATTAATTATTTTCGGCCCTCCCTTATCAGTCAAGTTATAACAAGGGCTTCAAAATATTAATTAAAATATCAACTAATACAAAAAACAATTACATTTAAACATATATTAAAGCGGTTTGATTGACAGGGCATTATTAATCTATAACCACACGTCTAATTTACTGATAACCCGGTAATTTGGTTACTATAAATTAGATGATCTCCCTCTCGTGATATTAGCTTCAAATCGTGAATCTTGGTCGCGCGCCATGAAAATAACACATCCTTTAGAATGAGGCAATAGAAAAAAATAGAAGAAAATATCTAAATAAAAAATGGGTAGTGAGAAATCGTGATATTTTTAGGGGATTTGATTATATACCGGCACAGTTGCGAGATCTTTGAAGCTAGTCGCATTCAATTTGTCTTCCTCAGGACTTTAGTTACGAGCAAAACTAAGGGGGTTTAAGAGAAAAACATTTTAATTTGGCTTATGTTACTTTAATAAAGCTTATTCTATTTTTTACTTCTAATTTCATCATACTTTGCAATAAAATGATCCAATCTTAAAGTCATAAAAATGTAAAGACACATAAAAACTTTTTTTCGAAGGGATTAAAACAATAAAAATTTTATTCTTATGTTTGGAGATTAATATAACATATTTCCCGTTATTTTCTTTTATATTATAACAATCAAAAGCCGATTCGTCATTCTAAAAAGTTTCTATAAAAACAGAAGAATAACACTAACCCGTTTTATCCTTAAAATCCTTCACTTCAGTAGCTTTATGTTTAGTATTTCCAATTGCTTGTTTTCGTATTTGAAAATTCGGACTCTCTGAAGTAGGGCCGATGAATTTCAAAAATAGGTGTACAAAAATATAAAAAATAAAGATTAGAACAGAACAAATTTGTGCGGCATTTTCAATCGAGTTTTAGTCTACTCATTCAAATAAACTTTCACGCTAGAACAGTTCTTCCTCACAGTAAAAAAATGGTATTTTGTACTATCTAAAAGCATTGGACATAAGGCTATTTTGTACTTAAAGAATTTAGTTGATACTTTCTCTTTTTCAAAACGGACCGTTGGTTGATTTCTTATTTTTATTCGATTAACTTAGCAAAAAATGCTTATTTTTGTGTTTAAATGTTTATTTCTTCGACTACACCATGACTTTTATTCGGTCTGGGATAGTCAGTTTTGTTTTCAGCTAGTTTCTTGAATAAATCGCGTTTGACATCAGCGCAAGAGCAAGATAGATTAAGTATACACTGTTAAAAAAAATTCCCTGAACTAACGGAAAAACTACTGGCAGCAAGTTGCCGGGATTTTTCCGTTAATTTCAGAATCTTCCGTTTTGGAATTTTTCCGTTATTTTCAGGAACTTCCATTTCGGAATTTTTCCGTTAATTTCAGGGTATTCCATTTTGGAATTTCTCCGTTAATTTCAGGATCTTCCACTTCGGAATTTCTCCGTTTATTTCAGGATGTTCCATTTCGGAATTTCTCCGTTAATTTCAGGATTTTCCATTTAGCTGTTTAATGTTAATTTCATGAATTTCAAATTGGCATTTCTCTCTTAAATTCAGAAAACTTACATAGTATTTTCTAGTTAATTCCAAGACATTTTTGCTTTTTTTCTTGTCAATTTTGTTTCTATATACTATTTAAAGATCAATCATTCTAAATATATCCATTTATATATGGTGTTATAAATATAAAATAAGCATAGGGAATTTTAAACATGCATCCTGTTTGTTATATAAAACGTAAGCATATAATGTCTTCATACTTTAATCTTAAATCTATTCAAAACTAATACATTCTAATCCTTTGATAATTTTTAACCATATTTGATATATTATCTGAATAAAAAGGACATTGTTCACATTTTTGAAATTTAAAAATATTCACTCTTCATATATTTAAAACAATTTTAATGTGGCAGAAAAATTTTAAGAATTTTGATGATTTTTCTGTCATATATTTTACAATGTATACATTTAGTATTGTTCTGTGGCTAAATGGTGCCGTACTTTACAGTTAGCATATCCAGGGCAAAATCATCGGTAGGGGATAATGAGTCGGGTGTCTTAGGGGTTGAACACCCCTAAACAGAGAGACTCGCTAAGACAGTAACCTTTGTAGTCAAAAACAATAAATTTTTAAGTGTTTTCATTTGTGGAATACATACATGAATTTGTATAGTCACTGATAGTAAAAAAGAAAAATTAGTCTATGGAGACGAGAGTTATTATCCCCCCCCCCCCCATCCTGGATACACCACTGATACAATTTAACAATATGTGAATAACAAAAGAATTACAGAATATAATCAAGTTTTATTTTTCTTTCATAATTGAAAAGGACTGTTATGGTATTTCAAATCCTCAACTAATTTAAAAATTTGTGCAGGAACTACAGATTTAGTTTTCTTCTTTTTCTGAACTTTTGACCCTCTTTGGAGATTCATGATAAACAAGCACCTAAAAAAAATAATATATTAATATATACAAATTCAATTTTGAATAAGTAGATCTAAGGTAAAGAAGCGAGTGGTAATCAGGCGTTAATCAGACAAAATCTTCTTAAGCCTTCTACAATTAAACAATTTGTCATTTCAATTTTAGACTTTTTTTCGAGCAAATCTTCCATAGTATCTGCACCGTAATAATTTAATATCAGAGTTAAAAACGCTTTTTCTCTTTTTTGTGAAGTGGGGGGATGGGGAAGACAAGGCATGAATCTTAGAGTACCTTTAATGAATTGATTTATCCATATCTTACATTACAAATTTGAGAATTGGAACACTGAAAATATTTTTTAATAGGAGGGGGTAGAAACAGAACAGAAGTGTTCTTGAATAATGTATATCAAAATTAAAAATACAATTTTATAAAAGTATTTAGTAATAAAATACAATTATATATTTAATTTAGTAATAAAATACAATCTTATAATTAGTATTCTAGTAAAGGCTAATAATTATTGCTGTAGTTGTAGACGGTGGGCCGAAAATGAGATATCACTTAGCAGCTATATCTAAATGAACACTAAAATAGCGTTCTGCTGACACTTGCAATTCCTAAATTTTGAATTCGTTAGAAAATTTGCATTTTATTGGAAATTGGGTTTTTCTTAGTGCAAATTTTTCAAAACAAAGAGCATTGACAATAGTGTATGTAACATCTGAATCGAATCAAAGCATGTGATCTGCATACATCCGTAATCACTAATTGATTCGCTAAATTAATCAAAAGAGTATTATTTATTGAAGAGAAACTTTACGTTATGTATACTTGCATAGTTTTTAAAATAAGCCATGCTATGCTGATAGCGATAGCGTAACCTTGCTTTGCAATCGAGGTTAGGTTAGGTTCTGAATTATCGTCGCACTAGAGCTACACGAGGGCTATTGCTTTTCAATCGAATTTAAATGTAATAATTTCATTATTTTTTTTAATAATGTGCACTTGTTCGGTAGGTGACCATTGTTTATTTCATACATTTGACAGCTTTTTCAAACTTTTAAATTAAATTTACCTAGTTAAGCGTGTTGGTAAACAAACGGAATTATTAATTTCAGGAATCATCCCACGGTCAATTATAGGACTATAAAGATTACAGAAACAAATAAGAAAGAAACAAGAACTGGATTCTATAAATCTATATATAGAAAAGAAAGATAGAAAATATAATCTTTAAATAAAATCTAATTTTATTAAAAGAAATGAACATACCTGCATATTTATCATTCTTGCTTCAGATGTGGTCAAAACAAACAAACAAAAAAAAATGGTAGCTGAGTCAGTCGGCCGATGTGTCGAGGCTAAAAGCTGTTGGGTGCGAGGTTATATGGAGAAATTACGTTAATACGGGTCTTAAGTGAAATTCTGCACGCAGAAATACGGCGTTTTTCCGTTTTCGCTTGTAAAGCGTTTAAGGAAAACGGAAACGATCTGTTTATTTTAGACAAACCGTCTGTTTGTTGAAGAAACGCAATCTTTCCGTAAATTCCCGAAAATAATCACAGAAATATGCACGTAACATTCAGGCTTTTTTTAACAGTGTAGGATTAAGCCATTCTTTTATAATAATTTAGGTTTTCGAATATAAACAGGATCAATATAATAAAGTTTTAATTAAAATAACAAAAATTTAAATCAAATATAATTGAAGTTTATGTGAAAGTTATATTTTACTATTTTAAATAATATTAACTTTAATTTTACACCGGGATATCAAAAGTTCTTTTTTAAATTAACAAATATAAATTGCTAAATAATGTATCTACTATAAGATTGACTTTGTGTATTGTGTTAGATAAAATAACTTTGCCCAATGCTTTGTCTCACGCGAAGATGCTTTTCAAAATATAAAGTTTAGGAATTTAAATTACAAATGCAAGGTCGAGTTACAAAATCCGTATTCTCCTAAGTATTTGTTATACTTGGGGAAAATTAGTTTTAAAACTAAATCTTTCAAATGCGTTAATATAACTTTAAAGCAGCAGGAAAAAACGTTTCAACTCAAATTGATTTCTTTTAATATTGGCTTTTGACAAAAACCATTTTTTTAGAAAATACATTTTTTTTTAAATTTTAAGATAAAAAAATAATAACTGCGTTTTAGATATTTTAAATAAAAAATGTCTTTATCACTAAATAGTACTTTTTATATTCAAATTAACTGAGTAACCTAAACAGGCTTGGTTTATTGCATATCACCTTTTAAATGGCCAATTTATTCAGCTACTCATCTTTGAAATTTACTTGATGATTGAGGAAATAAAAAAAAATGTCAAGTGGTTAATAAAACATTTCGTTATGTGCTCAAAATAAACTGAAAAGCATTCACTAATAACAAGGTGCCAATAACTCGTTTTCGATAAAATAGTAGCTTAGTTCCTTTCAGCAAAACTCCAACCAAGTGTTCAATTGATACACATCATTCGATGAATTAAATGTACATCTGCCCCAATCTTCGTCTGCCAATACAAAACAAACGTCGGTGCCGATTCAATGCCTCATTATGCATTCCCATTCTCACTTCCACTATTTCAACCCACTAATCAAAAGTCCGATTCATACCATCATTAATCACCGAAGCCATCAAAGGCGACACATGAAACAAAAATTGTTCGTCAAGGCTCCAGCCTATTAGCATAAAAAGCCTCTTAGCCAGTTGCCAGAAAGAGGCTATAATCATCGGGGACACACCTGAACCTTAGAGGAATAGAGATGTAACTCCAAAAGGATGATTGGCAGATATATATTTGTCATAAATATTCAAAGCGTTTTTTTTTTTCATTTTGTCAACTTTACATGAGAGCATCAACTACAGCTTAATAAGCGTCTGTCAAAATGAAGCCCATGTTTAAAAAGAAGTATACATGACTCAGTCGTTTTTCTACTATCTGATCAGTAAAATGAGATTTCTATATACATCAACAAGAGTAGGCTTCTTCAAGTTTTTACAAACGCAAAAAGTTTGTACTCTAACTTAAACTTAGACTTGACTTAAACCTAAACTTGAACTTGCCTATACGATCTTCGGTTGGTATTCTCTCCTGTAAAGTTTCCTAATTTGAGAAAAGAGTCTTTAGCTTCAGTTTCTCCTGTAAAGTTTGCAAAGTTGAATCATAAAATTTTTTGCTAACACGGTCTTCTTTTTGCATAGCTACTTTTGTGTCAAATCTCATTTTCAATGCAATCTCTTTTTTTTTACAAAGTCATTTTTTACACAAAATCTCTGCCAAATATACTGATTTACACCATGCAAAGTTTGCTAAGTAGAATCATAGTATTTTCCAAACACAATCTTCTTTTTGCATAACTATTATATCGTGTCAAAACTCAGTTTAATGCACAAAATCCCATTTTTTACGAAATCATTATTTACACAAAATCTAAAGCCAAATATACAAATTTTACATTATTGAAACAGAATGGCTAGATGACTGAAAATTACAGTCTCGCCTTCAAGAGTCTTCAGCCTTAGTAAAGTTGGCAAAATGTGAGCTGCGCCGCTTTGCCTCCGAAGCTTCAGACACTCGAAATGTCGTGTCGCATTGACGACTCCTACTTGGGGAATGACAAGCGGCCGAGGCTATTAATCTTAAGACAATGTCCCCGCCCTCCTTGTTCTGCTGGTGGAACTTGTAATTGAGAGGCCTGCTGGGAGGGAATCCCAATCGTGGAAATGAGTACCTGGGAACAGATTTCCGTGTTTTCTTTTAGAAATCGCACTCATGCAAATGAAGGGCGATTAGCATTACCTTTTTTTTAGTGCAGGATCAATTTTAAGTTTAATTATTGAAGTACTTTTAATGATTGAGGACTTAGTAGGAAAGGGTTTCTAAAGAGAGTTTCGTTAATTTAAGATACTGCAACTAGAATTCAAAATCCATAGTTCCATTGTGAAAGAAAAACTTTTCACTTGAAACTTTCAGTAACTCTTCGATTGGGAACTATCAGATGCCGTGTACAGGTCCACAAATAAGCTCAAATGATAGAAAATGTGCTATCGCTATCAGAAATATTTAAAAAAGTAAGTTTTAAAAAATATTCCCTATAACTTGCAGAAAAAAAGCGGAAAGGACAAACAGAACGTGAAGTAAAAATAAAAGTGTGACTCTAAAGTATATTTAGAGTATAAGAAGTAGAATGTAGAAAAAATATAAGAATTGGGCTACTTTAAAAAAAAACTGTTTTCAATTTCAGTTAAAAAGAGCCAAATAAACATACTTTTATTGAATTACAACAATTATATAACTCAATTGGTTGACAATATTATATATTGTCAACCAATTGAGTTACTACCTCAATTTTGACGAACATATATCCCATGCAACTGGTTTTAGTTTAATAACGTTTCTTAAATTTACGAGAAAATAGGTTTTTTTTTATCTAGGGGAGAGTGTTGTACCTTGGGACACTGACAATTTCTAAGAATCTATTGGCAATATTCATACATTGTTTATTGTTAATAGTAGCCTTAACCAACAGACATCATCAAAATAAAATTTAACACTAGCATCATTGAATTGATGATTTGGTGACAAAAAATAATATTTCATTACCCTAAAGTAAATATTTTTCTCATTCTAATATAATTTTTTACCTTTGTACTTTTACAAAAAGTCAATTGCATTTTATTTTCTTCATAAAAGAGAAGTTTTTTAAATGTTTTGGTTATGAAAAAAATAATGATAATGCATTTAGATTGGCCACTATCTTGCTTTTATTTAAACCATGTAGTGTGTTTAACCTTGGGACAGTAAAGCATATTGTATCATCATATAATGTTCAATAATTTGGACTTGCAATTTTGCTGTATAATTTAAATTATTCTTGAATTATGAAGTTTTATTTGTGTATTTCCTTGAAAAAACAATAAAGTTTGTTTCCTGACACAAATTAGTTCAAGTGTATGACTATTGACTGAATTATAAAGTATGTCCCAAGGTACAACATCATGTTGTACATTGGGACAATTTATCCTCTCTACTTTAAATGAGTGGCAATTTTTTAATTTCAATCTGCCAGAATTCAAAAAATATATTATAGAGGAATATATTGGTGTGTTGAAACGCTGCTTTGAAATTTTTATTTTGACTATAATTATCGAAGAAAAAAATTAAAATGTAAAAATTGTCCCAAGGTACAACACTCTCCCCTATATTACCCCATTCCTTTCATTCAAGACCACCTGAAAGCTGACAAACAAGGTTTGCTATGGGAAAAAGCAATGTCCCATCACCCAAGTTTTTTTTTAATATTTTTTTATTACGCCGAATCTATAACTTCGGCAGTCAAGCATGGAGTAAGAACTAGCAAAGGTCAAAGGGGTTAGATATAGATGGTATTTTTCGAGAACATGTATCTTCTAAAAAACGTGTTATTGAAAAAATTTCATAAGTTTTTCATAGATTTTCATTAAAACCAAATTCATTATTCAAATTATGCTATTGATTTTAAAATTAAAATTTAAGGTAATAAATTGCCTTAGTTTTGCTTTTGATATAACTATTTGTTATTGATCAATCATCACCTTTTACCTTGGTTTATAGTTATGAAAGCAATTTTTTTATAAGCTATTTTATTTGATTTCGGTGGCATATTTTTAGCCTGTTATAATTTAGTTAATTTGCTATAGTGTTATGTTTTTTGCCTGCAACGATTCTCACTGGTTAACAATAAGATTTGTAATTTTATTTAATAATTATTTTACGTACTTTTTCTAAAGTTTTTTTTATCATAAATATAAAACTATTGAATTAAATAGTGAAATATTTTAATTAAACTAAAGATAATAATACTTTATAAATATAAATACATCGGCAGAAAACTATTAAATTGACAAATCAAATTAGAAACTTTCAAAAGATTTTTTTAAAACCCCAATTTTACATTATAACACTTATAGTATATAATGTACTACATTCAATATTCATGAAATTCAACATATTGAGGGAAAATTGTAAAATAGGATGTATTTTCGATGTTGTGTCCCTGTAAGTTTAGTGTGTTTTTCTCTTAGTTTTCAGGAGCAAAAGAAACCCTATAGGTTGTTTTTCCCTTTACCATCCCAGCAATGCCCCCTGAAGCATTACTTTTTCTTTCGAGCCCGAAAGATGGATCATCTGACTCGCAATTGTGACACCGCGGCAATCTGTTAACACTTGGCGAGAGGTGTCTGCGACCGATCTCTTGCGCTAGACAATGGCTACGATTCTTTTTTTTTTAATTATTATTATTATTATTATTATTATTATTATTATTATTATTATTATTATTATTATTATTATTATTATTATTATTATTATTATTATTATTATTATTATTATTATTATTATTATTATTATTATTATTATTATTATTATTATTATTATTATTATTATTATTATTATTATTATTATTATTATTATTATTATTATTATTATTATTATTATTATTATATTATTATTATTATTATTATTATTATTATTATTATTATTATTATTATTATTATGTGCTTTAGTTCTGGATTTTGTAGAGGGATATGGCGTGTCGTTTTTATATTTTAACATGTCATAGAGCTTTATTGTCGACTTTTCTACAAAAGTGGTGGTTTGTCACACAATGAAGTATATTTTAGTGGCATTATTTACGAAGTCAACTTGGAAAGGGTATAGCTAAAAGCAAAAATTCTATGTCTTAAAAAATATGCGGATATTTTTTTAAGAATAAATAAACAACATGATAAACTATTTAAACTGCTTTAAGATTATATTTTTTAAGTTGGTATTCAGAAACAAAAATATAAGCTAACATCTGTTACTGTTAATTTCTGACAATTTAGCGAAGTTGAACTCCCAGATTGGCAAATATGACAGTTTTGCTCTCCACCAGGCTGTTTGGTGCTGTGATGCTGAGAAGCATGTGTATCAGGCGGCAATGATATATGGCGGCATTTTCAGGTCGTATAATAATATTATGTAATCAATAAGCAAATTCTAATTTATACACTCTTAAAACGAACGAGCGATTTTTACTCAGTCTGATTAATTTTCACTCCTCCAGTCTATAAAATGCACTTCTCCTTTTGGAGTGGATCGCTTTTGTGTGTTAAACCTCCGACAGGATCACTCCAAACGAGTGATTTTAACTCAGTCTGAGTTAATATTCATTCATTTCCAGTGTCTAAAATACTCTTCTCCAACTGGAGTGGATTTCACTCATTTGTTTTAAGAGTGTACAGTTTCTGAAATTTTCTCAGCGATAAAAAGACTCTTGTATGACAAGACAGTATTTTTTGACAATATAATTTTATGGCATTAAAATTTAAGTTGAAATTTTGAAGTAATACTACATACTTACACTCTTAAAACAAACGAGTGAATTTAACTAGGTCTGAGTTAATTTTCACTCTTCTCACTGTTGAAAATGCACTTATCCTATTAGAGTGGATTTCACTCTTTTGTTTCAAGAGTGTAAAGTTAGAAAACTAAATTCTTAGTTTAAGGATAAACTTAAACACATATAGTTGTGATTTAATCCACTTACTGGTCTTGTTGAGTTTAGGATAGAAACCTTCCTAAATGGTAATATCTCTTTAAACACAAATCCTTCTCCACATGAGAGTGTAAATATCGCGAGAGGAGTTCTTGCGATATATAGTTATCTTGGAACGGAAGCGCTGGTTTACGTCTCAAAACCCAAGAAAAAGTAGATAGGGGGAGTAAGGAATAGTACCGTGTTACTTTCCATGTGTTCTTTCAGTATTAAAGATTATTTAAAAATTCTTGTTAGTTACCAGCTCCAATTAATTTATTTTTACGTTCAGTAAAAACTCGCAGTCGACATGTTTATAGTTGGGGATTTTAATTTCAAGTTATTCAAAAGTTTAAGTTTATGAAAGTTTATTAATGCCTATAAAGTGCATTTAAAACTTATATTAAATATTAAAAAAAAATATATGATGAAATAATTTGGATTGTAAAGCATTTTGAAATGTTCGATATTTATTTTCATTTTTGTATGAAAGGAATGCTATGCTTTGAAGTTCGAAAGTACATATTACATTTTGAAATCACAAATTCAAAGCAAATTTTCTTCAAATTCTTTTTTTAGATAAAGATCATGCTATTGAGTTTTGTCTGAAATAAAAAAAAAACGGAAATAAACAAAGCTGCTCTTCGAAAAAGTACCCTTTGCCATCCCAAACCCATGAAAAGGGGGCAAATTCCCCACAAACCACCCTGGAAGTCCACGGAAATTATGGCCCTTCTGACGGATATGTTAGGGGTCTGACCCCCGATAAATTTTTCTAAAAAGACAACCCCATTCGTTTGTCTATGTTGTCTTCAGACAAGCGAAATTATGTGCACGTGGCTCTAAACTCCGGGCTATCTGTCGAAGGAGATTATCAAGCTCTTTAGAACACCCAGAAGGTGATATTTAGTTACAGATCCTGTGCTGAGGAGTAACAGACCTTTTATCGGATTTAGTAATAAATTTATCAGCAGAGCCGAGAGTTTTTTTTGCGTCACATAAATTTGGTTTTGTATAGCAATTTTTTAGGCCCGATGTGATGATTTGGACTGTATAGTTATGTCAAATAGATTGAAGGATATTAAACTGTGATTAATATAAAGCATTCCAATGAAAAATAATCATTGATGACAAACAGTAAATGGTCAATTTGGTGACAAACAATAACCTTTTGGTTGGTTCATTGCGAAAATCAATAAATTTATCCAAGTTTAAATATATCTCGCGATTCAACACAAAATCGCCATACTCTATCATCACACTCTTCATACATATCAAGCTCTATTTTAGAGTGGATTTTTTTGCCTATTTTTGTTACTAAAGATACAAATTTTAAATTATAGTGTGAAATATCAATCATATGAAATATATTTTACTTGTTAAATTAAATTTCATGTTTAGTGAAAGCAAGAAGACTTTAAAAAATGTTTAACTGTATTTTCAACAAAACATTTTTTGTTGTTGAGAAAATAGATAAAAGTATATCACTCCTTGAATTGCAACACTCTTCTTCACTAAATAGATTTCGATTCAAACAACACTTGAGGTTCACCACCAAAACAGATCATCTCCTTGTACCTCGATTTGAAAAAAAAAAAACACAAACAGGAAACCGAAACCATAGCAGCGGTAACCTGAAACAAGCAATTGCTAGTTTACCAATCACTTTGATTTGGACAAGGGGGCACAACTTTTCGAGGGGGCGCCAACAATCCCCACTCGGATACGGTTTCGGTGAACGATTTGTGGGGTGGGCCCACGTCAGAAAGGCCCACATAACCCAAGAAAAAATGGCCAGGTCTGTCACCGTTGGATACTTCATCATTCGAGATAATTTTCTTCGCAGCTTGTTGGGGGTAGTCATCGGTTTATCATTTGGTTATCCCTTGGTTTTTCGGTGGGTATCTTGAGGGGGGTTTTTTGTATTGCTGCATGGGGATTTCCGCTTCTGTGGGTGGCGTGATTTCTTATTTCTAGCAGCTGTTGGACCATAGAAGGGTATTTATTTTGTGCTATACTGTAAAACAATTCTGTAAAAATGCAACACATTTGCCGCATAGTTTCAACATTTTTTTCACTGTATTTGATTGCATTTACTTCTGTTAAAGCAATTTACAGCACTGTTGATGTATTTTCTCAGCTTGCGCTCAAGCACAGGCATTTCCCTACTATGAACTACTACTCCCTACTATGCGGTCAGTGTTCTTCTTTTCTACCAATATTGAATTCAAACAGAATCATTGCTGGGGTACATATTTTTGAAAATTCCAGCACACCTTGCAATCTTTTGAATTCAGCTCTCGTGCTAGCAAACGTGACTGTAAATGACTGACTTTTTACAGTGTAGCATTGAACAAAATCAATGACCAGATATCTAGGTGTTCAAAATATGTTTTTTTTATTTGCATTATCAATCTAATTAAACATGCAATATAAAATCAGTGTAGATAAAAAGTTCATTGCAAAAATTTGGCGCGACGACGGATGGTAGAAGCATGTGATGATCCAGTTTTGTAATGTAAAAATACTCTGAAAAGCTGCAGGCAAAATTTGCTGCCACCAGTTTGGAGTAACATTACATCAAATATTTTCAGAGTGTAATGTCAAATATTTTAATAGTGTTTAATACAAAATTACTTTAACCCGCCATTCAAATATGTTGCTACATCGTACATACTTAGAGAAAGGAGCAATGCCAAAAGAAATAGTTATATTCATTGCCATATGTATTAAGTTTTTACTCACTAATTCAATTAAATTGGCTTGAAGAAAAACTTTATACTAGATTCCATGGGAATAGATAGAATAAATAGATTCCACGGGAATCGATAAAAAAAATAGATTCCATGGGCTTTTTAAAAATATCCACAATTTATTTTAATCCTCAAGTTCTTATTTATTAATCCTAACTTCAGAAGTTCAACTAGAAAAAAAATGCTGTAATCATTATGATTAAAGTGAAATGCAATGTCATACAGTTTGAAGCAATTTACTTTGTCATTATTATCCATTACACAAACTTTCATTCAACTACATATTCCATCATCAAATAATTTATCTTACAAAAAAAAACAACTTCCCAAAGTTAACATTTTCTCTGATATCGACCCACCAACATCATAAACACTGACTTTCCTATCTTGGCGATGCGTTTGATAGATGCAATCACTTATAATCTGTTTCCGGCCCTGTGGAATCTACCCAGTGTCTTTATTTATGTCACCCAGTAGCAATATTCGTCTCTGCCGGGTCAGTACTGATAAGTCCCTGTTAGCACAGTAGATATCTGCTTCTCTGGTTACGATCCTATGTTTATCAGGCGTTGATGGTCACTGTACACTTTTTCGAAACTCAAATGAGTTGTTGAAGTCATATGTGAACGTTCGTGTATGGATATTGCTTGGGAATATCATGACAAAGTAGTCACGTGTAAGATTAGATATAAGGCTGATGGTGGGAAATAAAAGCAGAAAATGGCTTCCTTGAATGCATTGCCATATATGCATAAAATACAAAGAAAAAAAATATATTATATAACTAAAAATTGATATTTTGTACGTGTATTTCATTAATTCTGTAAAAATTGTATAAACTTTATGAATTTTGTAAAACTTAATTCTGTAAAACTGTAATGTTTTTATGTATGTATTTCATTTGTTGGCACGATTTAACCGTCCAACAATAATTGCCACTAAATTAGATAAGTATCGCACTCTGAGTTTGGAGTGTCACAGCAATGTCAAATTCTTGGCTCAAGTGCTCGATTTTGGTGTTCAGGTGTTCAAATTCCTGAATGTAATAACTTAATTAGTGATTTCACAACGCCATGTGCTATCAACTATTTAATAATTTCAACTATTTATTTCTTTGTCGTAACATTCAACTAAACTTAATAATAAGCCGGTCCAACATCCTGATGTTTAGAGAATTTGTCGAGGAACAAATCTGACTGACGGATGTCCCCTATATAAGGTCATACTCTAATTTTGAGGTTGTTTTAATCACAAAATTATTAATTTTTAGTGTACTGTCCCCTTTTTTGTTATTATTTGCTTATTAAAGCCTAAGTTTCTCACATTATTTGGACCTTGTTGTTAGATCTACGGCCTTTTGCAAAATGTTTTGTGTTTTGCTAGCGTTATTCATCAAGATCTGCCATGACAGAATCTAGAGAAATGAGGTCTGGCTATTGCCCTGTATTTAAAACCTAACTGCAATATCATTTTAATATTGTTAAAGTCGTTTTTAACATACTTATACTTTAAACCAACACTAAATAATAAATATAAGTATATTCTCTTTTCTCCGCATTCTGGTTTCAAAAGAACATGTGATTGTGAATATAAACATTAAATGCGCTGATATAGCAGTTGTATCCGGATACATTTACTAAAAATTATTTATAGAAGAATGATTGATGTATTTTCTAAATAGGAATGACTGAATTAGATATCGATTTTTTTTATCGTTAAATGAATTGGCTTTTTCTGATATACAAATTAACGTATTGGCGACGTTAAAGTGGCACGCACATCAGAACTGCATCTTTGTCTTGTAAAGCACTCAGTCAATATTTCAACTGAAAATAAAGCGTAGATAAACATTTAAATCTAATCGCAGACAACTGGATAATTGAATTGAATTTTATTTTGGAGTGTTGTTCAAATATCATTATTTTAAAAACAACTTTACTAAAAAATAATGGATGTCCGGTTTTTCATCGGCCCACTTTTCAGCGAATAAACGTAGTATTAAGCATTTGTTATTTATCTAGGTTAAAAAAAATTATATTACGTATGTTGTTTAAAATGTCGTAGAACTTATTTTTGTTTTTTACCTTCTGACGTTTACCGAAAATAAATGTTTGGTGTTGGTTTTGTAGAAAGTGACATAATTTGATAATACTATACAAACATTTTATTTTGTTAGTTTATAAATAATGAAGATTAATGTCTAAAAACAGTTTTAAAACGGTTTGCCCAAATATTTATATTTAAACCGTTTACATGAAATTATTTCTAAAACTAAACGATTTTTAATTAACTAATAATAAAATAAAAAATAATAGTAATAGGTTTCCAAAGAATTCTGTTTTCTTAAAAATTAATGATCTTGTGCCGATTAAAATTCATTTAGCTAACACTTATCAAAATTAGAAAAATAATAGAATAATAATTAGATTTTCCAATACAAACATTGTGTAGCTGAAAAAAAGTAATCATCTAACTACTTCAACAAACACATTTCTCCAAACAATCGCAGTACAAATGCACGCAATTAAGGCCAAAAAGATGATTATTTTTGCAATTAACCGATCGATTAAAAAGCTCAGTTTTATTTTTCTCTCATTCAAACTCAGTTAGGGTTTTTCTTACTAATGATGCTTTTCGTGTCGCCAAAAGATCATTAAATTAACCCTGATTGGTGCGTTGACTGTAATGGCGTGACATTTAGTTTCATGGGCATATAAATAAGTTTCCCCTCAGGTCTATTATATGTTTCAACTCATTTTTATGCTTCGACAATTTTTCGTGGCATATCTTCAATTATTATGTGAGTGAGGTACCGTGAATTTGTATTTTTAAGTTATATTGAACACAGAATCTATTATATAACTTCTGATATGGCAGGTTAACATTAAATAAACGACTTAATGTATAACGAGAATTTTGTTTACATTGTTTCTTATTATAATAAGCGAGAAATTTTATGTAATAAATTCAAATATGGCATCTAAGTATTTATTATCGATTTGATTAAAATATTTTTTGATGGTGGGGTGAAAGCATTTAATCGGTCTCGAATTGGAAATACTTATCATAATATTTTATAAATGAAGTTAAATGAGGGGGTTCAATATGAGATCAATTTAATTTATGATACAGCAACCCCTCGTTATATTGCGCTTCCCGGGAGACAAACAAAAAACCACGATATAACCGAATTAACGATATAGCGAGCGACTTGATAAATATTAAACTTCTGCTGTATTTATGCCCTCAATTTTTTTTAACTAAAGCACAGTTTGCATTTGAAAGATATAACTTAATTATATTATGTAGCATAACTACTCTTAAAAAAGGAACGAAAATTTAGAAAGGACTTATTATTATTAATTGTTATAAACATTACACAGTATTGCACAGGTAATATGATTGTTTCACTCATTTTCTAGTAAAATATCTATTTAAAGTTAGCTGCTTTGATTTTTCTGGCCTATATCTTGAATTCTCGCCCTTCCTGTCTCATGTCGATTTTTTTAAAGAAAAGTACTTATGTATCGAAAAAAAACCGTGAGAAAACTGGGAGGCATGATACAAGGAGTGATATATCCGAATGCGCGATGAAACGAGGCGCGATGTAGCGAAGGTAACTAAAGATAAACCTTAGCTAATTCTTTTTATAATGATCTAATATAATAAATGCAGTAGATTCAACATAGGAGTGGATTAATAAAAGAAAGCCTTTTTTTACCCTTCTGGATGCAGTGTTGTTATAAGTGGGGTTAAATGGACCGCTTAGATTTAATAAACAATTTTTCAAACTAAAGTTCTTAGTTTCATTTGCCTAAATACTGTCCAATTGTTCTTCAATTTAAAAGCATTAATCGCGAGTTCCGCTTCAAATGTGTCTCATGATACACGTATTTCATTTGCATATATCTTTTCTAATGTTACATTCCATTAGCACACGCATCCATGCGTGCCTCCAGACTCGTAAATCGGACTCTATTTTACGAGTCTGTCTTATTAGTATGGTGCTTGCTTAGTTTGACAGATCGGTATCTGAAATGTTTTGCCAAAGATGATAGAGAAGAGGATGCAAACAGTAGAAACCAATTTTTTATACTGTAAAAAAAAAACAATTATGTTTGATTAAAAAAAACATAATTTACTTATTGTTAGAAACGGGAGGGAGGATTAGGGACTATAACTTAAAAATCCAAAAACTGTGTACATAATAAATAATACTGTCTGTTTTCTTTCAAAAGCGTTTTTTTTTAAAGAAAAAAAACTGTCAGCTATAAAGTATAGCTGTAAGCTTTATAGCTGGCAGCTATACAGTAAAATACAATTACAGAGAAAATCTGTTTTTTAAAAAGAGTTTGAAATTTTAAAGCAAGAGCTGTTTTTAACAGACAATTTGTGAAGAAAACTAATTCTACCTTCATCATAATTTTTCGTTCAAATACCATTTTACTCAAGTCAAGATCGAATGAATATTAGTTAGGTTTTTGTCAAAGTAAATCTTGCATTGGCTTCTACGGTCTGTCACGCAAAAAAGAGAAAACTTTTTAGCCTGCCCACCCATCAGTGTCAGAAATAAAAGAAATGCAGCTTAAGTGGTTATTTAAATTTGTATTTTTTGTGTCGGTATGAACCTCTTTTTTATATACTAAATTTCTTTTAATATATTAAAGAGCTGTCGCAAATCTTTTTATGCCTATTGTATAAAAAGCTTTTTTTTGCTCGGAACAATGTATAAGGTTTAGTAATGAGGTTAATAAAAAAATATATCCTTCCGTTATTTTTTATTGCAATGTTTTTATTCTCTTGCTGTCATGAAAGCATCATAAAGTTTTAAACTGCAATATATAAAAAGAGTACCACATTTTAGTTTCTTTATATGGTACTAATTATCAATCAGAAATATCCCCATAGCATAAATACTTATTTCTTTTTATCTGTTAATTTTAAATTCTTATTGATGTTTTGAAACATAATAAAATTGTTAGAGCACTAACTCCAGTCATTGTAGTTCTTAACGTTTGAACTTAATTAAACATAAAAAAATGAAATTACAAAAAGCTAAATTTTGGCAGAATTGCTATTATAAAATATCAGTTTGCAATTTGCAAATTCTGTTTTTAATATGAACTTATTGAAAATGATTTAGTATTAGTTCAAACCTTGATGTACTTTACGATACGTTTATAAAAGTTCCTCTCTGAATAGTATTATTCACGTATTATATTACTACGTATTACCACGTATTTTTTTTAAAGGAAAGCTTGCATTACGATACCATTGCTGCCATGAAATATTTGTACTTTAAAAAAGATATTACATAAAATTAAAAACGCCACTGAAAAGCACAGTTATCCATCGAAACATCTTACGTCAAACTTGAACCTTCAATGATAAATTACTCACTAAACCAGAAAGTTTACTGTAAAAATGTAGTAATTATAGCTTAGCTCATATACACCACCAAAAATCCTTACGTCACCGACTGAAAATACTCCAAGTGCTTTTAAATATTCATAACAAGTCCCATAGTGCTTAGCACATTTCACCATTCCGTGCTAGCCGTTAATTGGTTTACGGGGGGTGCTGCCACCACACAAAAGAAAATTCTTTTTTTTTTACCGGTACAGTCGACTTCCCGGTGGCCCAACACTATCCAGACAGCAATACCAAAAGATCAATCTACGTCCGAGAATGAGAAAATCATTTGCAAAGGGAGGTAGTAGAGAAGTGAGAAGGATTGGCAGGAAAGAAAATAATACTTGGTTCTCTTTCATCCGTTTTTAATATGTTCATTCAAATTGACAGATGCTATTTTCAAATTTGATTTCGTTCTTGTCGGGATAGTGTATGGCGTTTAACTTATTTAAATCTGGTAAGGTAATTTTGGAATTTATGAGCATGTATCAAGGTACAGTTAAAACAGAAATGCATAATGAAAATAAAGTCTTTCTCGAGGCTTATTTGGGGAATCAATGTCAAGTGGGAAAATAGCACCAATCGAAGGAAAAGCCTAGATGAAAGGTGGAAGGAAATACGTCATCTGAAACATGCCAATTGACAACCTGAGACTCAATGTTAAAACAAATACTAGTTTGACAGATTCTTTGATCAATATTGCATTTTGCTTACATCAACTGAAGTTACACGAACTTTTGTCGTGCATTTGCACATTCACTTTCTTGACACACTTTTATCTCCAATGAACTTGAACAATGAACTATTGGGCTTACATCAGGGAATTTTACTTGAGCAAATTTAATTTAAATTCAAAGAATATTTGCTTTACAGTTTTAAAGTTTGTCGTCATAAAAAAAAACCCGATAAAATCCTGCAAAGATGACACGATACTTTAAAAGATTATACGAAGATTTTAATAAAAAAAATAACACAACCCAAACCAACTACTTCTCACAAACACCACAATCCAGGTAACGAGAACCAGGTAAGAAATAAAAAATGAACTTGGTGCGAAGGAGGAGGGTTCCGCATGTGACAGGGGGGGAATAGCAGACGATGGAGACCTGTAATGAAGTCTTTCTTTCCTCGCAGGGAGGGAGGGTCGCACCTGTTTCTTCGAGCCCCCACTTCTAAGAGTGCGAGAACCCTAGTGATTACCTGCACACCTACTGGGATGAATGGAGCCGACTTCTTCAGGTGGGATGTGATACCTGAGGGGGGTGGGGGAGGGGGTATATTACCCCGCACGTGCGGCGGTGGCTTTTATCGATTTCTGGTTGCTTTCTTTATGGGGGATTGTTTCTTACTCGTGGTTTTGTTTTTGGGGCATGGTTGTAGTTTTCGGATGGGAAATGGGTTGTTGGAATGTGAAGGGATTGTGTGGAGTGGTTCAGTAGTACCCCAACGGAATAAGTCTAAAATTGGGTTAAATTGTTTCCAAGTTGTGGCTCTTACATACTTCATGATATTTGTAGTTTCAGGTTTCAAGATATTTTTTTTAATTGAATGACTACTTGATGTTCAATGTCATCATCATCAGATTTGGCACTACATCTCCGGGTGAACCAAGGCCTGTGTTGGTGACTCTTCCAGGACAATTTAAAATTAGATTACTACCGTAAAAGATGACTTGATTATTGATAGTATATTACCTTCAATAGAGGAAATTATTTGAATACTCGATGCTCTGTTTTACTCAGTAGCAGAAACTTCACTGTAAAACTTTGGTTGAACGTTGCTTTGGAAACGCGATGGAAGCTGGAAAATATGCTGCCATTTAATCTTCATCCGATTTTGTGGTGTAAGGGTTCAACAAGGTTTTCCAAGGTTTAATTTTGACGAAATAACAAAAGGAGAATATATTAAAAAGAACAATTAATATTTTCATGAAAGTAAGATAAGCATCCACAAACTTATCCTGAGGCATTAAAACAGTTTTATGTAGTTAAAATTTATACTATATACGAATATAACTCTATTTTAGGTTTACATAAGCATGAGGATAAAGAATTGCAAGTACTTTATGGCGTTCTTGACATACATTCAAACTTCACAAATCCTAAAACAGATTATCAGTTACATGAAAATTAGTATCACTTTATATCCTGCTAAATTCTTCAATTACGTCCAATTTGACTGCAATATAGATGGGAGTGTGAGTATAGTATCCAATAACAAAACTTTCCTTCACAAAGAGGAAACCCATAAACCCGGCAGAGATGAATCAACGCATTTAGGCACAGAAACTCAAAAATCCGTTGTGCGAAATCACAAAGACTGCCTCAAATGAATGGGAAAGTGGCCAGGTGAGAATAACAACAGAAAAACACGGAGGTGCAATAAATAAAAGAAAACCGCATTTATTTCAAACTCGTTGAAAAGAATAAAAACCAGCGAGACGAAATAATTGCTTTCAACTAGACATCAAATGAACTCCATTACACCTTTGCCGACTTTGATGTGATGGGCTGGTTTTCGTGAGTGATTTTGCTCAAATGCTTCTTTTTTTATATATATAAAGCGCACACTGTGTGAAATTTTCGGTATCACAGTAAAATGTTCTTACTGTATTTTACTTTCAAATCGATTTAAACTAAATGCATTTACTTGTTTACTTTTAAATAAAATTGTAAACAAAAATAAATTTTTGTAATTGGAACAATATGATTAAAGCAACACAATACTTTTTAATTTAAAACAAAATTTTGAATAAGTTTTAACTCTTGCTGAACAGAGATACAATGCTTAGGTGATCGTTTCATTCACCTTCAAATATAAATGTTGTTGATAATTATTAAATGGTTGAACAGTTAGTGGAAATATTTTGCACTTTATTAACTAACAATTGTTCCATACTTATCTGATAAATATGGAGCCATACTATCGAAATTCCGAAGATAAAATAGTTATATCCTCTAAACTGAACCTATTCCAAAGTTTAGAAAAATTTTAGAAAAAATAAATGCTATTGGTTTAGAATTTTGAACCGTTTGATTTGACCGAATGATGATGGGTTGTGCTGCTACCAAAAAAAAAAAAAAAACTAACGTACCTTCCGTTTTTCGCAAACAGATAAATATACGCTTTATCCATTTTGAGGACTTTCATTTAAAACTTAACATCAATGACAAGAACCTACAAGAAATCACCTCCACCAATTGTTTCTCAGCAGAAAAATGGCTGATTCCTTTTACATTACAACCCTGGACAGTGTCCCATTTTCTATTAAATTCCAAATACTAACGATTTAATAATAAAAAAAAACACTCCAAAAAAGGGAGATACATAAAAAAGGAACCTGTTTCGACCCGCTTTCTTTAGCTCAGTGTGATTCTCACCTTTCGTTTTTTTTAATTATATGCCGGGTTTCTTTTCTCCTAGCGTCACGCAGGCAAAGCACCGGCCAAAGTCGGCTCCTTTGAAGCTAGACGACTCTCGTATCATCTATTCCCCCCGCTACCCTGCCCCATTGAGAACGGCCCCCCTTTTCTGTCGTCTTGGACTTTGAAAGCGGAGTTAGCATCGATATATCTTTTTAGTGGATGTAATGGTGGATTTGATTGAGTCATTGGAGGGGTTTTTAGGAGAAGAATAAGTGTTGTTTGTTTGTGTTATTTGTTTTTTGGGAATTTAATTTTGAGTGAAGAGTGGTTATATTGGATGTTTCACGTAGTTGTGAAATGGTTAGGCATAAGAACAGGGGATGAATTTTCAAATTTGAGGACTACATTCAATAATGGCGTGATAATATTTTAACTACCAATTAAAATGAATAAATTTGAACTAGTACAACCATCGCAAAGCTTGCTATTCTGTTAATTTGATGAGCAATAGCTTACTTATCAATAAAACCTTCAGCAATATTGATATCTCGTAGCCTCTAGGTTAAGAAAACACAACAAATTTGCGAAAAGCAAAAGGAAAATTCATTACATTATTAAAGATAGTTTAGTTCATATTTTGGCACAAAAATTGTAGTCTTGTAATAAAATTAACCTAAACAAGGGAGATGACAATCAGGTACGAAATAAAAAAAAATATGAAAGTTATTTCTGCTAAAGGTTTTTTTTAACTGACAGATAAAAACTCTGTACAAAAAATACATAAATGTTCGATTAGAAAAGGAAAAGCGACTGATTATTATTTTTTTAAAGTTGACTGGTCATTGGTCAATCAATGTTTCTCTTAGTTTATCAAACATGAGAAAAATACCAGGCTGTCCTTATGTTTTAGATCTCCACACTTCATTGTGGAGACTTACAGTTACGTTGTCATTTTAGCTTGATTTTTTCTATACATGCCATTAGAAATACTCATCGCACTGTCGGCAACTATATGAACGTACGTGCTAAAGAGAATGCCCGAAGTTAGCTAAAGTGGTATTTTTGTGTCTGGTTTTTATCTATGTTTTTCTGTGTTTAGTATTGACAGGTATTTCCAGGTGTCTTTGGCAGTAATTGTTTAGGAAGGTGATAGGTGTTGCTCATTCATATATTAGATGTATCGACGTTTCTTTTTGTCAGTTTTCTTATATAATAAGGACATTTCTTTTTGATTAGCTTGTGGTTATTATTTTAGTGCTGAATACATAAATACTGAGAGGGTTATAAGTGAAAAAGAGAGTAATTGACACTAATTATGGTAGCAATTACAGCCACCTGCCCTTCATCCATCTGCCTGTCTGCAACATATTGATTGCTAAATTTCGATAACAATAGTTTTAAGGAATACACAAAGCAACCCCTGAAAAAAACTAAACAGTTTCAATTTCTTACAACTTATCTATTTAAGAAAAGTTAAAATTATATCCATTAAGATGTAAAAAGTAGAACATGTCAAGGTGTTTTTTTTTTTTAAATCTACACAAACACTCTGACTTATTCGAGTAATCTAAACGGTAATTTAACCCTCTAATGCATGAATTTTGTATTTTCATCCCCAAAAAATATAAATGCATCTTTAATACTCATACATTATAGGAAAAATACTGAAAAAATTTAACTGCTTTAGAATTTAAACGATTTCAATTTTTTTTAATTTTTCCACCTGACAAAAGCAACTACAAAATTCCAATTTCGATAATAATGACTAGAAATCTACTAAATATATTTCAAAATAACCCTTTTTAACAATAATTAATTTATCAAAACAATTTATTTGTATATTTAGTACTAATATTATTATACCTTGAATACCACCAAAAACGTAATTTCACAACAGTTATTAACCTCACTCTTTTATTTTGAATACACTTTTACTACTGTCATCTATGAAGATTATTTGTAACTAAAACTTCAAAATGGAATGTAATAGTAGATGAAAAAATACAAATTTGTCGAGATGGAGCTCTACTTTAATAGAATAAAGAGGATTGTGTTACTTGTTTCCAAACTGCAACAGTTTGCATTAGAGGGTTAAATAAATCACAAAAAATTACATTTTAATGAATTAATATATAAACATAGTTAAAGTAAACTAGATTAGTTATTATTATTTTGACTTAACATGGAAATCGATGCAATTCAGTGCCACTTATTATTTATTTTGTTAACAAAAATATGCAGTTTCTATAAAAAAAAATTACCAAATACAATTTCAAATTCAAGAAACTGTTGTTGACCCATCAACAACTGTTTATTTTAATTTGAAAATCCAACACAATTAAAACCCCATCTCGTCCTACAAACACGAAACGAATCGAAATACATTTCCAGAGAAAACAACGAAGATAAAGAACTTCCTTTAAAACACCTCACTTCGAAGAGAAATAATAACGATTAAACGACTGTCGTTTATTTTGACCCAGGTAATTCACTTGCAGCCAAACGCCATCCTTTTTAAACTTCAAACGACGTGGACTAATGCTTGGCCATTACTCTTCTTTTACATAGAAAGAAGGATTGGAGCACACGCGTTAGTTTCAGAGAGTATTTGCTCTCGGTTTTGTATTTTGAGGTTTGTAGGTCTGGTTCCTAACTTTCTTTATAATAAACAAAGTTAGGAATATTCATAACTTTCATAATTTTCTTTACCCATAAGATCAAAATAGAACTATTTTTAATAATAAATGAAGTTTGTTAAAAGCTTAAAATAAACTTTTTCGACTTTATCATATTTTTCATTTTCTAATCGGTCTTTTCTTAAGCCATAACCAAATGTTGCTGAGTTATAATTGTTTCGCTGAATATATATTTAACTAAGGAACTTCTTGCTTTGACACACTTGAAATATACTACTAAGCATACCTACCAAAAACCTCATGGTTGTAAATTCTTTAACATCTCTTACCAAAGGCGGGGCCATAAATACAAAACCAAGTGATGGCACACGTTCGCGAAACGTTTTATAAAGCACATTTTTGAAACGGGGATCGCATCGATTACGGCTCAAATGTCGCGGAAAAGTTATTTCCATCTTTACGAAAGTCATTTGTTTAAGGAGGCAATCATTTTGTAAACATCATGCCGGCTGCCATGTCGTTTGACAAATGGCGAAGGAGAGTGCCGCTATTTCTGTGGTGGGGCCTTTTTATTTTTTTGGAAAAGAACGTCGTCATTCGTGATGTTGTATAAAACCCCCATCAACACTTTCAGTCAGAGGTAGGGTGGTGTAAGTCATTTTGGGTTTTATTAATTTAGTTGAATATTGGCGGTTTGAAGAAGTGGACCTAGTTAGCATTCAGATTTGAACCCAACAAAAAGTATTTGATATAAATCTGATTGAAATATAAGAACATAAACTGTGTGGGAATGCCCTTTTTCAAGTTGCACTGTTAAAATTTCTGGGCTTAGTTCCCCCATAATAACCTAGTAACTGCAACATTTGTGGGATGACATGTTTCACCATATTTTCCGTGCTTGATTGAACCATTTTTCAGGTTTTGGAAACAAAAACTTGAGAAATGGTTCAACAAAATTCCGAAAATATGGTGAAAAATTTCCTCTCATAGCCGTTGCATAGCTACTAAAAAACATTACTACGGTGAAACCAACCAAAAGTCAAATTTTTAATAGTGGTCAAATGAGATACTATGCAAAACATTAAAATTTTGAACAATAACGATGTTTTCTAAAATACTTCAGAATTTTTAGTGTTTCAAAAATATTAACACTAAATATTTGAATCACGTATTATTAAACTAACTATACAAAGCTAAACATAGATAATAATTTAAAGGGCTTCAATTTGCGTTTAGCCCGGGCCAAAAGTAAAATTTCATAAAACGTAATTTATATGTTATTACTAGAAAAACTAATACTTAAATAATTCTTAAATCTTTTTGCTAACTTTATAAGGATCATTTCGATTCTACAGAAGATTGAATTTGCGGAAATACATGACAATTAGACTTAGGCTAGTTTGTTTCAGACGACCAGATTTAAAGATGGCGCCGCAGATGAGAAGTCAGTACTTAAATTGACAGAAATTTAAGTTTTATGAGGGTTGTATGCGTTACACAAAAACGGAGAAGAGGACAATTTGGGAATGGATAGATTTTCGAATTGATGCTTATCATCTTCATTTAAAAATGGTTGATGAGCAACATTCCAGTGAACAGTATAACTTATGAAACGCGACAAATGTTTCGACGGTTTGTGGAAATTTTAATACTTTGTTAGGGGGACTTTGATAAATATATGGATTGTTACAGAGAAAATACTTGTGGAAATGGAAAATGAAACATGGAATTGTTTAACTTTTTAATTTAGAATAACAGACATCTCACTGCAGTTTTAATTAACCTTTTTGTCATTTGTGTTGCGTTTGCAATTTCAGCTGGAGTCACATATTTTGGAAGAAGAGTATTTTAGAATGTATTTGGCAAAGGTTTAATTAGGGTTTTCCTATTTTTAAAGATGAAATATTGCTGGTCTTTCATATTTGTAATTATATAATAACGTGTCTTGAAGCATAATTTTATTTAAAAAACTTGGTTTTCAGAAAAATAATTAGATACTTATTCTGAAATATTCTTCTCAAAACGAAACGTAATGTTCCATTTTTAGCCGCGACGAATCTGCAAAGCAGAATGTATTACTTTTCTTGTTTATTTGATTGCGTAAGATGAAAGTTGCCACAGTTTTCCCAATTAGCCAAATTTAATTTTACTTTTTTGAAATAACTTTAAGTTACAATTAAAGATCGCTAAGTTCAGAAAATTTTAGCATCAAATTCTAAAAGAATATGCATCTCGATATTTTAACACATTTTACATCAATATTTCATACCTATATTTAATTATTTTTTATATAGTCACTGTATAAACTACACACTTTATTTGCAGTAGAAGACTAAAAATGCTTTTATTTTCTGCAAAGCAGAATAAGTGAATTTAATATATATTGCTAAAGGAATGAATGAAATGTTTTATATTTTTATCAAACAACCTTTCTAGTGCTAGAAATAAGTTGTATGAGTTTTATTTCTGTTTATTAAAAATATTTATTGATAAATAAAAGGGTATTGTACAATTTTTGCAAATTACTATATAGTCTCTTTATTACTCCAAACGACCCTATGTTGTTAATATAGTTAGTCCAAAATTTCTCTAGCAAACGGTTCCTCAAAATAACTCGACAACATTTCTGAACAGTTATATCCTCTAATTTGTCATGTCAACAACTCTGACTGTCATCTCCTGAAGTGTCTCATAAATTTCAGTCTCACATTTAGAATAGTATAGAATTTCTCAGCCATCAATAACCACCTGAGGTGTCAATGCTTCAAAAGAAACTCGGGGAAGTAGATAGTCATAAAATATTACGCCACCAAATCGCCTGACGTTCGATGTGAAATATTTAACTGTTACGCACACGTCACATTGGAATGATCGATATGAGTCTAAAGTATTTTTTTGTTGAAAGCTGCTTTCTAAATCGTGATTAATTAGTGTATAGATTTTATTTTTTGTGGCTGTTATATCGTTTTTATAATTTAAGGGAAGAATCAATAGGTATATTCTTAAAATAAGTGAATGAATTTATTACACCAACCTATTTTCCGTATGTTTTCTATTTATCATTTTATCTTCAGAAAAGGTTTTCATAAGTACAATGATGAATTATTTTCATTGAGGGTTTTTCATTGTCATTGCCAGTTTTACAAATATCAGGAAAATTAAGCATGTAAGATTCTTCTAACGAGGAAGTTTGTAAAAAAAAAATGCTTTAATTTTTGATAATGTCGGATTCGTCAAAGTAAATTTATACCATTGCTCCAAAACTATTTTTCAATCACAGTTAAGTTTTCCATTATGCACCTGGTGTATTTTGCCATGTACCTAAAGCAACTCAATTGAATTCATCCTCTTTACAGAAACTACTATTACATAATCATTTATAACAATCTTAAGTTATAGCAAAACCAGACAAAATATAAAAGGGCACATTTTTATATTATCCCCAATTTACTATTGAATAAAAACCACTTGAAAATTCTAAAATTATAAGTCATGAAGCTTTGAATGACTTAAAAATCGTTTTTTAAGAAGAAATTCCAACCTCTTAGTTCGACTCTCTTAGATCCTTAATACCCTTAAACATATATTGAGACTTGTGTAAGAACTTCTGAGATGTAATTCAACGCCTGACTGCACTAGGAAGTTTTTCTTTTGATGATAGAATGATTGGTGGTTCTGGTTCAATACAGGATGATTAATTTCTTAAGTTTGGAGGAATCGTTTTTGAAACAGAGAATCTTTACAAAAAAAAAACAAACCCAAGAACATCAAGAATGTAGAAAAAAGATAGAAAAATATTAGATTTTAATAAATATCTAAAATTAATTTAATTTCAATTTTATTTTTTCTGCAAACAGAAGTTTCATAAATCAAATGATTAATCGTAACTTGGAAAATCATTTTAGTAAATTTCATATTTTCGCAAATAAATAGTAGATTTTTTTTTTAACTAAGTAAGGTTTTATTTCACCTTTTTTATACACTTTCTTACTCAAGTGAAACTGCAAAAATAAAAAAGAAGTTAAAAGTTGATAGAATTAAGTTTAATTGATTTAATGTAGTTAAATAAGCATACGTAAAAATTTTAAACTCATTATTGAATTAAATATAATTTAGTAATTTTTAATATTCAAGTTTGTTAAGTAGTCATTTTTTATTGAAAACTTAGGTAATTGATTGGTAGCATGAAGGCCCATGTTTATAATTCCTTTACTTTAAAAATAAATAATTCATTTTTCAAGGTTTTTCTCACGATACTAATTCATGCCCAGTGAAATGCGATGAATACCATTTTCCTCATATTGTTTGCATTTCAAAGTGGTGCCAAAACTCACAAAACAACTTTTTCATCTTCCGGAGCCAAAATCCATTTAACCGAACACACCTAAACAAAAGACAACCCCCATTTACTTAAACTAAAACAACAAAGACCTTTCTAAAACTACAAGGAAGAATCGTAGGAACTGTGGGACAGACAAACAAGACAAAAGCGTGACAACTGCTGCGACAAAAGGTTTCCTCAAAACAAAAGCATTTCATTTAGTTTTCATTCCTTTCACCCATACCGCAACACACAAAACCCCCCAAAAGAGCATCAACAAACAGCACAGTAAAAAGTCACACTAACAAATAAACAGCAGCAAAAACGCATTGAAAAGAGAAGTGGAGATCATAACACAAAAAACACCTACACATGCACACTATCAATGTTACACAGTGTGCTGTGTTAGTCTGCCAAAGCTTTAACTGAACCATTTGTCAGAATGTGTATTTGTTTGTTTGCTAGGTTTTTTTTCACTTGAGAACTACTTTTTCTACAAGAAGGCTAATCCTACCAGAGCATACTTCTAAACAGACAAGAACATTTATTCCAAAAACGAAATTTCGAATTACAAACTTCTCTAAAGAGCCTTCTACTATATCAACGCTACAAAATGTGCCCTTCCTAGAAAAACAAGCTCATGGTTAGTTCATATATCCTATTGAACTAGGAAAAACGTGATCGCTAGTATGAAAGAGATATTTATTTATATCTCCATAGGTTTCCATAATTATGATTTCTGTTTTCCACCATCATTTTATTTAAATCATTATATCGTAGTGTAATGATATCGTAATATCGCAGTTATAGTTCATGTATAATATTGGTATAAAAAATTTTCAAACAAGAAAAATATATTTATACACCTCCATAGGTTTCTAAAGTTACGATTCCTGTTTTCCATTACCATTTAAAATCAGTATAACGTTGCAAGCTAATCAAACCAAGGCCCATTTCTTCTCTACAACCATCCACCCACATATTCTCTCTTTTGTCGAAGGGAGGGATGGGAAAAGGGGAGGGAGGGTAACCTGACTCACGACCGAAATTCCAGGAATTCTCCGGGAAATTGAGTTTCCCGTCCCTCGACAACAAATATCGTGAATTTCTCCTTTTGCCTCTCCCGATTATAACCGTCCCGGTCTTTTTGAGCCATTTCTCTTTTCAATGCGCTCTCCTCACCCCCTATCCTCTTCTAAAGAAATCAAACTATGGGTTCTTTTCCGAAAATAGTTTGATATATCAGAGACACAACGCTAGTCTATGATATTTTTTAGAGTAAGGACATCTCTTAGTCTGAGGACAAAACGAACTATGCTTTTTTTCGTTGGCTTCTTTTCACTATTCTTTCGGCACAATATCATATTAAAAGAATAATTTTTAACGCACTTAATCTATGGGTGATTTTTAGAAATTTCACAGCAAATTGCTTGAAACATATTTGAATATGCATGGGATGATTTAAAGATAATAATGCGCTACACATTTTAATTTCATAAATTAGGTTCAACACTACTAGAGCACATACAATTTACTGGACAAAACTAAGGGCAATTTTTCTCCCCCATCTATGGATGCAGACTGATAACTGCAGACTTCCATATTTATATCCTTTCTTTTTAACTAATAAATATTTTTTCTCTTATTTACCATTACAGTGTGATAGCAAAATCATTATCCAATGCTATCATCTGTGCTGCGGATTTACATGGAATGTAAAATGTATTAGAATGTGTGTGTATGTTTAAAGAACATGTGAAAGATCCTCGACTCTTCTCATCTTCCTCTTCCTCTCCCGACATAAATTTATATTTTATCCGCGGCGGGTGTGAAAAGGGAGAGAAAGGTGACTTCTTTTCCACGACGCTAAACACCACTTTTATTCCGTCTTTTGCCCTCCCGCCTTTTCTTCGGGCGTTTAATGGACTGAAAGAGGGGGCGCTGTGCTAATTGAGGCACACGAATTGTTTGACGGTTAAGATAAGTGTGTGTTTTGTCTAAAAACTATATTTGAGTGAATTCTCTGTTTGGTAGTACGTTGCGGGGATTGTGCTTAGTAGGTTGGGTTTAGTTATAATTATGATTTTAAATTTCTGTAAATTGAGAACGACTGGCATGAAAGATGTTGAGTTGTACAGGGGCTCTCGCTGCGCCTTGGAGCAATGGAATATGGTTGGCATAGATAAACAGAGTTATCTAATATTAATGGAATAAGTGCAACAATACATACAAGTTAAATATTCCTTAATAGAATGTTCAATGGTATATATACCCTTTAATTCTATCTGGGTAATTCCATGCAGTTAAACTATCAGCAGATAATCACTAAATGCAAACTTTTAAGAGAAATTCAACTGTGTTGCATACAGAATTCCTTCACTTTTTTATTGCGTATCTATAGAACCACTATAGAAGAGTTATCAATAGAACATCTATAGACGAGTTATTAATAACCCCAACTTTAAAAAAAAGCATACCTATAACCAAACGCACGCCAAAATTAAGCTGACTAGATTTCTTTTAGTGATTAACTTTTCAACTTAAAAATCATCATTACAGTTTCTTAAATCATATATTATTTACGTTGTTTTTGTTTGAATTGAATACAAAAAAAAAACTGAATCTATTTGTGAAATTTTTATGGACAGATACTTAACTAATTTACCAAACTCTTCTGTGAAATGGAATAAGTGTAGTTACTCTATCCAAAATGGAATTACTTGAGTAGATCCATTGTTATAAAAATCATTGATAGAAACCACAAGTATATCAAAGCAATATCTAAAAGAAAAGCAACGATCGCCTCCATCCGATCCCGCAATATTAGGACCTACCCCTGTAAAGGTGGCTTCCGAAATTCTTTGACGTATCCCTTTTCATGGCGTGATCCCGTTTGCGGTGTGGAGGATCGTTAGTAGAACACATAAATCACGTGCTCTCCCTTCCGATGCTTTTTTCCGGAGGATGGGGAGCTCTCGCCATAAAAGACTGTGATTTGTTGGGATTCTATGTGTGCGGAATTTCCCAGTTTCTTCTCGAGCTGTTTATGCTGCTTGAGTCGATTTCTCCCGGATTTTCGATGCAAATGGATTGGAGTAGGAAAGAGGAATTGAATTGGATAATGTGTGTTTTGGCGCTTTAAAAGATGGTGAGATATCAGAGATTGGTAAAATTTATAGACTTAAATGATCCGGAAGTAATTGTATCTCAACGTTATTACCTACTAATTAAAATACATAATATAAAACTAATACATAATATTCCGATGCTTTTTTCCGGAGGATGGGGAGCCCTCGCCATAAAGACTGTTATTTGTTGGGATTCTACGTATGCGGAATTTCCCAGTTTCTTCTTGAGCTATTTATGCTGCTTGAGTCGATTTCTATCGGACTATAGATGCAAATGGATTGGATTAGGAAAGGGGAATTGAATTGGATAATGTGTGACTAGACACTTTATATTATGGTGGAATTTAAGGATTGGTTAAATTGTTTTTTTGGTCTAGACTTGAATGATCTGAAAGTAATTGGATAATAACCAATTGAAATACATAATATGAAGAGCTTATTTTAGTAGTTTAGTAATACGAATTCATTTGATTTTAGTAAAAGGGGCATCGTTTACTACACATCGTTTGTAATGTATTAGGGCACAACGTTAAGTATATTTGTAATCTTTAAGTTATAATGATCAGTAAGTCTGTTCAATAGTACATAAAAAGATAAAATTTTGATTTTAAACTAAAAGAAACAATTTATTCTAAACTATTCTAAACGATAGATATTAAACAAGTTAAATTGTATGAATAAAATTAGATCAATTAAAAAAAGCTGATCTGTACTCCCTACCTCAGTTTACACAAGACCTCTGTACCATTACCCAACATATATCATTTCCAACCCAAACCTATTCATGAAGAAGTTTAAGTAATGAATTTGAAATTCCACAACAATATCTTATAAAAAAAATTAACCAGAGTGGATATCCAAAAAATAAGAAATTAAAACAAAATTACCTTTCGTCAAGCGTATCTAAGCTACAAAATGTGATTCAAAGAAAATTTAGCGAATTGTAATAATATACGTCACATTTTAACTGGTCACTCTTCTGGTTGATTAATTTAAACATCAAAGCAACTTTGTAGAAACATCAATGTAATTAACTCAATCATTCTTCTGGCTGTAATTTAAACTTCAAAGATAACCGGAAAACTCTGCTTAGGGAAGGTAATTGGCAAAACACTAACTTTTAAAATTGTTTTCGATTGCTTGATGGCTTGTGTAATAAGACCTTACGCATTTTGATGCAACGAGAGAAGATTTTCAAAATGTTTAGATTAAATTAAACAAATTCCTTCGCTGATTTTTTTATGTATGGAAGTTAAGTTTGTCAAATGTTTATGGTTTTAACAACGGTTTGTTTGTGTGTGGTTGGTTAATGTTTAAACAAACTAATTTAATAGTTTGTTTGACGAAAAAAATTTAATTGGAAATGAAGTGTTATATAATGATCAGTGAATCGAATAAGGTCATCTGAAATTTAAAGTCTGAACTAGTCGAGCGGCACGCCAATGTTTGATTTTATTTTTATAATTGTAAAACATCTTTAAAAAATTTAAAGTAGAATACTCTAAGGGAATATATATATATTTTCTCTAATGGGGCTGCAACATTGGCGGTCAAGCCTTTGTAGACTCGGGAATAAGGGAATATAAAAACAAACATGCGATAATCTATGACATTTTCAGATTTAAAAAATATAAACGTTTTTGGAATATTCAGTTTTGACGAAGCTATGGAATAGACACTGAAGTATTACTTATGTAATTTTATTCTATTTACTGTGGAAAAATTTGATCATAAATACATTGAATGCCGTTTTATAAACAAGATATATTTTAGAATTAAAATTTTCTATACTTTCTGAGTTATACTAAAGGGGAAAACGAATTTTCAAACTCAAATCAATGATAAATTAAGTGTTAAAGCATATACATTTTTTTAACACTTCAAAAGGTTCCGGAATATCTGTTTAGTATAGTATCCGGAGTATCTGTTAAGTCTGATAGTGAGCACTAAACATTTGATGGATCACGAAACAAAAACTTTACTAAAGCTATTTTCACGAGTTTATACGATTCTTTTTTCAATTTTTGCAAAGCCAAGTCGCATCTTTCCTCTATATGAATAACCTAAGGGCAAACTGAACCATTTTTGTAGCATTCTAGTTGTTGTTCTTGTTGTTGTCGTGTCCGTGATACGCCCAAAAATTAGAGTATTCTAGTATCGGCCCCATAAACTCATGTTTGACAAAAAAGTGTTTATTAGAGGGCTTTAGACATCACATTCTGCATGCTGCATGGACCTTGACGTTTCTTGTCCCTAACCCTTTCAGATCCTATCTGGCAATATCTCAAGTCCTTGGTCCCTGGCGAAATGTCACATCTTTCAGAGTCGCAACAAGATCCTTTCGCAAGTATCAATCTTCAAATGCTAAGAGGGCAGAACATTGGTACGAAAGAAAAATTAACAGAGGATTTTTTTCCTGGAAGTAAGACAACGGAAGGCGCAAGGATAAGAAAAAACTTGGGAGGCAAAACAATGGGAGAGTTGTTCTTTTACTTTGCTTAATAAAGGACGATTGAACGAGAAATATTAAGTATTGTACTGTAAAAAAAAAAATCTTGCAGAACACATAGAGTGGTTACTTTTTACATCACAGTGTTTTAGTAATTGATTTACATTGATGTTTTCACGACAAACAGCATACGCCAATTTCATTTAAACAGACAAGATGGTTGCATCAAATCACTGCTAGTGAAACAAACGTTTTCGCGGACAAATCATTGAAAAACATGCAAGTCAAATATAATCACACACAATTAGAAAAAAAATTAGAGTTTGTGTTCTCATAAGCGAGTATGATTTCTAGATTCAAGGATAATATCGAATTAATGACATGATTTCTATATTTTCCTCGAAGTTCTGAATAATAAGTCCATTTGTAATGAAAAAAATTATCATTTTAAGATGATTTGGTATAAAATATAATTCATGTGTTTAATTCTTAGTACACATTCAACAGTAACAAAACAGAAACCTTTAAGTTCTGTTGAAAACGAATTGCATAGAAGTTTCAAACGTAGCAGCTCATGATCCCTTACGATCATCCAACCATCTCCGTTTATTTTATAAGTTCAGCACAACTGGTGAAGTGTGAAATATCCCATTAGGGGAGTCAATAAATGTAATTTCAACATCTTATGCTGTATAAAAAAAAGAAGCTAAGTCAATTCAACAGTTTGATGAATAGTTCATCACTTTATGCTTGGCGGTTTTCTTCAAAGGTCAAGTAAATGGTTAGGTTATCTATCGAAAACATATTGCCATCATTACTATATTGCCTTTTGAATTGCAAAACCCTATTTCAAATTGAAATTCGTTACTTATGTGGTTTACTACTACTATTTTTATTGTAAGGCTTTACGTTTTTACCAATTCTGTATATTTCTAAGATTTAAAAAAACTTAAGTTTGTTTAAGTTTTTAAACACAATCTTTTGAAATTATTACTAGTTTTAAGCTTTTTTTACATTTTATCTTGGATAAACCGTCAAAACCAGTTAGCATTTATTAATTGTTTTTAATTGCATAATTGCAAAGCAAGTTTTTGGATCAAACACACACATTACTTGTTGAAGTTTTTTTTACAAAAAACACACTGAACTTTAATCAGTCTTACTTTATCAAATTAATGACAAGTAAAAAAAAATTATAATGAGGATTCTTTACTGTATAATTTTCTCAAAAATGCAGTTGCAAAAAAAAACTACAATAAATTAATGGACTAATCAACTATCTTAAGCGTAAATGCAGAGCAACACGGAGACAAAAAATATTTAAACCATTCATTAAAAATGACGCATACCATTAAAAGCAACAAACTTTGGCGACACTCTAAGCAAGTGATTAACTCTTCTGACTCTTTTCTAAAGGCGCCAACACACACAAAAAACTGTTTTGTGTGTGTGTGAATATTACATTATTCTATCAACAAAAATTATGAAGCGGGATAAAAAGCAAGATAAAAACTTCCTTTGCTAAATGTGTGTTGTCAAACATTAATTAAATTGGGATGACATCATTGATCGAACTAACCGTAATAAGGCCGCTTTCAAACTCTTTTATTGCAAAACCATCGTTTATAAGGTGTCAAAACTCCTCACGCGGGTTTCACGATTAGTGGATATGATCGATAGTGCTTTTGGCCACAGACAATGCCTGTGGAAATAATGCTTTTATTTCAGTTATGTTTGTGTTTGCTATATAGATGAACGACGCCTGGGTTTGTCGTACATGATGTTAGTGCAAGATAATTTGAGAGAGCAGTGGTAAGTTGTTTTGAGGTAAATTTTAGAAAAATGTCTAATTTATCAATGTTATATTTAACGCACATGTTCTTTATAAAATTGTCTCCATTATCGAGAAAAGAAATTTGTAGAAAAAGAAAAAGGACACAATTGTTTTATTTGTCTTTCTTTCCTTTCACGATTGTTTTCTTCCTATGGGCGAAATTTTGAAAATTCGTCCTAAAAAACATTATGCAATAAAATTCTATAGGGCGATCTTTTATAAGTATAAGATATACCAAATGAAGTTTTCTCTTACTAAAAGTAGACTCAATCTTATTACAATTTGTATGTTATCCGTGGAAAATTTTATTGCAACCATAAACACACGTAATCTTCAGTTTGCCATAGGCATGTACAATTTTAATAGGAAACATAACTTAAAAAGGATTTTAGCAATGTAACAATCAATCTAGTCAGTAAGACAAATGCTATAAGAAATAGATGAACAGCAAGTTTTGTATAAAGTATGCATAACAAGGAGTATTCGAAGTAACAAATTTTAGAAATTTTATTTACTACAAAATAGGATGCAAAATGATCCATCATACAAACGTATGTCTAATTAATTTTTTTTTAAATAAACTGCGTAGAGAGGATGGTACATTGGAGAAGGTAACGTTATTTCTTTAAATTCATCAAATGGCTTCAATCTAAAAGCTTTCATCTCGATTGAATTGAGATTTCTATTTGGGGCTGATCGTGGCGTGATTCGGGTGATTTGGGAAAATGAAACCAGTTTCCTAATGTTAGACTAGTAGCGGATATGAATAATGTGTAGATTGGAAAGACCTTTCTCTAATTTTTTGGAATACTTATAGCTACTGCAACACATTTTCAGATCTTGTAATAGACATGCTTGTGTTAATATAGAAAAAATCGCCGAAATTTAGAAGTAAATAGTTATTAAATAAGTAGTTTTTATTGTTTTGGGAGCATTATATGTAATTTACAACAAGCAATTTACGTTTTTTATGAATTTATTATGCCCAGTAGTAGATAATTTTTATCAGTAGCTTGTGATATAAAAACTGTTACCATGCTCTTATCTCCGAATAAAATCGCTGTAATTAAATTAAATACAAGCCAAGTGAATGTCATGCTAGCTTTCGTGAATATTTCAAAACCTTCATATTTAAGAGTAGGCCTTTTTTGGAGAAATAATAAGTATAATGTGTAATATTACTGAATACTAAATTTTACTTATGTTTTAGCAAAAATATTACAGATCGCACTGAACATAACTTTTCTTCGCAATACAATAAAAGTATTGAAATTATCAAAATAATTTACCAAATATGTCATAAACCGTAGCCGTTATTACATACTAAAATTTCGAATAATGCATTTTATCGTTTTATACTTGTAGCAACACGCAAATATTAAAATATAGCTGAATAGAATTAAGCTTTAGTTGCTAGAAACAGATTTACAATAGAAATAAGGCACAAAAATAAACTAATAACAATGTGATACATGTATAAGCTAGAAATAAAAAGAAAATGCAATTATTAAATATTCTTAATGTTCTACGTCAAAGCACATTTGTTCCTCTGGAAACATTCATGCATAAAAACAATAACGTATATTTTTAAAAATATTATTAACGGAAATTAATTAAGTATATCATTCAGCTTAAAAAAAAGAGAACTCTAATCTTATTTATATTATAAGGAGTTTCTTTAAAAGCGGCGAATCGTATTATTTCAACAGTCGCAGAAACTAAACAGCATTTCTGAGAAACAGACAAAAATAAACCCTACACAATAAAACGTCATCCATCATACTTAACTAATTAAAATAGTTTTTTCTCAAAAACCTCATAAAAAAACGTCCAAGAGGAAAAACCAGATCCGTCTTAGTTTACACTAATTAATGAAGCTGTATTGCGCGACAACTAGCAAGTCTCAGCCCAAAACTCATAAAAATAGAATCATTAAGCGAGCTAATTAATTTGCAGAACAGCAAGAAGTAGAATTCAATTAAGCAACGTAATTAATAACGACATGAATAAGCTCAACCCTCATTAGTGTGTGATAATTAATAATTTCGATAACACATTTTAAGTGGAACTGCATGTCAGGGATGTTACATGGCGAGGACTTCTATACATTTCTCCAGTTATGGTAGAATGTAGAATATTTTGGCGGACTCGTTGAATTTCTTTGTTTTGCCACAGAGATGGCTTAAAATGAACGTGAACAATTTAGGAAAATTCTTATGTTAAACGTATTAATTACTATTAGAGCTTTTTTACTATTACATAATCCTTTTACCGTTACATAAATAGTATTAAATTTTGTGTTTAAGATTACAGTTTTGAACTAATGTTATATAATTTAATTATCTATCTTTCTTATTAATGCAGTTATTAGTTTATTACTCTTATTTTTCTTCGATTTTATTCGTTTTAAAAATGCAAATATAACACACGTTTTAAGCAGTATTCACGTAGTATTTGCTCTCAGAATTGTGAACTTCCCTTTTAGTTAAAGAAAAATCCGCCCAAAATCTGGGTGTTTATACACTTCCATTAAGTAAGTCTATTTACTCTACATCAGCCAATATTTTAATTTTATAACTTTCATATTTATAAAATTCAATTTTCAATTTTATAACTCCAAAAAAAATAAAAATCTTACCCGCATTGTCTAAAAATAAAAAAAGGAATTATTATTTTAATATAATGTTTGTTGATTGGTAAATATAGCTTATATTAAATTTTGGCCTTGTAGTTGTCAATATCCGCAATAGAAAGGACATAATAAGCAAATCTGCTTCAGTATCGAATACCAATAAAACTTTAATTTACAACGTGAGAACTGTGTCAATATCTCTATTTTAATCCAAGGAAAAACTAATTGGAGACAAAAGGCAACGATAACTTGATAGTTTCTTTGCATTTAAATTGTTGTATAGATTGTTTTCAAAATTGCATTGTATTCTTAAAGTTTAAATTAGTGTGAAAAAGGGTCATGTTAACCATTCTTGCCACGTCCTTGTAGAAGTAATTACATTTAGGTTATTACAGTGTAAATATAGATCAAAGTCAATTACTTGGTTTTTAGGAATGATAATTGAAATCTTTTATACGCATTTCGCATTTATACGCATGTCAATTTATTTTAAACTTAGGTTATAATGCGTTCACAGAGCATTGAAAGTTTGGGAATGCAACCTTTTGTTGAATGATGTCACTGATAAAGTTTTTATTTGTCCTGTTTTCCATTTTTATCCTTGAGTTTTTTTTTATGTTAACAAGTGACACTAAATCAATTTAAGTGAAAATGGTATCTACACTCTCAAAAATGAATGCTCAAAAACGACGAAATTTTCCTTAATTTTGACAATTCCATTACTGGCAAATGCTCCGGGTTTTCGTTTCCTCAAAGTGAGGAAATTTGAATCGTCATTTTTATGAGGGTTTAAATGTCGTCTAATCTAAAGAAATATTTCGTCATTTTTGAGCATGTGAGTACAACAATGATATTCAGTTTCCTCAAAATCAAGATACAGAATCGTGAAATCACGATCGTAAAAGTGAGGATTCGCGTTTACTCAAAAGTCAAGTGATAGTTTGAAGTCATTAAGTCATTAAGTTTGTCATTCAAAAGTCATTAAGTTTGACGAAACAATCCTCAAAATTAACAAAATGAGGCTTGAGGATTCATGAATCGTCAAAAATGAAAGTGTTATTTTTTACAGTGTAGATAATTCTTATATGCGTTCTTAAATAAAAAAAATATTGAAGATCGAAATTAAGAGAAAGGGCTATAACAAAGATATAGAGAGTAATAACTAATATAAATAGCGATAATTATTTTATATTGTGGTAAGAATATTAACTTTGATAATTAATATAAATAAGAATAACCAACATAAATAGTGATTAGGATCATAAATAGTAGTAATAAATATAACGACTGATAATTAATAAAAATGGTGATAGTTAATGTCAAAGACTTAATTTAAATACACTGTTACAAAATTTAGCTATTACAAACTTATTACCATAAAATAAAAACGAATTTTGCAGCATTAAAACGTAATTATAATAGCAGCATATAACGTTTTGTTGCAGTCTTTATTATTGGACTTGTTTAAAATGCATGGCGTATCACATAACACCTGCATGAAATTACATAGCGATAACAAACAATATATTTTTTATCCTTTGAAAAACACTAATATGAATATAAATGTTTTTATGACATGGATATCACAACTGTATGAGAACATGGACATCCTTTGATTAAATTGTATTTTACACTTTTCAAAATAAGTAAATAAATTTAACGCATACAATATTTATTTAACAACTATTTGAATTCTTATTGGACATCTGAGGGATCAGGCGTACATGTGCGTTTAGAGACAGTCGGTGTTTTTTAACGAAACACTTTGTTTAAAAAAATAAATCTAGCCTATTATTTCTATTCGAAATTCAAAGCACTATTGATATTTTCTTAAAATCTGTTTACTGGATGAATAATATTGTAGGAAATATCCAGTAAAGTATTCATCCAGTAAACAGATTTTAAGAAAATATATTCTGTAATTTAAGAATAATATTCTGTAACTTCTTTTTATTCAGTGAAAATTTTAATTTGCGTGTTTGCTTTTAAAAACATTTTGCCCTACAGCCCATTTACCTATTTCCAAAGATTTAAAATGTATAGTCTCCACACTCTGAAAAATGAATGCTCAAAAACGACGAAATTTTCCTTAATTTTGACGATTCCGTTTACTGGGAAATGCTACAAGTTTTCGTTTCCTAAAAGTGAGGAAATTTGAATTGTCATTTTTATGAGGATTTGAATGTCGTCTAATCTAAAGAAATATTTCGTCATTTTTTAGCATGTGAGTACAACAATGAGATTCAGTTTCCTCAAAATCAAGATACAGAATTGTCAAATCACGATCGTAAAAGTGAGGATTCGCGTTTACTCAAAAGTCACGTGACAGTTTGACGAAACGATCTTCAAAATTAACGAAATGAGGCGTGAGGATTCATGAATCGTCAAAAATGAAAGTGTCATTTCTGAGAGTGCAAATGAGACATCGTCTAACAGCAAATTAGGGTCTCAATTTAAACATTGACGCTAAAACCTTCGCATTAATAACCGAGACTCCCAAAACCACCAAACAAAGTGTCCGTTGTCCCACGTCACTCAAAAGAAAGCGACGAAGGGAAAACACACGGGCCAACAATGACGCTTAATGACGGGAAACAAGTGTACAATGTCATATTGAGGAAAGTTTATCTTAATCCCAATCTCCACTGTCACGACATATTTGCCCACGCCATCCCAACACGCTTTTGTGATTTACGTGGGGGTTTTCAACAGCTTCCATCGAAAGGTTGTTTTTGGTGCGGCTTCGTCAACGTAGCGGAAATGTTGCTAATTGTATCACATAGAAGAGAAGTATTGATTTTCTAAAGAGTTGTAATAAATATTATTGAAATGTGTGTAGTTGTGTTGAATGATTGGATAGCATTGATAAAATGTATTTTGTTTTTGCTGTTATATAATTGGCTTAATTGAATAGTTCACTTATGAAAAACAATACATTTAAACTAAAAATCATGTAAAACAATACATTTTTGCTTAACAGTTTCCACCAAAAGTTGTTTTTGGTGCGGCTTCGTCAGCGTAGCGGAAACATTGCTAATTGTATCTAATAGAAGAGAAGTATTGCTTTTGTAAAGAGTTGCATAGTTGTAATAAATATCATTGAATTGCGCTTAATGATTGGATAACATTGTTAAAATGTATTTTGCTTGTTGTTATACAATTGCTTTAATTGAACAGTTCACTTAACATCATGTAAAACAATGCATTTTGCTCAACAGTTTCATCCAAAGATGTTTTTGGTACGGCTTCGTCAACGTAGCGGAAACATTGCTAATTGTATCAAATAGAAGAGAAGTATTGCTTTTCTAAAGAGTTGCGTAGTTGTAATAAATATTATTGAAATGTGTCTAGTTAATTTGAATGATTGGATAACATTGATAAAATGTATTTTTTTTGCTGTTATATAATTGGTTTAATTGAATAGTTCACTTAACATCATGTAAAACAATACTTTTTTGCTCAACCGTTTTCTTCAAAAGTTGTTTATGGTGCGGCTTCGCCAACGTAGCGGAAACATTGCTAATTGTTAAAGCAATCAGAAATGCAAAGCATCTCAAATGAAAGAGAAGTATTGATTTTTATTGGAATTGTTAAGAGTAGCTTAATTGGAATAAATATTATTAAACTGCTTCTAGTTGCTTTAAATTATTGGATAACATTGATAAAATGTATTTTGTTTGCTGTCATATAATTGAATCGTACACTAAACATCATTGAAAACAATGTTTTCCTTCGATACTTAACAAAAAGGTTCATACTGAATTCTCGACTGCACCGGGCACCCTAAAACTAACAGTTATTTTTAAGTCTTTAGTACTAATGACAGAAGTTATAATATAGTACATTATTCATTATACCAATCTATTCATACTATTAATTACAATACCACCCATTAGTGCTTATAAAATTTATTAAAATGTCTTCTTTTTAAATTATTTCATTAACCCTACAAAATATTTTCACTATCAGTATTTTCAAATAATTTTATAAATATTTTGTAATACTGTAAATTTAATAAATTATGTTATTCACGCGGTATAATCCTTGAAATTTCAAAATGTATCGTTTCACATGAACATTCGAAAAGGTCATTTTGTATAAGTTAAAATATATACTTATAGTAATTGTTATAAAAAATAATAAAAGAATATATGTGGTTTTAATAAAAATCTATATAAATTTTTTAACGCACCTTCACACCATCTTAAAAAAGTTTAAATAAACTTGATCGTTTTAAAATTAGTCATATACAAAAAAAATCAGTATAAAATTTCATCTAAGTTCCTACTTTTTCCGATAAATTATCAATAGCAAGTCAAAATCTTTAACAAACAATTTATACTAAGTTGCATCCGTCTAAAGATGTCGTAACACCACTCTTTGACGCCAACGGTGCATCAAAGAGCAACAATAATGAATTATTAACAAAAACGTTCTATAATTTTTAAAAAATGCTAATTTCCCTATGAATTCCCTTGTTTTTCAAAGCAAAAGAAATTTTTTAACAAAAATATTTAAAAGCTATTGAATTTATGAATTCTAATAAAGTGTTTTTACTGTCTCATTGAGGCAGTTTTCTATAATCCTGTTTTCCGATCAACTACAAGTTTTTAAAGACCATAAAAAAGAGACTTATTTAATTTTTAAATCTCAAATTTACAGCAGATTATAATTTACATGTCTATTTTCCCGAATATCTGTAATCTTTTTTTCCCCAGTATTATATGGTAACTTTCTAAACATTTTTATTGCTAAAGATATACTTAGAAGATGCTTAAGGACGAACGAATTTGATCTCCAATTTCGTTTTGGTACAGTTCGAATGTTTTTCGAAGCAATTTCTATTTTGTTGTCTCCTTTTCTGTATATTTCTTTGAAATGACTTCTTCTACTGAAGCACATAATTATAGGTTTTTCAGAAATAACTCAGTCCTTATAAAAATCGTTCGTGCATTACCTTCATGCGGATAGAAGTCTGTAAACCGATTAGTGATGCATCTTAAACTTTCTTCAAATAAACACAAACGATCATATCATGAGAGCCATACATCAAGAAGTTATATTCGACAATATGTGTTTCAAAATTTGATAAATTTGTGGTAAACTTTCAAAAAGCACAACTGAGAAAATGTTTAGAGCAATACATCGAAAAGTTATTCGACAACATGCACTTGAAATTTTGATAATTTTGGAAAATTTTCTCATGATCACAATCGAGCCAATCTGCAAAGCCTTTCATCAAAAAGTTATTGGACACAATGGCATTCGGAATTTTAATTCATTTGCCGTATTTTTTAATGCCTACAGCCTCTCTCTTGACCAGAGTCATTACACTCTCAGAAATAACATTTTCATTTTTGACGATTCATGAATCCTCAAGCCTCGTTTCTTTAATTTTGAGGATTGTTTCGTCAAACTATCACGTGACTTTTGAATAAACCCGAATCCTCACTTTTACGATCGTGATTTGACGATTCTGTATCTTGATTTTGAGGAAACTGAATCTCATTGTTGTACTCACATGCTCAAAAATGACGAAATATTTCTTTAGATTAGACGACATTCAAATCCTCATAAAAATGATGATTCAAATTTCCTCACTTTGAGGAAAAGAAAACTCGGAGCATTTTCCAGTAACGGAATCGTCAAAATTAAGGAAAATTTCGTCGATTTTGAGTATTCGTTTCTGAGAGTGTAGATAAAGATGTATATAGCCAATATCCATTTCAAGGAATTCGGTTTGTTTTTAATTATGCTTGGATCAAATAAAACCATTGCACCATGTTAAAAGGAAAACTTAAGTCTTGTTTTCACTGATAGTTTATAAAGTTCCGTTTGATCAATTTTGGTTAAAATGCCATTCATTACTTTGTTTTAAAGCCATTCTTGATAATTAGCGGGAAGTAATTTTTAAAGGTACATATCATCTGAAATTTAAATGTTTAATTAATTATTTTGAACTTTATTTGTATTGAATTATCCAGCAAGGTTTTCTACAAATGATGATATATTTGAATTGAACTTTTGAAGTATAGACTTATACATATATCAAATGAATGTGTATTGTTAATTAATTTTTTTATTCCCACTTGGATTTCTCTCTCTTTTCCCAAGAAAATGCTAAGTAGATTTGAAAATCAATTATTTAATACTATTGTCCAATTTAATTAGACTAAAACAAATTTATATATAGTTTTTAACAAATTAAATACTTATTTAGGAACATAACATTCTTCTTCTAAAACATATGGAAATTTAATTTTTATGCGTACTTATAAAAAATCCATTAAACAATACTTTTGTTAAATAAATATTTCTATAATTGGTAAAGTTTTTTTTAAATAGCGAAACAAAAAATTAAGTGTCATAAACTATTAATGTTTTTACTTATCAAAAGTATTGCTTAATGAGGTGACTAAATATTTAAATATAAAAAAAATAAACAAGACCAATTTTTTAATAATGAAAAAATATTAATTATACATATTTTATTATCCTAAAAGTCCCTATCTGTTGTTGCGCACGAAGTAATTATTTGAAGTAAAACATTGAAGAAGAAAAAATAAGATCTACATAAAAAGAGGTGTGATTTCAATAAAAATGCTACCATGTAGAGACTTAAAATATTTTAATATTTGAATTCTGCGAGTCAAGTTTGTTATATATCAAACTACTATAAGGTACAATAAAACTATAACTATTGAAATGAGTTATTTGATGATGATTATACCTTGATATTATTAATTTAAAAAGTCAGAAAAACTTGTAAAAGTTTTTTTTCTATCCATTGAAAAAAGCATACTATAATTTCAATGTGGTCTCTTCTCTTGTACCTCATGTAAAAACCTCATAAGTAATAAAACTTTGTAATTTCTTCACAAGGTGGAATTGTAGCAGTTGCAAAGCAAAATAATAAATATTTGCATTAAAAATTAATAGTTTTACTTTGAGTAAGTTTTACAAAATAAAAATACAAAATACATTTGAGTCTCTAGTTTTGCAAGTATTAAAAAGGATATATTTGTATTTTAAAAATGTTTTTTATTTAATTGTATCAAAAAATAAAGCTTAATTGGCAATGTGTTTTAAACTTTATATATTAGATTCGGATGGATTGAAAAGTTTTGCTAAATAATAACAAGCACACGAATGTTTCTTTTGTCCACATTTGCCTATTTTTTTGTACTGGGTTTTTAAGATTTTTAGGCACAATGATGGGCATTTGGGCATTATGGCAATCGATATCTGCGATATAGAATATTGTGGATCGTTGGGCATCAAGTATCAGTTTATAAACGACAAGAAATAAAAATAACAAGATACACTCTCAGAAATAACACTTTCACTTTTGACGATTCGTGAATCCTGAAGCCTCATTTCGTTAATTTTGAGGATTGTTTCGTCAAACTATCACGTGACTTTTGAGAAAACGCGAGTCCTCACTTTTACGATCGTGATTTGACGGAACGAAAAACTTTGAGGAAACGAAAACTCGGAGCATTTGCCAGTAACGTAATCGTCAAAATTAAGGAAAATTTTGTCGTTTTTGAGCATTCATTTTTTAGAGTGTAAATAATTCACAAAAAAATTGACAAATATAGATTCGCCTTTTTAGTTTAAGTTCATTTAAGAAAAATTATACATGGTGGAATTTTTTAACTATTATTATTTCCACACTTAGTGATCAAACTGACACAAAGGATAAGTCATCAGTGTTCCGTTCACAGAGGCCCCCGCACAGACTAATATTACTTTGTAAAAGGTTTACCTCGGTTACAGTTTTTTTTTTAAATTCTTTGGTGTTCAAAAAGTGCATTTGTTACTAACTTTTATTTCAAATAGGATGCATGATGAAAATAAAAATAGATACACGTTGATTCGTCAACAATAAACAATTATAAACAAAACTGAAAAATAATTCGTCATTGGGATTTATTTTTTTGTATTTAAGTACTAAATAAATTATATAATATGTATATCTATAATGATGATAGATGATATGAAATATAATAACATGAAAAATATTGGAAGTATTGCTTTCCTTATGATTCATGAAATTTCGTTTTCCTTTTATTTATTGACTATATTTCGTATTATTCCTAATGTAAGTTTAATCCAGAATTATATAAACATGTATAAATTATTTACAGCGGTATATAAAAGTTATCAATCCAGTCACACTTTTAAAGCAAAGGAGCGACTTTAACGCAGTCTGAGTTAATTTTTACTCCTTTTGTTGTCGAAAATGCACTTCCCCTTTTGGAGTGGATTTCACTCTTTTGTTTTGCTAAACCTCCAACAATCTTAACAACAAACGAGCGATTTTAAGGCGATTAAGAACAATTACGAGCAATTTATGAGTTATTTTCACTCCTTTCCAGTGTCGAAAATGCACTTCTCCTATATGAGTGGATTTCACTCTTTTGTTTTAAGTGTAATATGTATCAAACGAGTTTTTGATAAATGTTTTGCTAGATAAAGTGGTAAATGGAAAATTAGTAATGCATGATTTCTACGCGAACCTGTAAGTACATTTAATTGAAAAAGTTAAAAATTGAAAAAATGGAATTTTGATTTGCAGTATTATACAGAATTTTCTGTTTGGTTATCTGTCATAATTGAATTCAATACGTCGCATTGCTCAGACATTCAGTATGTATTTTCAAAAAAGGTGCAATTTTCTATTGAAAAAGTTATTGAAAACTAAAACATATATTTAAGCATAAAAGTATAAAATGAGATGTAAGGATGAAGTGTAAGGATGAGATGTAATATAAAAAAGCTAATAGCAAAAGTATAGTTATTTTGTCTTAAATGGACATATTTTACAAAGATTGTTTATAGCCCGTGTCCCAAGTTTTTGAAGTTCAGAAAAGTTTGATACGGAAGTATGGAAGCGTAAATATTTTCTGACAAATTAACAATTTTGACCCTGGACCCTTGTCCATACTCTTTCTTCCTTTTAAACAATATAAACATATGCGGTTGCGTTGTTAAATCTTATGATCAAGCTACATTGTACAATCACTTCAAAGTTATGAATTTATATGTATAGTAATATCATTGATATTCGGAATGTGTCCGTAAATGAAATAATATGAAAATGATGAAATCGTATATTTGAAGGATAAAATTTTTTCTAAAACCCTCAGTTTTTGAAAAAGAAGGGCACTATTGGTTAATGAATTGCAAGCATTGTAAGCAGGGCCTGCTCTTCCATAAGGCATGTTAGGCCCGGGTCTAGGGCTCCTATATTTTAGTGGCACCCAAAATTTCAGTTTCTATTATGCTAAATGCTGTAAATCCCCAAATATCAGTAAACTACAAAAAATTCGGATAGTCCACTTTGTTTTTTGCTCAATTTTAAGTGAGTAATAGACCTAACGTTATTGTTTTGATCGGTGTTTGTAAGGCAGCCTATAAAATTGTAGCAAAAATTTTATACATAGGTCATATAGCACCATCATTATTGGAAATCATACATAAAATTTTCCGTAAAGGGGCCCCCAAAATAGGTTGGGCCTATAGTCTGAGATTTCCTAGAGCAGGCCCTGATTGTAAGACAAAACACTAAACTAATCCAAATTAGTCAAAAACTAACTCACCGCTGGCCTTTTCATTGGCCTCGAGTCCCTCGAACGCCTTGCTGGTCATCTCGAACAGCGCGTCGAGCGGCGACGCGTTAGGGTTAGCAACCGCCGGGCTCTCGGGCGAGTCCGACCGCTCTGACCGCGAGTCATCGTCGGCGGACCGCGGCCTCCGTCTCGATCCCCCCGTCGAAGAGGAGTCCAGGTCCCACGGCCGGACTATGCCGACGCCCGCCCCGACCGACGCCGGCTTGTGGCTCAGAATGTCTTTGATGAAGAATGAAGAGAGGGGCTTGTTGGTGGTGCTGGAGCTATTGCTGGGTGGTGCCGGGGCTGGTACCACGGCAGCCCCAGGACGGGCCATGCACAGTTTCTTGATGGGCTTGAAGTATTCGTCCTCCTCCTGATCGGACGAGTGGCCGCCGACGCTGGTCACGTCGATGTCCTCGTCTTCTTCCATGTCGTAGTCTTTTTCGGAAGAGACGAGGGCCAGGGGGGAGGTCATTTTCTCCGAGGAGGACTGAGATTCGGAGTCGGTGTGGGTGGACATTGTTCGGTTGTTGTTGTTGATAGGAACTTTGGTTGAAGGAATTGGATGAGAGTTCGTTGTTGTTGTTTTAGTTGAGTCTAAAATGGCATCGATGAGATTGAGTTGTGAAGAACACCGATTGGTTTGGTTGGTTACAGCATCTCATTGGAAATGATGGATGTCTTCCATCTGTTCGGGTGCTCTTGAAGGATGCTAAGTGTAGCCATGAGATTCCATCACAGTCTTCAAAAGCAGAACAGGATCAACTATTCACAACAGTAAAAACTGCAAATTTCCAAATTTTAGGATAATTATGTCTCAATGCTGTCCAGTAGTATCACTGACCATCAAAACAAACAGTCGATGATGCGTGGGAGCAAGCTCAATCAAGAACAGAACTCCAAGACGACCGACCTCTTCGAACAGTGGCTCGGCAAAAACAACAATCCTTCCTCACCTAAACCCGCCTGTGACGCGTCACACCACAAAACCAGATGAAATATGGCGTTTAAACGCCGCTTGAAACCGACGCGGCGGACGTCCAAAGCTAGTGAGAGAACCAGTCTCCTCGAACCGAGAGAGCAAAGAAAGCTGTTACCCTGGTTAGTCACATAATCACTCAGTCACTCAAAGAGGCTAACTGGGGTTTGACGGTAGTGGGACCGCCCCAGATACTCGATCCAGCCCACAGAACAGTAGGCTCCGCCCTGAATTTTAGAAATCAGCCAATGGAAAACCGCAAGTTTAATGATAGACGTTGGGATCAAAGAAGCCGATAAAAATAGGCGGGGTCTGAGTTTTCAGTGCTGAAATGGAGCCAACGCATGCGTATGGTTGCACAAGAGGAGTCATTTTCTTGGTTTCACAAAATTGTATAAAACACACAACTGGTTTTGTTTAATTAATCAATTAAAAAGTATAAAATGTAGTAAATGCTTGTGCAGGAATATGAATGTAACTACTTTTGCACAAATTGTCTTATAATTAGCCAAAAGTGTACTCATTAATATGGTTATGATTAAAAGAACGTAAACAAATAATTAATTGGTTTTTATTCAAAAATTATTACTTACAATTGTATCAAAACAAATAAAAATCAGTGATGAGGTGCCTTGACGAGAAAAGCAGTCTTTGAACTTTGAAAAATTAGGGGTTGCAGATAATGCAAGCGGGTGACATCCTGTTTACGTGTGGTGGAAAAAAAATTCTTTAAGGTGTGTAATTTGAGGTTCTCGCTGAAATGAGGTGAGGCTCCAGGTGATGACAAAGCTTTCAGAAGGTTATTAGCAGAATTAATTATCTCTTTTTAATTGAGGATGAAACAAGCGTTGATTAAAAAATGTTTTTAAATCTGGTTCGCAATTAAAGAACGTAAAAATGTTAACGAGGTGCCTTTAACAATTATTTTAAATTTTACTTGAGTTCGCTGTGGAATCTGCTAATCGGTTTTTATACAGTTTTCTGCAACTATTTGGGAATTTTAAGTGGTAAATTTGAGAGTGAGTTTCAATAATATTTTCTTAATCTTAACAGATGATTTTTTTAATGATAACTTGAAACTGTAGACAGAATATGTTCTAAATAATTAAATCAAATTAAATGTTTTGTTTAAATTTATTAACTTATTTCCCATTCATAAGATTCAAGTTGACTTTATTGTTTTAAAGCCACCTGGACAATTTATATAAAAAATGTAATATACATTCTATACTTATTTGGATAATACATATCTTGGAAAATTGTACACGCATAACAATTTCCATACTAGAAATTTTAAGTGGAATTGAAATATTTTTGTATCTATTTTTTTAAATTTAAAGTGTGGCCAATTAAATTTGATATAAACCTATCCTACTTTTCCTCTTTATTAAAAATCATTTAGTTTTAGATGGGGGTATTTAGATAAATATAAATTCAAGGTGTATTCACATTTAGATCGCAAAACAATGCAGAGAGTACGAACAAGAATAGGATGGCGTAACTTTAACATGAACAAATGAGTAAAATTAAATGGGTGTAAAAAGCATCATAGTTTTCAAATATGCATTGGATAGAGAAAATAAGGTTGACTTGAGTTAAATATGTACAAACATAAATGAATGCTGTGTTTGGCACATATTTGAGCACAAATGTTATGTGGAAGAATCAGTTTGTGACAGATTCTGTTACAAACATACTTGTTTAAAATATAAAAATCTGTTCAAGAGATACATTTCGATACTAAAAAAAACATATCACACCTAAAAGCTTGGTTTTTTTCAATCTGATGATAGGGTACATTACAAGACATTTTTTCATCAAAACTTATAGTAAATTTCCCCAATGCCTCTCATTTCAAAAGCTTTTTCCGAACTTTTTCCGCCTAGCAGAAAAAAAAGTTAAATAAAATATCAAGGAGAGAGAGAAAAAAATTGGCAGCTGATAATAACTGATTGAGACATTATCCAAAAAGCGGCTCCATCATATTACAAAGTATATATCCTTACTTTACACTTTGGGCATAAACGCTACACGAAACTGAAATTACGACCATTCTCGACTTACCTGCCTTTCTAATGTGCTATAATAAACTGTGCCTAAATAATTACCTTGGCCGGTCAGTCCATTCTATTCAATTCCGCCTGCGGGCCTAACGAAGATAAATGGGATTGTTGGAGGGGGGTTTCGATTTGGGACCTCTTGTTATACGTTACCTTACAGCTGCTACTGTTGCGGATGGGGATGAGATGCATTTGGGTTTTTAAAAAAAATCCTGTTATTGAAAAATATATATGAGAGAAATTGGAAGGGCATAGTAATTTTTGTTTTTAGGGTTTTCTTCAGGAAGGAATGAAAAAAAATAAAGTGATTTTAACGTTTTAAAATATTTTTTTAGATATCTGAAAATTTCGCAAAACCGGATTTTAAAAAGCTCAAGCTTAAACTCATTGTATACTCTATGGCGTTGCTTACCAAAATATTTTTTTATTTACAATATTTCTTCAAAATAAAATTAGTCTGAAAATCTTTTCCTGTTAAGGTTAATTTGACAGTCGATACTTTATATCTTCATTAAAAGAGAAGTATTAATGTTATAGAACATTTTGCAGTAACGTTTTTTTACATCAGAGTGTTGTAATGTTTGTTTTACAGCAATTTATGTTTTCTAATAGTGTTTAAGCAGAGAAGATGGGTGCAACGATCCAATCAGTGCCAGTGAAACAAAAGTTTTCACCGGTACCATGTGATGGTAAACTAGAGGGAATTTTTCGCAATGCTTCTACCAATTAGGTTGTCATAGAAATTGAAGAACATAGTGTTCTTGCCTTGCAATTAAATTTTCCGCTTACATCATAAACGTCAGTTTGAGAATGTTTAATGGGATGTTAATGGTTTTATTTTAACTGAAATTTGTCCTATAGATACAAAAGCTAAATTGTTGTGCAGCTAAATTTTTGCACGAGACTTACAACTAGTTACCATTCATTACCAAGCTTTATTTAAAACAAACACTTTAATATCAATAATTTTAACATAAAAAAAACCTAGGACATTTTTTGACCTTCCAATCATATTTTATAAAGTTAAAGGAGTCATACAAATTTCGATGAATCATCCCAACCAACTCTCACTAACTATCCACAGTGACTCCATTCAAACCTAACACCTTCTTTATCCAACAATACTATAAAATACCATAAATCGTTCAAAAACCCACAGGTCACCCCTCGCTTCCTTTCAGAACCGCGCAAAGCGATGAAAGGACATAGGGACCACACAGCCATCAAGGCATTGAAAGGGAACAAGCACACATTGTTAGGGATATATAGTATAGAGTACGAGAAGTCTATTACCTTTTATGCGTGGTCTACCGCGTTGACAACGTCGCTCTTTATCGGTGGAAGTCGAGGCTTTATATTATTAGGCGGTTAATGGGCCGTGGGGCTGTCAGGAGTTATGCTCTAAGGGCCCTTATGGGTTGCTTGCACTTTTTAAGATTTGTACTTTACACTCTCAGAAATAACACTTTCATTTTTGACGATTCATGAATCCTCAAGCCTCATTTCGTTAATTTTGAGGATTGTTTCGTCAAACTATCACGTGACTTTTGAGTAAACGCGAATCCTCACTTTTACGATCGTGGTTTGACAATTCTGTATCTTGATTTTGAGGTAACTGAATCTCATTGTTGTACTCACATGCTCAAAAATGACGAAATATTTCTTTAGATTGGACGACATTCAAATCCTCATAAAAATGACGATTCAAATTTCCTCACTTTGAGGAAATGAAAACTCGGAGTATTTGCCAGTAATGGAATCGTCAAAATTAAGGAAAATTTCGTCGTTTTTGAGCATTCATTTTTAAATGTGCAGACGCGTTTACAGAAGCCATCGAATCCATGGATTGAAGAGCAAACTCAGCAATTGTTCCCTCTTGTGGATTTTCTCCCAGACAGAACCGGAATTGCAGGGTTCATTGGGGGTTTCGCAAAGCCTCCAATGAAGGAGGTGTTTGATGTTCAATACCATGGATTCCGCCACAGACTATCATTTTGGTTAGAAATCCTGATTGACCTCTTTTTCCCATACTGGGGATTTTGGCATTCCATGGATCATTGGCTCATGTAAAAGCACCTATTATGTCTTTGGGGATTTGGGAGTTAACATGATAAACTTAAAAGCAATTTTTGATGAAGATCGTTTAATGATTGTCTTATTCCAGTCACTTTTCAAGAATTTTTAGTTGAAATTCAATTTATTTTTAGTTGATTAGCACAACTGTCAGTGCAATTGTCAATTTAAATCTCTCCGAGTCATTAAAGTCGTATTTATTCATTATAGAAAAATGTATATTTTTAGTGGTAGTATTATATACATATATTGTTTTGCGACTTTTCTTTCAGACATTTGGATGGATAGAAAACTTTAGAGCATATTTTTACTTTTGCTAATTATTATTTTTTTAAAAAAAAATAGCTTTTAAGCTATGAATGACTTCTTAGCTTTTATCATATGAATGGTATTGGAAATTAAGGTATTTTAAATCATGGCACAAAAAATCCTTTACTTAACTGACCTTTGCAAACTTCATTTTTTATGATAATTTCACAAAAAAAACCTTCGAAACACAATACCGCCATCACACCTATCTCTCATATCAAATCCCCTAGGAAAAAAACCATCTCTTTTATAACCAGTAAAATATCCCATCTATTAACCGGAACATAAAAAAAGCCAAATTCTTTAAACAGACATTGCTCATCTGGAACCTGTTCCTGGCTAGCCGTAAACTGCCTTTATTTATTTCTTCTTAGACAAAACTCGGTGACTGAGGTCCTCTTCTTTTGCGGTTTTCTCCCTCTCGCTCTCGAGAGGTGTAAAAAAGAGCGCGGCGTGAACGGACAATTTGAAACTCGCCTTTGATGTTGCCGACTTGCGTTCTGCCTCTTCCATTCAAGAGCATCGGACGAAGGGCGCTATGCCATTCCTAGTACCTAGGATTTTACTCGGCCACATTTTTTGGCAAGGACGATAAATTGTATTTAATTTTGGATGGTTAAACATTTTAGATAATCAAGTGATTGTTTTATGAAATTTGCCTCCATTCTATCGGAATATTTTTTATTTATCATCAAATGAAACAATTTTGATCCAAGCTTATTTCAGCAGGGTTTTTTTAAAATTATTTTAATCAATAAGGTTAGTAATGTGACAATCAGATATTTCAATGTCTTGAAAGGGATAAGAATGAATTAGGGATGTAGAAGGTAAGTATAGATGGTAGTTTCATTTTAGGTTGCTTAGAATTAAATTGTTAAGTATATTGTTTGAATAATAATTTCTTTTAACAAATCTAACTTTTGAATTCGTCTGTAAAGAAATTTTAAAAACTTTCATAAACTTACTGCATTAAATGCCTTACACTGTATGAACAAAAAAAAAACCTTCTCTAAAATGTATCATCACAGTGTCATGAAAACATAAATTTGCTGCGAAACAAACATTACATCGCTGTAACGTAAAAATAACCGCAAAACGTGCTGTAATTTTACAGAAATTTTTAAAGGCATACCCTTCAATAATAGTAAAATTAAAGACTTTCCAAACGCTTTGAAGCCAAATGAAGGGTTAAAAATAAACATAAACCTCAGCTTTGATGATTCGGTTGTCATGTCCATGAAGTTTTAAGTTGGGTTTGGCATGTTTGCGGACCAGGAGTGAAATAGTAGCCAATGAAAAAGGGATACCCGCTTTGTTATTGCTTTTTTATTGACGGGAGAATAGCTATCAGGACTGTTTTTAAGACTGATGCTTTTTTTTCCCTCCTCAATCTCCTACGCTTTTTATCCTCAGTACATACCATCGTAAAAAGTGCAATCAAAAAGAAATGAAATTCATTCAATAATAATCATAACTGATAATAAACTCTTTTATTTTATGTTTTTCTCATTTATTTTCTAATTATTACTTGGAACTCTTTTTAAAATAAATCAATATATAAAACGAAAATCTAAAGTGTAAAGGTTCAACATATTTAAAAAAACTTTTTTTAAAAATTTTCGAAGACAAAAAAATCAGAAAAAAAAATTTAACACACAGATTTATTGGGTAGCTTTAAAGGTGAATAATCATCGATACAAGATATTTTGAATGAATTATACATTGTTTTAAAAAAAGTATTTTTTCTTGCATTCCAACCATAAGAATTTTCACGAGGAGAAAAAAAAGTAAATTATTTCAGTTTGCTTTCCTTGTTAAACATGACGTGTTAAACTAAATCTTTTTAATGATATCCATTTCTATTCATAAAGTATCGTATCCATTGCACCGCTCATTCCCTTATGACTTTTAAACAATTTAACAAGAAGTACCAAATTAACCCCTGTCGCCGGTCCATTTCCTTCACCTCTTTCAAAAAGGGACCCCGCAGAACGATCGAACCTTGGGGAAACCCCGTTCCGGGTCCCATCACCAGCCCATCAGTCTTTCCATACCTCCCACCCACGGACCCTTTGTCGGCATCCGTTTCGTTTTATTAACCCCAAAGGGGTCGACCCGCAACAAATTAGAGAACTGGATAGGGATGGACAAGAAGGAAATCCCTTGGTCTTTTACTCACCTGGTGTAATGATCATGAAGTGGTGCTACCATTTCTTTGAAAGGATTTTGAATTTCTTCTTTGAAATGATTTTGAATTTCTTCTTTAAAATGATTTTGAATTGTTTTTTTTTATCATCAAATCAAACCACCACATTTTTAATCACCAAATCATTGGTGACAATACGATTTCCAAATCCTTGATCAAACAGTTTACCTTTCATCAATAATGCAGTAAAATGCAGCGGCTGTTTATGTTTAGAATCTATCGGAGAATTACCATATGTACAATATTAACCAAATAACAATTCAAAATCATTTCAAAGAACAAGTTGCTTTATTTTCTAACAATTACACTAGGTGAAAAAATATACCAACGTAATTTCTTCCTGCTCATCCCTATCCAGTTTTCAAATTTGTTGTGGATCGCTAGTAGTTGCCATTTTGACATTTAGAATGCATTGGGGAATTTTCTACTTACACTACAAAGTTACTATGCAGTATATAACAAATTATTATCAATATCAACATCAATGCTTATCAATACGTTAACTTTGAGGTGATTCAAATTTTAAAATATTTTTACACTTTTTTTTTAATTTGGTTTCACACTTGTCCTTTAAAAAATCGAGACAAATTAAATATAATATTTTATACTAATTCTACCAAAACCACGGAAATAGAGGGTAAGTGTTCTCTAAATGTCCTTCCCCCGTATCCATACCGTTGCCTGTCGCCGTCGGCAACAAGCATCCGGTCGGCCACAGACGGACGGACAGACAGACGACACGGTCGCTAACGACCACAACGTCGTAATTAATTTCCCATTAATCGTTGTTGTTTGTAATTAATAACTGGATTTATGTTATTTAGTATGGGCCGTGTACAAGGCGTGATTAGAAGTGGATTAAAGAGGGTTTCAAGTGGTTTTTGATGAGGTTTTAGTTATGTTTTCTTTACGAAAAGGATTTATTATTATTTTGTGATGGAGTTTTTTTTTTATTGAGTTAGTTCTTCTAGTAAAAGAACATTCGATTATTGTATCTCGAACATCTTTCGCGTGGAAAATTTTGTAGCATCTTCAAAAATCGGCAATCGATTTTTTTTTTTTGTAATTACATAAAACGTATTAAAACGTGTACACTTGGTTAATATAAAAAATGAACATTAAATTTTATCCCTAAAATTATTTTGGTCAGAAAAATAAAAAAAGTAAAATTCCATACATTGATATTCCAAGAGCTCATTATTTTTTTAAATAAAAATTTTATTTACCTTTCGTTTAATGGAGTCATTTGGTTTATTGGAGCAAAATGCACTGGATCCGATATGATTCGTATAAATATTAGGTTCTTATATCCCTAAGAAATGTGAAAATATAAAAAAATAAATTGCAAAGTGGTTTTTTTTCTCCTTTTGTCTAATCCATATGCATTTCGTCGCTGCATGGGTTAGAGTAGACAAACTGACCCTTTTTCTGAGCACAAATGAAAGCATTGTACTCTTTTTCACTGTTCTATAAATTAAATTCTGCAAATTTTTAGTTAAAATTTTTGAAAATCTTGAAAAAAATGTCGTGTTAAGTATTCAAAAGTAACCTAATATCTATAATGTTACAGCAAGGCCAAAGTTAGTAATATACTAGTAGATTAAATTATATTTTTTGTATTGATAAAATCAAAAAAAATTATTAATAAAAAATTGACTTTTAGTGTTATTTTTATTACGGTAATAATTGAAGGTTAAGTTAGAAATTTATGTTTGATTTCTATTTTGATTAAATTTACATTAATACAATTTACATCTATACAATTAATAGAATTCTGCAACCACCTAAACCTAATGAAGCGTTATAAATATCTAAAATATCATTATTTCATCATCGTATCTTGAAATCGAAATCTTTCATTGTTTACTTAAACGAAAATAGTTAAGTTTGGTTTCTATATTAGCAGGCAATCATTGTGAAGTGGATATTTTAATTACCTATTATCCACAGATATTGCTGAATTCAACAGCGTTATGCATCCTGTTCAAACAATGATATGATGAGTGATGATGTATGCAATTGTGTGCCAAAACAATAAGATATGTGTAAGTTCTATTTTATTTAAAACATAGATGATTTAATAATGTGAAATGCAATCTTTAGCAGGTTTTAAAATGGGAATTCTTTATGCAAGGGAATTTAAATTATACGGATGTCATTTGAACAAAATTAGTAATTGTTTTATGAGAATTAAGGTTTAAAAAATTTTATCATTATATTTTTCTTACCTATATTATTTTTATTTAGTATTTATAAGTACCGTTTGATTTTAAAATCAAACTGTGAGAGTTATCTGGAAAAAAAATAAAATTTAAACATGTCTGTTAAATCAGTACTTTGTACTTTGTATCAGTACTTTGAGTACTTTGTCGTAGATTTTTGAAAGAAAAGAACCTCATAGCTAAGTAAGATAAGCTAAAAATCATATGATAAAATCTTAGAATGTACTACAACCCTTTTTCTTCCGAATACAATACAAAACATTTTACTAAAAGGAAGGAATAACAAATGGAAATTCCTTTCACCTAATTTCAAACTCTTAAAAAGGAGAATAATTTAAATAGTATTTTATGATTTTAATCTTTTTTAAGACGTTCCAAAACAATGGCCCAACATTCTGAAGCCGGTATACAATTGTTTTGTTGTGTAGGGGAAGGTGGGTTCCCTTGGACCTATTTTGACTTTTCAATTTTTAATTTCTTAACTACTTGCAAAAAGTGAATAAAAATATTTTTACTAAATACTTTATGTTGTTATATACAACATATATTTATTTTAACATGTTATTTAAATGATTTCAACTATTAAAAAAATAAATACAGAACAATGTAATTAGGACCAAGGTACACCACCGGTGGTGTACCTTGGTCCAACCGGTAGTGTACCTTGGACCAATTATTAACAGATAGAGAGACTCGATTTACAGTCCTAAAACTAATATTTTTTAGCCACATAAAATTCAAAAATACATTTTACAACCTACTCTTATTTCTAGCCAAGATTGTAGTAATTGGTTATGTTAGGTCAATTGGCTTAGTAAGGGGTTTTATTGCCTTAGTTTTTTTTAGTGCCCTTTTGGCTTTTTCAGCTGTAATGCGATCTTTCTCATGTGTATCCGTTAAAATGCAGCATAAAATTGAACTGTCATTTCATGCCATAGAAAAACATTTGGCTATCTTTATGTCATAAATTTGAAAAAACAACTCAAATATTTTCCAATATGTTTATACAACTAGGCCTAAACGTAAAAAGAATGCTCTGCTTAGATATTTATTATAAAAGACATATTTTTAGATGTGCATTCAATATGGTTAAAATTTTATGGGCCTACCATAAATCTAAATAAGTAACTCAGAAAAATTATTTATCACACCATATAAACATTTCTTACAAATTTCCATTCTACATAGTTTTACAAATCAGGGTTGCATATTAATAGCTTAAAATACTTAATTTTTCAAAGGAAAAAATTTACTTGAATTTTCTAAAGGGTTTTCAACAATGTGAAGCACATAAGACCTATAGTAGTGTACCTTGGACCAGTCCAAGGTACACCACTTGTATTAGGTTCGAGGTACACCACTTGGATATTAAAAACAAAATAGTTAATCACCATGTTAAGGTTAGACTTCACTTAATTTCAAGCGCACTGTTTTATAGCTAAAACTTTGCTTTATATTGCATAACCATCGTTTCTGAATAAACACTACATCTTTGAGTATAAAAATACACTAAAGTATCTGACAAAAATTTACTTTTGAACTGTGAATTTAGTTTTTCGAAACCTCTTTAATAAATTGACCTTTTAAACAAACAGATAGAACTTCACTGAGACCCCTGGTAGCAAGTACTTTAACTGCATGTGGTGTTGTTCCAATATCTAAGCAAATCGAGCTAAAATCAGCATAGGTTCGAGGTACACATATGTCCAAGGTACACCACTTACCCCTACTTATATTATAATAAAGTACACAACAATCTGGGGACCTTAGGAGATTTTTTGTGGCCATTCACTCTTTGTTATAACCTAAAATCAAAGGATTCTTTAGCAAATACAAATATTTCATAACCAAAATGCTTTAAACAAACTTTTTCCTCGTATTTATTCTGCTGAATGGATAAATATGTATTCTTTACAAAGCCTTAATTGTAATTAATAGTATAAATAGTTATCGTAATATATAACTAACTTTATAGATAGTTTTCGCAATGAGGGACTAAATGTAGGAAACGTAAGGGAATTATGAATCATGATTTGCAACATTTGCATCTCTCGAATGAGGAGTTCAATTATGAATTTAATTATTTTCTATGAAAGTGTGGTTATCGGTTGAAGGTCTTATTCTCAAATTATTTGTGTGGCGCAATCGATATTTTTAATTCAAAAGAACAAAGGTATACTTCATGCTTTTTTTAAACAAATATGGGGACCAATGTTTATCGCTTATTGCAATCTATACATTTAAAACAACTTTCCCAATATTGTTTTGTTGAAAATATTTTTAAAAAAATACTTAGGGTGTGAGTATTTTAGCGGTCAACTCCTAATTTGTATTGAAATTAATAATTTTGTGATATTTTAATAATAAACAAGTGATTTGCAACATAAACTGTCATTTATAACCATTTTCACACAAAAAAAATGCTTCGAAACAAAGGCCCTTTTTTGTTATTTTAAATGTGTATCAAATTTTGTATTTCTTAAGAATAGAAGTACTCCAAATTAAAAAAATATTGATATTTTCAATGACTTCTAATTTTGATGCCCTGACTTTATTTTCACATATCGAAGTTGTCCATAGCATTTGTACTTTTTTCAATAAAGCTGAGTGACGGACAGACAGAAGAACGTAACCTTCCTAAAATCATCTTCTTTCTACATTATAAACGTAGTGTTTAAGCTAAAAATAAGTCAAGGTTTTTGTTTTTAGTTTGTATCTTTAATTTGTACAATACTGTAGAAAATGCTATTCTAAAAATGTCATCAAATGTATTGCATCAAGAATGCGTATAGTTTAATTTGAATTATCGTAGCACTAGAGCTATACGAAGGCTATATGGCGACGGGCGTCATATTTTAGAACCACGGTTAAGTGACGAGCCGACACCTGAGTAGGCACCACGCAACAGTTAAGGGCGACATCATGGCGTTAGGACTTTGAAGGATATTCAATGTGCACTTCCAATACACGTAGTTTTATTCTTCGGACATTTTTGGCAGCACGGGCCGTTTATTGATCGACAGTTATTTTGGCCATGCCCGCTCACGAATCTGGGACCTTTCGCATGCTAGGCGAATTCCTAACCGACTGGGTTCCACAGCCCCAAAGAATACGTAATTATCATTGAATATGACGTGCGTCAAATTTATATTGCATTAAAATCGAAGGTTTTTTTTTGGAACAATTGGTTATTTCTTCTTGATACTCACTAAAAACAATTTAATAACATCCTAAATATATTTATTTTTTAGTTATATTTGACATTCTCTTTTCATCTCTTCAATGAAGTAAATACACATATACTCTAACAAAAAAAATTCAATAAACATTAAATTTGAACTGCTAGCAATCCTCTCGCCATTCTGGAAAAATCTTTATTTCTTTATACCTGAAAAGTTTTCGCATTTTCTATGAGAACAAGAGACCTTTTCTACTGGTACATATATCACACTCCATTGCTTTTCTATATGAATAGGGATCAAAACACCAAAGCAGTTTTTTATTGGTTGGCTGAGAGAGCCAACCAAGTTATTAATAAAGGGTTTTAGTGTGTTATTAGCGGCATTATTTGCCGAGGCATCGAGGCTTAACACTAATCACAATAGATGCTGTTAAAAGCTTGGAGTCACGAAAATACGAGGACCAATGGGAGACCTGGAATGAAGTTACGCCTGGCTGCCATTGTCTTTTTCATACACAGGGGCCATTTGGACGACAGATGGGAAACTCACTTGTCTGCTTTTCGTTTTGGCTTAAATTACATTTTGAAATAAAGCCCCTGTTTTCCGACGGAATATATTTAATTGAATAAAGTTATTGTGAAAATATATATGTATCTCCCCCCTCTCCCCTTTCACCCCAATCTTTTCTGATTGTTTAGGCAGGTAGGTTGGTACATGTATTTTCCAGATTGTGTACTTGATCCATAGAATTAGGAAAGAGAATAGAGCGGCCCATGTATGTGCGCAGTAACGCACGAAATAAGCAGGCTAGAGGGGTGCATCTTGGGATATACCTCAGTGACCGTTTCGGTTACTATGATATGCGCAGTAGCTCAAAAAAACCCGCTTGAGTTGTGCATCTTGGGATACCTCAATGCTTGTTTGTTATGCGCAGTAGCTCGAAAAACCGGACAGCCCTGCTTCAAACCATTTGAACTGATAGCCCCTTCTACTATTCCTTCCTAGCTCTCTGATTTGATCAGAGACCCACTTACAAACCTTCGTCAAATTAGACAGATGGACAGGATTTATACTGGCACAGAGAGAGAAAGGGCGAAGCAACGAATTTGAACCCGCACCCGGTACAGTGCGCAGACTGTTAGCGAATGGGCTGATAGTTGTTTATATTCCTAAAATTCTGTCAGGAGCTTAAATACAGCCAATCACGCCTCGTAATTCAGAACACTTAAGTAGGGACAAGGTCTACATATGAACAGACATCCAATGGAACTAGTGTATTCGGTCAACCTATATGTCTCGTAGTTTATCCTTCATTTTTAAAGGATTTTGCCAGTTTTCCAGCATAAATACGTTTATAGTATAACTTTGGGAACTACACTCTTAAAACAAACACTCCCAATTTACCTCAGTCTGAGTGGATTTCACTCCTCCAGACTGGAAAATGCACTTCTCCTTTTGGGGTGGATCCTTTGTGTGTTAAACCTCCGACAGGATCACTCCAAACGAGTGATTTTAACTCAGTCTGAGAAAATATGCATGCCTTTAGGGTGTCGAAAATGCACTTCTCCAACTGGAGTGGATTTCACTCTTTTGTTTTAAGAGCGTAAAATCCTTTAAGCTGGAAACCTCCTCGGTGAGAAACCAGTTAATTATTGTCCACTGCCTGTTAATTGGAAAATTAATTGAACATGAAATTTTATAACTTAATAAGGTTTAAAATTGCAGCAATCGTTTAGTTTGTTAAGTAGTTAACATTACCTGCAATGTATTAAAGTTTTAGATTAAGTGTTGTCTTTTTGTTATTTACAACCGAATGCTTGACGAGTTTAATGATAATAAATATTATATAACTCCTCTTAATGTAACATACATTTTAGTTTCTATTTTAATTCATTTTATTCTGCTTTTAAAGGACATTTAAAAGAGTTTATCATTCTTATTTTCCGTAAAATTGTTCTCTGAAATACATTTTTCACTTAGTTGTGAAGTATAGATGAATATAGCATCTATTTGTTAAAAAGTTTATTATGAATATTGGTATTTCAGTTCAAAATTTCATTTAGATACCCACATCTTTCTTTAATTCACAATCTTCATTCCCATTTAGGTATTCTATACACACAAATCCCCCAAAACCATAAAAGTATTTTTAAAAAATGGATTTTATTGCCGATGTGTCCGATAAGAGGAGCAAAAATCTTTCTCAAGAAACTACGTGATTCGAGAAAGAAACCGACAAAGAAGATAACAGTCCCATTTCGAATAGGACCTTTTGTTCTAGTTCTTCCAGCATCATGGCCCATCTGAAAGATAAAAAATAAATAAAACCACTGAAGTCCCTGTTCCTCGGTATATCTCTACTTTGGTTTACTAAAAATGTAACTGACCTTTTTGAGAATCAAATTATAGACTATTTTTTTAGTTATTCTACAGTTTTTCTTTATTCTTATAAGGTATTCAAGCAAGCTCGCACACCCTTAATTAAAGGATGAAGCGCTTTTCACTATCACAATATATACATAGCCCCCCCCCACACACACACACACACATTATATATCGGGTGGCAGTCCCTGTGTTTTTCCGTTTTGAAATTAAAATATATAATTGATTTAGTTTAGTAAGACACTCTAAATTCTCCAGAGTCAATGGACTATGAATCATTTTTAACTATCACAATACACGTAGCTCGCCCCCTCACACATATCGTGAGGGCAGTCCCTGTGTTTTCCCGTGTTGAAATTAAAATATATGAAGTGATTTAATTTAGCAAGACACTCTAAATGTCAAAGGTATGTTTTGCACACAATTTTATCTACAAGGACTTTTAACGTCACATTATTGGAATTTTTGTGCTCGAATAAATTCGTAAACTATGCGAAATTCTTACATAACTTATGAAAAGTATGCTAAATAAATAAAGTTCTTACAAAAAACTGGTGATTGTTTCCTTCGTTGTGATCGTTACATAAAATTGTTACAGAAAGTCCGTCATTATGCACGAGTAAGCTTTAGGACTAAACCATTTTGGTCTGTACCTACTCCTTTTGTGTTGTGCTGTTACTCCCTAAAGCTGAAAGCAGCAAAAATTTGGATACGGCTTGCGTGCTTAATCATAAACCCGCTTATTAGCCTTCGTCAAGTAAGACAAACACAGAGTTTTTACTGTCACAGAGAAAGGAAGTACACCCAAGACAAAGACGGGAACCGAACCCTCTACAGCGCGCAGACTGCTGGCCTGCGATGCTAACCACTCTGCCATCCGGTCCCCATTTGAGAGGCAATCGCTTCATTCTGGTGAAACTTTTGTCAAACTAACAGACAGACACATACAAAAAAAATTTAAGGCCACTTCTGTGGCTTATCGCGCCTTCGTGAAGACCGACTGTGTGGTCGGTCCATGTGTAACTCTAATTAGTATTGAAAAAATGCCCACAGTCCTCCAATCTGGCTGTTGTCCGAATCCAGAGGTCGTAAATCAAGTCGTTTAAAAGCTGTATAGAAGGCCTCCATAAATTTAATTTTTATTACCATGGATATCCATTTAGGGATATGTGTTGGAGACGGTAGAGTGTTTGGTCGTAAACGTTTTTATTGCACCTCACTTTCCTCACCTATCCGATGAAACGCCAAAATGATTAGTTTTTGAGTGTTTTGTAATGTTCTGTGCGTCATCTACTGTTTGAGGTTGAATTCTAATTTGGAGATTCTAGCCAATTTCGGCATGCTGTGGATGTCTGTAGAAGGCGATTTCGATCAGGATTTAAGTCATTATTATAAAAAATTAAGCTTCAGTTATTTAGTAATGTAGATGGATTCACTATACCAGTTTAACTGGATTGGGTATAATGTGTAATTAATTCTTAAAAAAATATCCTAGGACGTATAACAAAACTAATCATACCCGTCATAAAAATTAATTTGTTATAGGAGCCATTGAGCACTCTTAAGGAAATAAATTTAAGAAAATGATGATTAATGAAATTAAACAGCTTTAATGCCCAAAAATCGTCTTTCATCATCTTCAAGCAATGCGGTTGATGTGTGACCTGAAGGCGGTTTATTTCACTTGGATTAGTCAGTTTGTAAAATGTGCATAATTATAACCACCATTACATTTGTTAGCTTTGGCAAGTCATTCCCATTTAAAAAATAACTTTGTTCTTCGGCATATCATCTAAAAATGATGTACTAGTCTCAATCAACAAAAGTTAAAATATATACAGCTTTGCAATCACCAACACCTTACGAAAACTAAGCCTTACTTGATTTTAGATAAGTTGTTGTTGGTAAACATCACTTGCCAAAACCACCTTACTAATCTCTATCTAAGTTACTAACCGAAACTCTTTTGCCTCCAAATACTTCGTAATAAATCACTTCATCTCCCATCAGAGTAGATCCTCCTCAAAACAAAACAAAAAAAAAAGAATCTTCAAACAATCTTAAAAAAAAACATCAAAACCCACCTTCGACACCACAAAGCAAACAATATCGATCCCAAACTTCGCCAAAACCTGACAATCCATCACGACCCAACTCCCGGGTCTAGGCCTTGCCTAATCCAGAAGGCTCTGGTGATCCCTGGAGTGATGCAACCCCGAAGAATTTTCCCGGAATATCACGCCATTACTCCCGATCTTCCCCCTTTAATGACCGGTCATCAATAACCCTCGAGTCAGATATCGGAAAGCCGAGTCTCACCTTTTAAAATCCCGTGCTTAATTTCCCAGAGTGTAAATGCGATGCCAGCCCATGCATAAAAGTGGGTAATGCAAGCATTACACGCTGCTCGAAACCCATTATCCACCAAAGGTCCTCTTCAGCTATTCCGAGCGTGCGTAATTAACGCACAAAAGTGGCGCCAAGCGCCCCCGCAATTTTAACGTTGGTGTTACTTCTGGATAACAGTTCATTTCTTGCACATTCTATTGGTTATTATTCGTTCTTTTATACTTATTTCCAGTAAAATTTACTTTAAATTAAGAAAGTGAAAGGAAATACAATAATTCCGCAATCCAACCTTAATTGAACAATATAGACGCTTAAAATAAAATTAAGTAAACTTCACTAATTGAAACTGTAAATTATTTATAAATTTCAGAAAATAGAATATTCATTTTCACTAAATATTTTTCTAGTCATTCAAATTAAGAATGAAAAACTTTTTTTAAAAATTAAATTTTTGCAATTTTTATTATTGCGATAATAAAAATGCAATAATAAAAATGCGATAAAATAATGCGCGACTTTAGGACATTAACTGATATTATCAGTACCTTACTGACCATAACTCCAAATCGAAATCACTACAAGTATTGATAAAACTATTAATATGTTTAAATAAATCAGGCTATAAGAATTCAGCGCTTTTCCTAAATAAAATACGATTAATGAAACAAATATTATACAAAAAATGTCATTCCTTTACTAATATTGAAGAAAATGAACTGTTATTTAGAAAACCAAAAAACCACAACGCCTATTACGCATAAAAAAAAAACTGGTACACAGCAACTTATATATACTTCTTTATCATCCCCGATCCCACTTGGCACCCAAAAGTCATTAATTCTTTACCACATAACGGGTGCCCCTCGAAGCGTGTGATGCGGCGAGGGTGTTATGATGTGTGACATGTGTTCAATGTGCTCCAAAGTTAAACCGAGATTTCGTAAACGGGGTGCGGATGAATAGTTTCGCGATATTCACTTTCACAAAGTTGGGCTTTATTAAGAAATTAATCATTTATGGGGATTTTTTTAGTCTGACATTTTCCATGACAATAGTATGGGTTGGGGTAGTAACGATTAGGTTCGGTGGAACAATGTTTTACTGAAAACTTTTGTTACGCACCCCACTGCTATTATGTTTTGTTATTGTTACTTTTACTAGCTCTACTTTTTTAATTCATTACATATTTATACTCTATGCAACGCCTTAACATAAAAATTTAGAAAATTAAAATACAAAGAAATACATATACCCAACCCAATATACATACCCACGATATAGCCCAACTTCGTTATTAACCAACAAATTTTATAATTCTTATCAACTTTTCCAAAAGTTCATTTGTAAAAAAAATATCAATAGTACAACTATAAAATTACCAAAACCTTACAAAATACTTATACTCAAATTCCAAATTGCAAAATAACATAATTAAAATAAAAGTTTTAAAATTTGTGATTCATTGTTTATAATTTTTGTTTAATTAATAACTCTGTCAGAGGGCGCAGCATATTTTGTATGCTTATGAAACATAAATATACAATTTGAAATACAGTTTAATTATTAAAACTATTTTTAAAGTGCTGAAGATGACTATTTTTATTTATTAAAATTTATAAATAATCTTCGTTCCATTTAAATGTACCTTCACAAACATATAAGATCCATAAACATTCTTAATTTCAATTTCAAATTAAGAAATTTTTTTATTTTATTCATGATACAAAAATTAACTGCTTTTATAATGGTATAACACCTATATCAATGAAAAATCAATACTCTGGATGCCTTGCAACTCTCTAAAACTCTCCAAACTCTCGCAACTCTCCAAACTCTAAACAGCTTACAAACATTTCCTAGCACAATCCTTCAAAACAAATTTATTCAGATTAATCAATAAAATTTCCAATGCATAACTGTTTTTGGATGAATGCCTACTAAATATCCTACTAAATATGCTTGATTTACCCAAAGCTATGCGGTTACATATAGCCATGCAATCAATTTGTAAAAGAAGCTAAAATCACTCATCAATGTTCATTTTACGCAACGATTTCGCTTCTAGAGTATCCGAAACGAATATCCTTTTCCTGAATGTAACAATGAAACGAGAGAGATATGATATGAAAAAAAGCCCCCTTTTGCATAGCATCTGCGGCAATTTAGGGGTGAGGTCGTGTGGCCAATTTGATGGGATGATTTGACAACATCCTTACTTATATTTCTGTCAAAGATGAAAATTGTATTTGTCAACCTGTTCTGAGAAGGAATTACAACATTTGTCTGGAAGTATAAAGTGAGTTCTTTTTTTTAAAACTGTAATAAGATTTCTTTAAAATTCATTTGATATTAAATGCTGAACAATAGGCGCAACAGATTGTTTAACCAACCATAATCTGCTTTCAAACCTGAGCTGTAAGAAAATTTTATAAAAAAACATATTTCTGCTTTTATTCTACATAAAATTTCTGTTTTCTTAAACTTCTGACATTTACTTATATCTCAATTTAATAAAAGACACATTTTCTCTTTAAACAGATAAAATCTGTCACCTCTAATGCATATAAAGCATAAAGGGAACAGATTATTTCTGTTTTTATTCAAAAAGAACATTAAAATACCTACACTCTTAAAACAAAAGAGTGAAATCAACTCCAGTTGGAGAAGTGCATTTTCGACACCCTAAACGCGTGCATATTTTCTCAGACTGAGTTAAAATCACTCGTTTGGAGTGATCCTGTTGGAGGTTTAACACACAAAGGATCCACTCCAAAAGGAGAAGTGCATTTTCCAGTCTGAAGGAGTGAAATCCACTCAGACTGAGTGAAATTAGGAGTGTTTGTTTTAAGAGTGTACTAACTACATTCGTGGCCTCGGCAATGGTCTTTTCCTGTATTGCTTGTAAATATCGGTAATGCCACGGGAAGAATTTGCCAACATATTCTTCCCGTAGCATTACCGATATTTTCTGACAAATTTACTGCCAGAAATTTTCTGTATTATAACAGGATTTTTTTTTTCAATGTTTTCTTTGACCACTATGTTGCAATTTCGATTTATTATAACTGTACTTTAATGGTCCACGAATCGAATGGTAACAAAGCACAAATATACATCAAAATCGACAGATAAATCGTGTTTTGCATTAAAAAAGATACATTTACATTAATTTTATAATGTTTTGTTACAGAAAATAATGTTTGTTTACAAACAAACCTGACACCTTCTAATCTCAAAAGAACATTACATTTCCATTAGCTAACTTCATGATAATTCAAATAATCGAACTCATTTCACTTAAAATATTATTAACGTTAAATACATCGGCGTCAAACCAACGGGGTTCAATGGAGTCTCGCAAAAAAAGCGAACTGTTCGCCTGGAAGTTATGAGATTCAACGCATCGATCATTCATGGTAAGGGGCAGAGTGTTGCGCATGCGGGGTCAAGCACGCCCCAGCATTTTGCTCATTCATTGAGCATGTTACGTGCATGGTACGTCACCGAAATGGGCAATGGCAGGGCATGATGAATGAAATTCATGAGGCATAGTGTCACATTGCAATGAAAAATAAACTCTTCACGATTTGATTGGGAATTTGGATAGAGGAAAATGGTGTAATTGTCTCACAGTTATTAGAGAAATTAAGTAATCTTAATTTATTTTTTTTTTCTCTAAGTGAATTTTTTTATTTATCTTCTTTAACACAAGAATAAATCTTTTTCGATATTTGTTATTTATATTATTATGAATATATCTGTAAATGTTATGGCTAAAGGCTAATGGCGAATGAAAGTACTATTATTTCATAACGCTATCATATTTCAAATATTTTTTGCATTAAAATGTATCGAACTCTCCAAAAAATTGTGCTTCTTTTTTTTAAAGAAATTAAAAAATAGGTTTTCTTAAAACATACTTTCTTTTACCTTCCATTAAATATATAATCGTGTGTTTAATGGTTTAAACTGGACACCTTAGCTGCCGTTCTTAAACCCTAGAAAAATCAACTTTTTTTCTGCTTTTTGTGCAACAACGAATTTTAATATTTATTGAACAAAAAAAAAACACTTGCCCAACATCTTTAATAAAACTAAAAGGCACTAAAGCGGTAATTGCCACATTAAAACATCCTAATGATAAAATATCACAAATCAGACAATTTAAAATCACTAAATTGCTACTCTTTTATAACATCTTCTCTTTACTGCAACACATAAAGATCTACATTCCAATTCCACTTTGCGCAACAGAAACAATAGCTCCCATAAAAAGAATATCCCAGACCACCCCAAACTCCCAATCAGAGATTCATTTCCATCAAAAGGTTTCTTCCACCCCTCCTATCTAATCAGTGAAACACCTCGTACAAGAGCGCGTGCTATTGAACGAAATGAAAATATGAACCCTCTTTATGTGCCGTCCGCGAATGAACACCTCATCTTGGGCATCAGTTGGGATGCGGAGGATAGCAATGGTTTGTTGTTTTGAACTTGCTTTTTAAGTTTAGGAGGAGCAATAGTGATTTAACTCGTTAACTACTGTAAGAAAAGCAAAATTTTCACCGTAGAGAATTATTATAAGCATAAGAGCTGGGCTACAGGTTTAGAAAACCAAAGTAATTACAGACAACCAAATGAAAACAATTGTGCAAATTTATACTTTGTTCCTTCAATTATTTACACTCTTAAAACAAACACTCCTAATTTAAGTCAGTCTGAGTGGATTTCACTCCTCCAGACTGGAAAATGCACTTCTCCTTTTGGAGTGGATCCTTTGTGTGGTAAACCTCCGACAGGATCACTCCAAACGAGTGATTTTAACTCAGTCTGAGAAAATATGCATGCCTTTACGGTGTCGAAAATGCACTTCTCCAACTGGAGTGGATTTCACTCTTTTGTTTTAAGAGTGTATGCAGAAATGTGTCAAATAAATATAAGGTTTTTTAAAAGTGTTTGGGTGGGGGGAAAATTACTCTTTTCCAAATGAAACGGCAAGGAAAGCGTATTTCTTCATAAATGTATGATTGTTAGAAAACATTTAACGAACTGCAGAAATTCGCTTTCATGCGGGAATTTAATGTAAGAGGTAGTTCTTCTAGCATACCCCAAATATTTATTGAAAATCCAACGAATTAGTCCAACAACATAAAAAAGAGTGTATTTAATAAAGAATTGTTTAGAAAAAAATATTTGAAAGAAGGGATCAACAACGAATTAATCATAACAAAGAATTTAATCATCTGATTCTTTTAGTTGTTGGAGAAATTTAATTTCCATTAGTGGTCACTTGAAGTATTGCAGGGAAACTAAACCGTTACAATAACAACCTTAGTTAGATCAAAATAAAAATAAGTTCATACACCCTGTTTAAAATGTGTAAATGAATAATCTATGTAAAAGTAACTCAATTTATCTAAAATAACTTTATGAAACTAACTTACAAAAGTTTTGAAATTTAGAAAAACTTTTAATATAGATTTGAAGAGAAAAAAATAACTAAACATGCTATCTCTGGAATAATATAAATTGAAATCATCTTCGACAAGACAGCTAAAAAACAACATAAGTATTGCCGAAAAACTGATATCTGTATTGACATTTCTCTATACCCAATTCGAAGTAAACAGTTTTTATATTCAAGGATGCATAAAACCCAAAAAGTAACACACAATTAAAGTAACTGCTATACAGAAAGACTTCATATCTCCATAAGACAAACGGGGGAATGCAGTAAGAAGGAACACCTGTATAATAGTGACTTAATCGTGAAGGGGGGAAAGGTGGAATTTCGCTTCGTGATGAGCGGGGAGGAGCCGATCATGTTCGGGCTACTCCCGGGGTATTAAGACGAATGATGGCTACCCACAGGTGACCACCCGCATTGGACATACCAGGCTAGAAAATGAAATTGGGGAAATTTAAAATTTTGAATCAAAGAGTTGCAATTTTAACCCTCTGAGGATGGCAGATGTATAAACCTGACTCCTGACTGTCAGATTTTCCAGCCACACACAAATTTTGAGCTATTAAAACTGTGCTAAATTTTTAAATGTTTAGTATGGAGCAGTAATTTATGATTATCGGCTAAAGAAATGCAATTTAGAGAAAATAAATTTTCAGTTAAACTATTTTCTCTTGCAGTGAAAACAATGGAAAGGATAGAGAAAAAAATGCTTCGTTTTATAACCCGTCGAATGACATCCTAATATCCTTTTACCTAGTATTGATATCATATTAAAACTCCTTAATTATTCTCTTAAGGTTTTTAGATGAAAGATCACTAACCCACAAACCAAAAACTCAAAGGAAAAAGTTGAGAAATATAATTAGGATATGAAGAAGTGCACTCGTAAAACGAACGAGCGATTTTAACTCAGTCTGATTGATTTTCACTCCTCCAGTCTGGAAAATGCACTTCTCCTTTTGGAGTGGATCCTTTGTGTGTTAAACCTCCGACAGGATCACTCAAAACGAGTGATTTTAACTCAGTCTGAGATAATATTCACTCCCTTCCAGTGTCGAAAATGCACTTCTCCAACTGGAGTATAATTCACTCTTTTGTTTTAAGAGTGTGAATTATACGCGTTGGCTACTCATAGATGACCACCCACACTAGACAAATTCGACTAAAAAAGTGAACTTTGAACTCGGAGAAAGTTTTAATTTGGATTTGGAGAGTTGAACCATTATTTTAAAGATTATAATAGAATCAAGTCACAAAAAAGAGTGATTAATCTCATTTTATCAATCAGACGGATGCATGACATTGTAAACTTTGAAACTAATGCTAGTCTGAACTTTAAAAGTGGTTTCTGATGCATTATAGATTATAATATTTTTAAGACTATCAAAATAAGAAACATTGCATTCAAAGTGATACTTTTAATTACCTTGAAATGCCTGCATGTTAAGAAGTGTTTGATAAAAATATATATTTGAAAATTTAACGTTGCTAAACCTATCGAGTTGTATGAAACATGAAGTGGAATGTTTACCACATTTCGGCATTGTCATTGCTTGGAAACATAATGCATATCGATAAATCAGGATCAGGCATTATATAGAGTCGTTCCATTATTTTAATTAATTTTGAAAGAAAGTTTAACCACAACAGAAACTAACTTAATCCACTGAAAGATAAACACCCAGTTATAAATCTAAACACACTCCCTATCATTCATCCTAACTTTTCCTAAACTACTCTTGAAGAACCAGAAAATTCGTACTGTTCCATGTATTACTCGTAACGAGAATGGTAAACTAATGAATAAAGCCATCATCCTCCTAACATCAAGCGCCCAACTAAAACGCCATTAAAATATTCTCATTGTATAATCAAATAAAATCCATTATGAGATAGAATCTCCTCGTGAAATAAGGACAGGGCCAGGTAATGCAGCAGTTTATCACAGCAATTTGAAGTACGAAAAGAAAATATGACAAATAATGGATTTTCATTAAGGGAGATTCTAGGGCGGGAGTAACCACCCAGCTCCTTTCTGTACCAATTTAATTCCATTGTGGAGCGAAATTGCTGTTTTGAATAACAATAACACCCTTTTTGAAATTAATCTCGGCGGCATCCATTGTGGCTCCACAAAACGGGTGTTAACATTCTGCGCAGTAAAAAGGGGTTTTGCGGGCTATTTTAATGTTTTTTGAGGCTGCTCGTTAACTTAAAATGGGTTGCCTCTTCTATGAACAAATTTGACAAAATTTTAACAGATTTACTTTTAATCGTACCAAAATTCTCTGTAAATAATTTTTGGGGTTAAATTAGAACCATATTTTACTTAATTTATATTGTAATTATTATTGAACCCGCCACATGAGTGGTACAACTTTAGATTTCTATCAACGCTATCAAACATTGATTCTTATTTGACAAATTTATTTAGTTGCGATATCGGTAGTCTTGTTTCTAATGATATGTTTTATTAAAAAGAATGGTGAAAGATTGTTCCGGAATCCGGAAAATTTCTTGCTGCCACCATTATTCGTAGAGTGAATTTACCAATTGTGTGTTAAAACCCTAACTTTGGAGCTTGAAAATGGTAAATCAAAAAACCAAACGTGGTGGCAGCTAGGAAGTTCCAGGATACCGGTGTACCTTGCACCAAAATATGTAACTGTGTATGCCAACTAGATAGAATTCGATTTTTCTTGTTCTAAATACTTTAGAATAAATAATTTTTTTTCAAGCTCATTTTACTTGACATACATTTTACTACTTATTTACAATTGTGTCAAAGCACTTTAACGCCTTTTATAAATGCTTCGTACAGCAGAAGACACAAAAGGTTTTTTTGAGGCGGTGTGTTTAGGAAAGTAGTAGAAGATTTGTTGTAATACTTGCATTAAATGACTCAAAGGCATTATTTTTCATTAATATTTCGGGCATTATTTTGAAAGAGGTTTCGTAAAAGGGTTTCTTTTGTTGTGGTTTCATGTTTCATAAGATGACATTGATTAAATAGCGGTGATAAAGGAGATGAAGTAGATGGGGAGTTGAGATACTTGATTTTAAGCCTTTTAATTTTAATGGAAATCTTCGTAAATAGAAATATTTTATTAGTGTAACGTCAAATCAAATGTATAAAGCTACGTATCACGTATGAGAAGTTTCCTCCATAATACTAGTAGCACCAAGTGCTGCCTCGAGTTTTCTCTATACCGACAATATTACAGCTTATATTTTGCATGGAATATTCATTTTATGATGTATGATGGGTGCTGGGTCAGTAAGTTCAACCTGAGTCATTTAGAGGAGTAATTTTTAATTAAAGCTAGTTAAAAAAAAAAAACCTTGCTACAATGAAAAATTTTGCCCCAATCTCCTTAACTTTCTTCTTCCATACATAATATAGATTGTATATCAATATACAACGTTAAAAGAAGGGTGAAAAACAGTTTGATTAAATTGTTAACAATCCTTGTTAATTTTTTAATTAAATAGTGGTGATAAAGGAGATGAAGTAGATGGGGAGTTGAGATATTTGATTTTATGCCTTTTGATTTTAAAGGCAATCTTCGTAAATAGAATTATTATTAGTGTTACGTCAAATCAAATGCATAAAGCTACGTAACACAAATGAGAAGTTTTCTCCACAATACTTGTGGCAACAAGTGCTGCCTCGAATTTTTTTCTACCGACAATATTACAGCTTATATTTTGCATGGAATATTCATTATGATGTATGATGGGTGCTAGGTCAGTAAGTTCAACCTGAGTCATTTAGAGGCGCACTTTTTAAATAAAGCTCGTTAAAAAAAACTTGCTACAATAGAAAAAATATGCCCCAGTCTCCTCAACTTTCTTCTTCCATACATAATATAGATCGCATATCAATATAAGTACAACGTTAAAAGAAGGGGAAAATACAGTTCGGGTAAATTGTTAACAATCCTTGCTATTTTTTAAAAAACTAAATAGTGATGATTATAAGGAGATGAAGTAGATGGGGAGTTGAGATACTTGATTTTACGGCTTTTAATTTTGATGGCAATCTTCGTAAATAGAATTATTATTAGTGTAACGTCCAATCAATTGCATTAAGCTACGTAACACAAATGAGAAGTTTTCTCCATAATACTAGTGGCACCAAGTGCTGCCTCGAGTTTTCTCTACTGATAATATGACAGCTTCTTTTGAGCTAGGAATATTTATTTATGATGTATGCTGGGTCAATAAGTTCAACCTAGGTCATTTAGAGGCACAATTTTTAATTAAAGCTAGTTAAAAAAAAAACTTGCTACAATGAAAAAATGCGCCCCAGTCTCCTCAACTTTCTTCTTCCATACATAATATAGATTGCATATCAATATACAACGTTAAAAGAAGGGGGAAAAACAGTTTTTGTAAATTGTTAACAATCCTTGTTAATTTTTTTAATTAAATAGTGGTGATAAAGGAGATGAAGTAGATGGGGATTTGAGATATTTGATTTTATGCCTTTTGATTTTAAAGGCAATCTTCGTAAATAGAATTATTATTAGTGTTACGTCAAATCAATTGCATAAAGCTACGTAACACAAATGAGAAGTTTTCTCCATAGTACTTGTGGCAGCAAGTGCTGCCTCGAGTTTTCTCTACCGACAATATTACAGCTTCTAATAAGCTTGGAATATTCATTAATGACGTATGCTGGATCAATAAGCTCAACCTGGGTCATTTAGCTGAGAAATTTTTATATAAAGTTAATTAAAAAAAACTTGCTCCAATAGAAAAAAATGTGCCCCAGTCTCCTCAAAATTCTTCTGCCATACATTATAATACAGATTGCATATCAATATACAAAGTTAAAAAAAGAAAAACAAACAGTTAGGGTACATTGTTAACAATCCTTGTTAATATAACTTCTGGGATAGATTATCAATGAATTATTTAATTGCATTCTTCAAAAAACAAAAACTCAAAGTGTTTAGCTATTTTGTTACGATTTGACATTTTTTATGGTACTTGAATAAATAAATCTAACAACATACAAATCGAAATATTTTTCTCCTATATTCAACGAATAAACTTCACAGAGAATCTAAAATGCCGTTTTCGATAATTAATCTTTCCTAATTAAAAACAACCACCTTATACAACATTAAGCAAAATTAATGTTCCCCAAAGCGCACCTTCATTCATCAATTAAACAAAACCAAAGCCCATCCGCGAAAACGATACAGCCTGAGCAATAAAAGCCTGCTTATTATTTGCCTCATTATACCTTAATGTCTCTACTATCACGTCTCTCGTGTAATTAAGATCCTACAAGAAACGAGAAAGTACAAAGAAACATTAAAAAAAAGTTGACACAAGCCGTCCGCCCGACCTGTCGGCATATTCCTTTGAGAAGAGGAATGCCGACTCGAGTTCAAAGGACGCCGCCCATTCCTGATTGGCAGCTTGTAAATTGGAAGGCGTGGGTGGTCCAAAGGTGGCTCGCTATTGGATAAAGGAGTGGACCTAATTGCTAATCAGCTAAAGAAAGGAATGACCACGAGCTGGGAATATTAAAGACCCTTCAGTGCTGTAAGCTGTGGAACTGTGCCTAAGAGCCAAACGGGCATAACTGCGTTTGGCAAACATTAAAAATCACTTAATATGCAATCATAACATCATTGTACACTAAATATTTGAACAGCCTTGGAGTCTTGTTTTTTGAACTTTAAAAAGTTCAGTTTTTAATTTACGTGAAAAATGTCATTTTACTTAAATAAATGCTGAAATCTGTGAATCATCGTTGCAGGGGTTGCACCGGTATTGCTCTCAGGTAGGATAAATGGAATGGCTGAAAGGGCATTCGATTTAATGTTAAATACTCACTTTTTCTTCTTGCTGTTGTTGTGGAAAATTGCGCAGTTATCATCCTCCGGGTTAGAAACGCACATGATGAGGATAGTCTTTAGAGATGGAAGTCTTCATTTTGAGGACCTTTTCATAGGGTATGAAGGATGAGGTGGAAAACTAAATGATTCAGGATTGAAACGTGATTTTCTTTTTAGTGGATTGGCTTTTTGATCTCCTGCATCTGGGAGGTCAATCGTTTATTTCCGTCTTCAGGCTAATTAGTTTAAAATTAAAAAGCAGTTTTAAATTATAATAAGTTTAATTTTACTGCCTTAAATTTTTACCTTTATTTTTTTATCAATATTAAAATCATTAAAATAGTACCCAGACTTTTTTTTGTGAGTTATTGATTGTTATGTATTGGCAATGGCTAAAGCAAACAGCCTGGTTCTGTGTGCATTACATTTTATGGATGCACTGAATCGGTCATGCTGTTTTTCATTTCATGCTGTTGTGGTGTTAGCAAACCTGTGGTGCTAGCAAATTGGATGTTCTCGCTCACAGAAGTCTAAGCTTAGCACTGTGCATGTCCTAAGCGCAGTTTTAATTTTACTTTTTTTTCCTTTAATAAATTATACATATTTGTTCCCGTTCGTAACTAGCCTTATTTCAAACGTTCAACACCTTCAGCTAAATTAACCTTCTGATCCAGAGTTATGTAGACTACTGATTAGTAGCCCATCAGCAAATCTACACTGTATTTCATTTACTTTTATCAATTTCTTTTAAAGTATTTTCTTTAAAAAATAATTATCGAAATAAGCACTACCAATACAGCAAAATTCTCCAATTTTAGTTTTGGAACTTTTCCTTATCAGGAGAAGCGATAAAAAATGTTACAAAACTTACATTAAAAAAATCATCAATATATTCTCTGAACTTTATGCTTAAAATGTTTATGAAATGTAGTAATAAATAAAAGACCATCCACATTTACATAAATCATTAAAATTTACATAACTAAAAATAGTACTAAATGCAATTAAAAAACCAAAACAGAAGACCCAAAATCATTAACACACCGTCCCAAACCACGATATGAGCATAATACGCAGGAAGGAACCTTTCCCATCCATCATCATTACCTGTAAATGATTTACAAGCTCGGATTTCTGAAGAACACCATCTATTTACGGGCGCATCTGCAAGACCAGGACAACGATTTCCCTCGTATCATTTCATTGGTAATCGCTGGGGTGAGACATTAAACAATTCCTGACTTCTTTACAATGAACTTTTACGATTAGACATGTGGAATAGCTGTTATTTTTAAAGAACATTTTATCTTGCATTGTTATGCCTTTCAAAAGATATTACATTCATTTTAAATTATTTCATGTGCAAGATTTTGAATTGATTTTAAAATTTAAAAATGTATATGAAATATTCGATTATAAATAGTTGTTAGGCATTGAAAAAAAAACCATAAAAAAGCTTCTTTAAAATGTTTGTAAATGAGGCATCGTTCTGAATTCTTTTTTAGTTTTGACACACGCTGTCAGAAATTTCATCTCTAAAGGAAGACGCAACACGCGCTTCTTCTATTTTAAAGTGATATACAAAATTTAGAGCATTCAGACAGGTAGTAGAAACAAAATTGGCCATATAGGATTTCAAAAAATTAAAAAAAAAATTCTTCACAATTTTTTTTCATCATGTAGAACTGCCTTTGCGTCATTAACGACGTCACTTTTTGCGTCACTTGAAACAAGCAACTGTTCTGAGGTCCCATAAGTATGATCCATTCATATTATTTTAAAATATATTGATGCTAGTTACACAAAGATTATTGCTTTGTTTCAAATTATTTTTAATCTGTTCGATTGTATCTTGAAATTAAATAAAACGGATGAAATTAGTAATTTTTTAGTATGCGGCATTGCAAGTACAGTCCCATAAGCCAGGTTGGTCTTTCTTGTGCTGAAAGCTGGATCAGTGTTAAATAATTGAGATAAAAAAAATATTAGGTACAGCTGTGGTATAATAGTAGGCCTCGATCTGCCTACTTTGAAAATTTTAAGTTAGGTTTCTATGCTTGTCCTTACATTAGCAGTGCTACTCGTCACGCATGGCATCATAGGCGCATGAGGTCGCAATTGTAGAAATCCAGTTTCTCCGGTTCAGTGCGGCCTCCCTGGCAACTGCTCAGCTTGGCCAACCAAGGTGGTCTTGCTCCTTCAAGTTGTTTCTTCGCCACGTCAGTCTTGGTCGTCCATGTTCCTTTTACCGTCCAGCCACCAAGTTAAAGCGATCCGTTCATTATATAGAATCGGGGCTCCATCTTAGTACATGGCCAAACTAATGCCATCTCTTTATCATTATGTCATTTGTCAGGGATTTGTCTGCTGTTTTGATACATAGATTATGGTTTGAAATTTTTTTCTGACCAATACATTTTTAGGATATTTCTTAAACATTTAGTATGAAAAACGTTATGTTTATTTTCGTGTTGTTATGCAATTTTCTCTCCTGTGCTCATCTGAGTTGTATAAAATATGAAAAAGGCATTTTTGTTGCTTGGCAACTCTAGGAAATATAACGTAAATCACCAAACCGAGACCTGCCATCATACACTCTTAAAACAAACGAGCGATTTTAAATCCGTCTGAGTTAATGTTCACTCTTTCCAGTGTCGAAAATGCACTTATAATAAATGAGTGGATTTCACTTTTTTATTTAGTTAAACATCAGACAGGATCACTCCAAACGAGTTATTTTAGCTCAGTCTGAGTTAATTTTCAGTCCTTTCCAGTGTCGAAAATGCACTTCTCCTATAGGAGTAGATTTCACTCTTTTGTTTTAAGAGTGTAGCTGTTCCAAATAACAGAGTGTTTTCGTGTTTCACATCAAGTTATTGTCAGCAGGATGGGTGTCTTTCGAGTCCGCCACACTAAACCTGCCTTCCCTATTATGCTCCGGTATCAGGTGTGACCTTTAGTTTCATTAGCACCCGACAGATGTGGAATAGGAGCCGACACCTGAGTCCGCCATGATGGATTGGCCTTGTTCCACTAATACGTTTCTCGCCAACATATGTGCTGTGGAGACGGATCTCTGATTGATTTCATTGTTGAACGGGACAAAACAAAAATCCGCTAATGGCATTGTCAAAGTTACGTTGATCGAAAGAGGTGGAGTTGGTTCGAATTGTGTTGTAATGAGTGTAGCGGAAAAGGATTTCAAACGGAGATCTCCTAAGATGTTGAAATGAAATCAAAATCGTGATAAGTAAAAATATTTTTTGGGAGACTACGTTAAAAAAAATTAGTTTTTTGGCCTTTAATTAATAACTTTGCATTTCAGTGATTTTTTTTTCAACCATAATTTGAATATTTCACCTAAGATGTTCACCTAAGGAAAGGAGATAACATAGGATGTTGAAATGAAATCAAAATCGTGATAAGTAAAAATATTTTTTGGGAGACTACGTTTGGAAAATTAGATTTTTGGTTTTTAATTAATAACTTTGCATTTCGGTGATTTTTTTCAACCATAATTTGAATATTTCACCTAAGATGTTCACCTAAGGGAGATAATATAGGATGTTGAAATGAAATCAAAATCGTGATAAGCAAAAAGATTTTTGGGAGACTAAGTTTGGTAAATTAGTTTCTTGGTCTTTAATTCATAACTTTCCATGCCAGTGATTTTTTTCAAACATAATTTATATTTTTTAAAAACATTTTGGAACAGAGCACTTTAAAGCACACTAGCCGTGATATTCATTGTACATTTTGACAGAGAGTAGTATTATACTTATTTCCTGTTTTTATTTAAACTGTGCAGCAAGTATTTATTTCAGTTTCCAAGGTTACTTTTTCGAATTGCCTTTTTCACAAACATATTATTATAATGAAACTGTATTTACTTTTTTTTTGTTTTTCAGGAAACACAAATAATTCGTTTTCTTTTTACGGATCTTCAGCAGGAACTTCCTGTATTTAAACTGTGTGCACAATAAAGTAATTGTTCATAAGTTTGACTAAAAAATAAATAATCCAATGAAACACTAGAATTTTTCATGTAATTGGCTGGATGATGGTAATATATCTAGTAAAGTTAACTCTAAAATTTATATTAACATATATATGCCATTCTAACGTAGTCTGGTTCACCTGATTTGATCGTCGAAAATAGTTGACTAACTCGTATATTTCTAAAAAATCCGCCTGGAATTACTTTTTGACTTCAAAATTAATGATTCCCTTTAGTTTAAAACTAAACTATAAAATTACATTCTAAACAAATTTCGGCCACCCTATCAACAAATCGTTCGAATTTAACAGCACTGTGGAATGGTATAAGTGCTGCTTCACTCTATGATGCTGTGAATTTACATATGGCGTGAAATTCATTGCATGTAAAGCGTACTATGGGCAGCGATTGAATGTAATGTACCCATCTTTTCTGTTTATTAAATGTCTTTGGAGTAAGCGTTGTTCTTGTTCAAGTCGCTCTGTAAGCCGCGAAAACACGAATCTGCTGCAAAACAAACATTGCAGCCCTCTGATGTTAAGCACAACAGCAAAATGAGTTGTAAATTTTACATAAGTTTTTTACAGTGCATAAGCGGACCCTGGCTGCTCTTCTCCCTTTGACACTTCATTTCGTAGTGTTAATAATTTGTCGGCGAAGAAATAAAGGCCGCCACACACATTGCGCAACTGCAACAGGAAGCAGCGCATTTCTTCAGACAAAGATCCACTCTTCCATTGGAAATGATGAAGTGTTTAGGGATCAAGGGGTCAGTTCGCATTTAGCTCCTCGCACTTTTGCCTTCTTCCAACATCACTGCAATTTGGGAGAAGGGGGTGAGAAGGAAATATGGGGGTGGTGTGGAGGGCATGTTCTTGTGGCATTGGTCGCAACAATTATTGAGAAGATAAAGCATTGATGGAGTCATTTATAGCATATTCTCCCCTCTCAGAAATAACACTTTCATTTTTGACGATTCATGAATCCTCAAGCCTCATTTCGTTAATATTGATGATTGTTTCGTCAAACTATCACGTGACTTGAGTAAACGCGAATCCTCACTTTTACGATGGTGATTTGACGATTCTGTATCTTGATTTTGAGGAAACTGAATCTCATTGTTGTACTCACATGCTCAAAATTGACAAAATGTTTCTTTAGATTTGACGACATTCAAATCCTCATAAAAATGACGATTCAAATGTCCTCACTTTGAGGAAACGAAAACTCGGAGCATTTGCCAGTAACGGAATCGTCAAAATTAAGGAAAATTTCGTCATTTTTGAGCATTCATTTTTGAGAGTGTGAGGATATAATTAAATTGAGGGTGCCACACACACCGATAGCATGTTAAAGTGATAACCGAATTTATTACTTGAAGAATACGTTTTTTTAAATTCCCCAATTTTGAAGAACTTAAATAACTTAAGACTAACTTAGAACAACTTTATAACTTTGAATAACTTAGTATGAAATTTTGGGTTTTCAGTTTTCACAGGGGATGGCATTTTTATAGCATCCACTTTATGTTTTTATACACATACCTGCTGAGAACCATGAAATTTGGCCAAAGATGAAATATTGCCCGCGGTATTTTCATGTTGGGTTATTTTTCTTTGATTAACGTTTAATAAATTGCAAAACTTGTAAGAGTATGATGAATAAATAGTTACCTGCATAATTGTTGTATTTTTCAAAATGGTCTAGTTTTGAGTCTGATACATTTTTTTTATTTTCTTATTGAAAATTTAATTTTCATTTATGAGTGTTTAAGTTAAATGCTGTGGGAAAATGTTTTTTTTTTGTTGAAAAAATTAATTCATAATCCCCAATCACAAAGTAAAAACTTTTAAATATATCTATTTTCTCGAAATTTCAAAATCTGGGTTATTCTTACATGATGTATAAGATTTTGTTGCGTGTAATATTTTAATTAAGTCATATTACTTTACATTTCCAACAACTATCTTGTACACTGTTTTGACTAGCAGTTTGAAGATCTAAACACTTTTCAAAGTAGACAAGCTACAAATTTATTTCATTTCTCTAACTATTGGTTAATTTTTTTTAGAGTTTATGCTATTGAATTTAAAATTAAAAAAAAACTACTTATAGTTAGTTTTAAAAAAATCGTACAGTAACTATTCTCAAAAATTATCAGGATAACAGCATTTTAAAGACCCTCGAGAGGAGGTGCGACGGAAGATACCAGTTCGTTTGGGTTGTTCCACTCTTCATTTTTCATCATTTTAGAGAATCGTTTTAGGGGTGGTGGGGTTATTGTAAGGGTTGAAGTAGACAATTGCTCGACATCTTACTCTGTGCAGCTAATTTGGTTGTTGGTCACGGATTTGACCGGGCGGACAGTGTTCTACATTTTCAGTCGAATGCGCTTTTTTATGTAGGTATGTTCGTACAGTTTAATACGTTGGGTGTTTTTGAGTATGAAAATTTCATTGTTAATTGTGTTATTTTTATATATATATATATATATATATATATATATATATATATATATATATATATATATATATATATATATATATATATATATATATATATAGATATATTATATATATATATATATTTATATATATATTTATATATATATATATATATATATAATATATATATATATATAATACTCAAAAGTGGGGATAAACTTGTTTATTTAATTAGCAGTATCAGATGGAGGGAATTCTCTCTTTTTAAATTTCATTTTTTTTTCATGTTTTTACGACAACGTAAAAATTTTTACAATATTATGAAAATTATCGTTTACAAATGAACAGAATAATTAATGCTTACGTTGATACAATATTTCTTTTCTTGTGTAGTTTTACATGTTTTTATGCCGAAAAACTGCATGTAACCAGACTTTCAAATTAAACTCACTAATAATAATTTCCTATGGATACAAACTGTATATTTAAAACGCTTTGTCCCTAGCAAAAAAACCCATTAAATAATAAGTCTTAATTTCTTATTTTCAAATATGGTGACTACATCCTTAAATTTTTTATAGGTTCCCAGAGCATAATAGTATTATTAAGCAATCAATTTTTTTTTTAATTTAATATTTTTTTAAAAAATAATTTAAATGTCCTAGATGTGACTACACTACACGAAAGTTCGTAAAAGAATTTTAGGCTACTCAGAAAAATTCTAATTTCTTTTATTGCGGCCAGTAAATCAAGCAATCAACACCTCTGCATTGACTTAAGCATTAAGGTTTCAGGTTTCAAATATATATTTAACTAAGCAAAAAATTGCAAAAAGGTATAAATACCATAGGTAATAATTATTAACGATTTTGTGCGTGACGGACACTACATTCATTCGTGATTGACACTACATTGAGAATTGTATCACAGATAAATAAATTTTTAAGCAATAATAATCATTTTGGATGAAATATTTTGTAAAAAGAGTGTTAAAAATTGCCATAAATGGTTAAAATAGTGGTTGAAAAAGTTACACAATTGTCATTCTGGTAGTTCTTTGAATTTCTTGAACTCAAAAAAAATTCTTTAAAATGCAGATATCATCATGCTTATTTGCTTATTTTAATTATAAGTTTAAGAGCTAAAATCATTTAATTGCAAAAATTTAATGTGAAAATTATTCATAGAAAATAATTATTAACGATTTTTGTGCTGACTTAGTTTACATTCAACTTGTGCACACTAATCACAGAAATGGGAAAATTTAGGAAATAATAAATTAAGCAATAATATCATAACATACATACAAAGTTTTTGAAAATAGTAAGTTTAAAACTGAATATAGTTTAACAATATAGTTAACAAAGTTACACAACGTACCCTCTGGTGATTTCTGGGTAGTTTTTTACTTAAAAATGAAACATATGACGTCACCGAACGTCAACCGACTGCCAGGAAAGCTAAAAATGCTGGGAAAAATGACGTAGACGAATCCAAGGAAGCGGTGCATATTCAGTTTCGAATTCATTTCCGAAATAGAATCTTTATAACAAACTTGTTTTTTTTGAATAGTTATTCTAATCCCTGCGTTCTAATTTCTCACGATGGATGCCATGTTCGATGTGCGGAATTATACTGATTTAAAAAAATTTTACGCAGCTAATTCTTTTTTACATTGAAGAACAACATGAAATAAAGTTATAATTTTTTAGTAAAACATTAGCCAATGGGCAGTATCCCATCATGTAACACAACAGACAAAATAAAAAATATAAAAAAGCCTAATTACTAATATAATTTTATTGCAAAAATCTCAACAACTTTAATAATTCCTACACTGAAATCAGTATGATAATTTTGGCTTGACAAGCTTTTTAGAAAAGGTGCCAAGCAGCACTGGAAGTATATGTATACTCTTTATATCTCCTTAGGTCCCCTAAACACTTTTTTTATAAGAGTCATTCTATAGTCAGTTTCCTCAGTATTGACTTACATACTTACTTTAGGGCCCTCACAAAGCAACGATGCAAATCATTTGGGGGCCCCACAACATCCTCGATGAACAATTTTGAGGTACATTCTCATATCTTAACTGGCACGAACCAATTTTACGTGTGTTTACCAAAAAAACTAGCCGAAGTTTAAGCTTTCAAAAGTATGCTTTATATTCCACAATAACTTATTTTTGTTAATTAGATTAATAAAGAGTTAAACAAACTCAATTTAACAGTAAATTTTTGTTTCCTGATCAAAAATTATTTTGTTACTTCAGATTGAAAAGTTTGGGGTTTATGTAAAAGTTTGCAATGTTTGAAGAGAAAAGTTGCGGCCCTTTACACACAACCTGGGCACATGCACGTTCGTAAGCCGCTCAACAGGCCCTGGTTTCCTTATATTTAGGATTCTAAATTGAATAGTTTGATTTGTTTTATTATGGTTTACTAAACTAAATAGTGTATTTTTATTTAGCCAGGCCTTCGTATTCATGTTGTTTGAACCATTGGAGTTCTGAGGCAGAAGTACCGAATCGTTGTTGGAGGGTCAAATGCCTATATCCGGTTTGGTTTTTCACTTCTTTCAAATCAAGACCGAAACATTTCAACCGAGATAGAAATATTATGTATGTGGATGTAATTTTTTTAATAAGTGCCTTAATCTGCAAGCCCGATGCCATATGACTAGCCCCATCCAACACTGGACACTCAAGTGAAGTATCAAAAGTAGTTTTGTGCATTTTCCATTTGTACCCAGGGTCCATTGTTTTATAAAATTCCAAACAATAAACTTTATGAAAACAAATACTTTTCTTTTGTGTAATTACCATTTTGTAATAATTTATTTTACCATTCACTTTTGTTTATCATTTTTAAAACTTTTGTTTTTTTTTTTATCAGACATGTATTTTGTGCTTCAGTTTTGAAGATTTTTTTTACTTTTTCATTAGTTTATTTCATATGTGTATACTATGTACGTTTCTGTATAGATATCTTTTTTATCAGACATATCTTTTGTGCTACCAGTTCATATAGTTACTTTTTATAATATGTATTTTATACCTAAACGTTTCAGACGACGACTTTTGACAAATCGTCTTGACGGTTTTTGTACTTCTCGGTTAAGAGTTCATTTTTGTAAAGAGTTACATTTTTGTAATAGTAAAATACTCTGGGTTAATTCTGGTTTATTTTGCAGTCTGTGTAATTGATTGTTTTAAAGGGATTTCATGTTATATTGTAATATTTAAAAAAGGTTAGACAGATAAAATTATTTTAATGGGGTGGGAGGAATATATAAGAGCAGCACCAGACATTTACATCTTTAACCAACCAATGTTTTACCCGTTGAGGAGAATCAAGCGTGTTTCAGTAACGAGGATGGAACCTCGCTAATGGCTGGCCTTATTTCAAAGATTTATTAGTGAAATATTTTGTTTGTTTTTTACAAGTACAAATCACAACTGAGAACAATGCAAAAATGGAGTTTAGGAGTTTTTTTTTGTAGAATTTTAAAATAGGTAAACAATGTTTGAAGCAAGAGTAAATGCCAAATCGAATGTTTAATGTATATTATGAAAAAGTCTCACTTCAAATCTAAAAGAGATTATTTTGCCATTGTATTAGGGATTGGCAAGGCCACTTCTGGAGTATGCTGTTCAGTTAGTGGTCCCCCATTTCTCAGAAAAAAATTGATTGAAAAGAAAAAGGTGGTACATAAGGGCTCAAAAATGATTTAGGGTTTATCCGTGTTTAAAATTAGGTAATAGAATTAAGATATTTTTCCAGTATCCCTGAAAAATAGGAGAATAAGGGGTGATTTTCAATTCATTTTCAAGTAGGAGATTAAAGGGAGACAGACATGGAGGGTTTTACTTTAAATAGACCGGACAGAGGGCAGTCAGAAATTTAAATTTAATAGCTTTAGAAGGGAGTTAGAAAACATTTATATACAATAGAGTTTTTTGAGTGGAATGGAATGCAGATATGTTGTGTTTTCGAAGAGATGGAAGATTTTAAGAAAATCCAGAAAATTATTGGATAATTCGAAGAAATAGATAATTTAGTAGAGAATTGCTGATAGTCTGGCCTGTTGTTTGTCGGAAACAAATTTTGTATTGTTTTGAAAGATGTAACATTTGTAAAATTTACTGCCTTAATTTCCCTTTGATTCTTTGAATGTCCCATTTTTTAATAAGATATGGCTTCTTCAATATATTTTGTTTTTTTTTCCTTTTAGTTAAGTAATTTTTCTTAGTATGCTAAATAAAATGATCAATGCTTCCTCAAAATTCTATGACTTATTGAATCAGGTCTTATTGAATTCTTAAAATTTTTATACTCTAATATGACAAATTCTCAATTCTTACTGGAGTGGTGATTTTTAACGAATATACAATTTTTTAACGAAGTTAGCAATAGTCACCTGTTAAAGTACTTTGAATGTGTTTTTTATAGAATAATAAGATGTGAAATCATGTAAACTGAACTATTGTCAATGTACATTAATCTTGTTTAAATCCATAAGAAGTGCTAATCTATTATAATAATAATAAGAAGTGCAGTAACACAGATTACGGAGATTTAATCCAAATCCCCCATTAATATAATAATTCAAAAAATATTTTTGAACCTACAGTACAATTTGATCCAAAAAAAATACCTAACTATTGTGGAAATGAAATATAAAAAAAAAAGTTGCACCAAAATGGAAAAAAAAAATTTACCTAAAGAAATCATTGTCAATAAATTGTATTATGATTAAATCAAATTTCGTAAAATTTAAGTTTTAATAGGAAATAAATGAAATGATTAGATTTTATATTTTTAAAATTTTTAAAGTTAATAATTTTTTTGAATTTTTTTTTTAATATTGTTTGAAAATAAATTGAAAAAGTAATAAATAAGACTATAAGAAATATTCTCAAGCAATTTTATCAAGAATATTAAATAAAACAATTTGAAAAGTTTTTTTTTAAATAAACAAACTGAAGATATTTTTAAGGATAATTTAATAAAATATTATACAGATTAACCATTCATACAGATGTAATACATTCATGCAGAGTGTAAACATTTCAATAATTTACTGCATATCCATAATAATTTGACATATTCATTTGAAGAAACCCTTAAAAGTTGGACAAATAATTCAATTCCAACCCTTTTAAGTGCAACAAAAATATTTCGCAAGCTTAAAAGGCCATTGCAACAAAATAATGTCATTTCGAAGACAATCCACGTTTCAATTTCAAGTTTTCGATCAATTTCAAGGGGATCTACACTAATAACTGCTGACTTTTATTAATAAACCTTTCCTTGATATATTATCAAAGTGATCCAGGTAATATTCCTAAAATTCCGAAATATAATAATAAAAGTTGCGAAGTCAACTAAAAACAAAGGTAACGCTCCGAAATATAACAACAAAGATTGTAGGAAACTCTCAAAGTTGCTAAGGCCCCGTAGCCAAGAACCCGAAATTTGTTCCGAAATGTGTGTTACAGCTCTAAGCACAAACTTGAAAACACTTCCGTCTCAGGCCCACGCAAAAAAGACCCCCGACCATTGAGAACAATGTTCCAGTTTTATTGAATAAGCAACTTTATTTAACATTTGCTCACAAAATATCAGTTTATAATTTATTAACTACAAAAGAAATAAAGCTCTTTTTTTCTTTCACGTTCATTTTTAAAAATTTTTTATGAGAGGTATTCTTTTTTCAACATCAAAATTGTTTAATTAACCGTGTAGTTTTTTTGCATTTACATCATTTAACATTGTTTAGTTGATATTAAGTAGGCATTTGGAAAAATTAAAAAATTGTTTAAACAAATTTTTGTGTGATTTTGAATATTTAAAAAAAACTTCCTTAATGGGGCAAACTCTAATTTAAGGAACTATTATGGCCCTTTACACCGTTTTGTCAGAACCTAAAAAAAATGTATTTTGCCCTAAATAGTTTATGTTTTGGGTTATATTTCTTAGTATAAAGTGAAAATCTTTGCAAAATGTGGTTAGAAAAAATCTTAGCAAACTATCCTTTATATCCCCTCCTCTCTGTTTCACCCTTATCCTCAATTCACTGTATCACCAGGTTTGAATTTCAAAGATTAACCATGACCTTTTGGAAGAGAATTACCAGACAAGGTTGTCAGACGTACAGGAGGAATTGCAATAGAGGTAGAGATTTATTAACTAAAGTGTTGCCTTTAACCTAAAGTATTTGCTTTCATTTTCTTTTTTTTTAAAAATTTTTTTTAAATTTTAAAAAAAAAACACCCCCTATGCTCTTTTTTTTCTTTTTTTTGTTTTCTTAGCCATCTTAAATCAAAAAATATCAAATATAAAGAAATCTACAAGAATTAGCTTATCTTTTACATCTAGATAAAAAGAAAAAAAAAAGGTGTGTTGTGACTATACACTACATCTGACTGACACTACAAAAATTAAATGTGTTTTATAAATAGAGAAAATCTTTTTTTATTAAAAATTAAAACGGTGGAATTTTACAGAGTTACTATAGTAAAAAAAATATCGAAAAAAAATTTGGAGTAAAGCCTTTTAATTTTAAAGTTATTTAACTTACTTTATCTTTTTTGACTGACACTACAGTCAAAAATGAAATTTTATTTTTCTAAATTAATATTTAAATTAGTTATAAAGGCCAAATAATAATGTTAATTTAATCATAGTTTCTGATAGTGTATAGTTAATAATTTTAATTTTAACTAAAAATCTGGTAAATTGTTATATGTAAATTCAAGATTCAAAATGAAAAAAAAAACACGAGATCATTCGAGTTTTCAAAGCGGCGCCATTTTGAAGCCGCAGTGTTGCCAAAAACTACACAACAATAGTAGATAGACAAAAAAAAAAAAAAAAAAAATTCAACCCTTTTCTAAAAAAAATATAAAAGAAACAATTTGTGGGGAGAAAATTTTTTTTTTTTGCAGTCGTGGTCTCTTCTGACGTGGAATTACCCTATACATTTTTTCGTTTCTTCAATTAAAATATAATTTCATCTAGGCTTACTGACTTTGTAACGCGGCTGAATATAAAAAACACTTGTTTATATATTTGTTCTAACTGCATGTTTCTTTTCTCGGTATCATATTGAAACAATTCTACATGTATATGTACTACATGGACCTGATAAATAATAGAACTTTTATTTAAAGCTATACATTTTACAAGTTGATTTTTGACAAAAACTCAATCCTTCCATCACAATTAATCATGAATCATTATTAATCTTACGTGCTAAACGGTATTAGATTAATAGCGAAATATGTGATATCTTAGCAATCAATCTAAAAGCAGTATTGTTTGAAAAATGTTACAATCTAATAGCCATTGGGTTATCTTTTCCTCGGATCATTCGAAAGTGATAAATAAATCCTTTCTCTGTATGTAACTCCATTAGCCATCACTTATATATCACTATTGAATTCGATTCTTTAATGACAGATCGTTTGTAATAATTACTTCTCAAAGAAATATCTTTACGCACGATTAAATCCGAAAACGGTCTTATATACGCACCGATATCTTATAACATTCTGCTTTCCTTGCTTATTGCCAAGTCAACCAACCATGCTATGGGAGGAGCTAATATGATAAAATCACATACTATTTCAAGAAGCATTCATCGACTATTAAACTGCTCCACACACACCAACCAGTCATTGTCTTTTTGGTAACCTTCAGCTATTCGGCTAAATGGCCAAATTATTATGGCATTAAGTATTTTGCGGTGCAGTTTGACAAAAATGTAATTGATATTTCTGGGTTTTATAGTTGCATAATTGGCTTGTTTCAAATGACGTAGTCTTTAAGCTTCTAACTTCGACCTATCCTTCGACCGGTGGTCCGGTTGGTGCAATGTTACTTTTATATAAAAGTCAAAATTCGAAACTTTGGGAAATGTACTATCTGCAGTTGGGTAGAAGACGTCTGAGTTTTAGAAACAATTCACAAATCTGCACAAAAAGTTGTGAAAGTATATTATGTTATTATGAAAACAATTTATTGTTCTTCCATCATGACTAAATATATCTGTGTTAAAATAGCATGAAAATATACTTCGCACTTGTTCGACTTGGGTTATTGTAAATTTACAAAAAAATTCAGAAAATTTAAATTTTTCCCTCAGTGCGTTACACAGTAACATTTTAGTGATGATATACTGTATATACATCACACTATTTTTTTGGGCACACATAGCTGCATTGAATAAATTTAACTCAGTCACGTATTAGCTGTCTTACAAATAGTACACGTGTGTCTTAAAATTTAATCCTATTAAGCTTTTAATGTAATTCCTATTTGAAGGGGCTTGTTGAAAAACTCAATTCTTCAATCTGTAACCAAGATCTAGATCTGTTCATGGACGACTTCTCCAAGCTTAATTTACAATTGTCAGAAGTCTCCGAGATGTGGACCTGGACCTATATCTTAGTTCTGCTTTGGAGAGCGTGCATTTTGAAACTATACCCTTCATTTGCTATGTCCACACTACGGCAATAAAAAATAACAAGAAATTGCGCGCGCATGGAAATGCATACACAATTTGTACCATTCGAGGTAGGTGCGCGCATGCCTGACCAAATTGCGTTTGCATTTCCATGCGCGCGCAATATCTTGCCATTTTTGTTGTCGTAGTGTGGACATAGTAATTTAAACGCTATTTTGACTAAGTTTTTGATGCAGTGGCTTTTGCAACTTTTTCAAACCCTAACAGTGTCTTGTTAACGTGCTTCACCAATTGAGAAGGTATTTGTAGGAAGGGTAGTTTGACACTTAAAGTGTTTAGCCTCAGAAAATCAGAGTTTATAAAGAACGACTTACTGACGCGGAAACGCTAATCCTATCCGAATGACCATAGTTTGGGACGTGCTTAATTGGCCTTAAAAAAGAGAATGGTAAGACCATGGTTAATGGGAAGGAAATTATTTTGGCTTTCTATTGTATCGTATTGCTGGTAATGATGGATTGTGCAATGGAGAAGATCCTGAATATCTATTTGATAAGGCTTCCCTTAATGCTTGAAGCAGAATAAATAATTCGTAGTGTATTTATTTAAGGGGAACTGAGACAATCAACTTTAAAATTATTCGTAGATAATTTCCGTACTTATTTATTGACGCCACGGCAGAAGTTGCGTTAATGTAAGTTATAAAGAGCAATCCTGTTGTTTGCTATTTCAGTTTAAATAATGGGTTTTATTTACTTATTTGTAGAAAAAAAATTGGGGTATATTAGCAGCTATTAAAAACCGCCAAATATGTAGATGCGGTAGCTTTAATGCGTAAGTACCATACTTTCCTAAAAATCAAAAATAAATTATTCTTGAATTTTTTAAATGTTATTTCGAATTATAACATTGCTCTAATATGGTAATTAAATTTTTACTATTGTGACTATCGCTTTTATATATCTACCTAATGTATATTATTTTATATATACCTAAATTCTATTAAAATAAACAACTGTTTAATTATTGCTGTTGGAAAATATATTTAAAAAAATTGAAAATGCAAATTTAAACATTGCATTTTCTATCATTACGCTACGAGACTTCATCACTGCTCTCGATGATTACTTAATTATGAGTAAGCCTCTACTTAGTTTTTTCTTTTGTATTCCCTGAACAATTGTTTCTACTCACTGTTTCATATTAATAAAACAATCCACAGCAAAAAAAAGATTAAAGAAAATCTCATTTTTCGCAATACTAATTCAGAAATTCCTGCGCAATTATAGTCCATTCTCAAAATTAACAATCCCTTGACATCTATATTATACAGCAGCCGTCTGCAATTACACCTTTAACACAGCCTTATAAAGTCATTATTCCACATATATGACCTTAACAACTTCATCAGAGGGAGTCCCCTGCGGTCTTCAATTTCACCTGTTCAGGGGCTTGAATGGTGCCCCACTCTCTCGATTATTCGACGCTCAGGTGGATCCCACCTCACCAATTAGTGACGATCAATATCAAAAGAGGGTCCCTTTTTTTATAACTTACTTAATATGAGATTGGAATAAAGATGGTGGGTTGTATTTCCCGGTCCTTGTTAGGTCATGCTGTAACAGATGGTAACAAAAGATGAGTTTTGCGTAAACAATATAGAAATCTTATACTTGTGCAGTTGTGCATAGGTATTGTAATACCATAGGGACCCCAGCTATATTTGGACCGTTTTTTCATAGTTAGCCCTTTTGTTCCTAACACAGGTTTCGTTTCACGACGACAAATTTATCAACTATGTTTTATTATAACTAAATTATCGTTCATTAACGTTCCACCAAACCGATAGAGAAAAGTAATGAACACATTTATAAGTGTAGTAGAAGACATCTAGTTAATTTTTAAAAGTTTCAAAACAGTCAAAAGCTATATATATATTGACCGTGCAAAATAATTACCGAATATAACTTAAAACTTTATGTCGCGCTGTCTATTAGTTGAGTTGAATTGTCGTCGCACTAGGCATTCGGCAACTGGTATCGTAAAATAAAACCACAAACGTTGTCTATGAAATAAAATAAAATTAGTTTTTGATACCAGAAACGAAATATTATCAGTAATTATTCAAATGCAATATCTTTTAGCGATTATTTTATATACATTGGTTCATTCTATAAATTTACATTCTTCAAATATTCCAGTCATTCATGTTGAAAAGAATAATACCGAAATGCATATAGCAATCCCAGACAAATTTTCGATACCCATCTACTTCTACGAAATGATAACAGTGCTTATGATTTTAATGGTTTAATGTGACCTGTAATCATCCTACACCGCGATACGATGTGGTACATAAAGTTCAAAGTTATATGGTCATAAAAACAGCATTTCGTCTCTATCCTCACGCCCCTCAATTTTGCATCATTGAATCTCAGGTGAGGTGTGCGGTCACTATATACGTCTTTCAGTACGGATGCAACCTTATAGTCGTACTGATAAGAATCAAATATCTCTGGATTTCAACTTCCAAGGATGGATTCTGAAGACCATTGGCCAAAAATGTGGGGGTGCAACAGTAATGGTAGCATAACAAATTGTTTATTTTTATTTGGTAAAGTTGTAACAGACATTTGACCAACATTCGAGTAAAATGGGTTTTAGTCGAATGGGTAATCTTTGAATGGGTAATCGAATGGGTTTTAGTCGTTAGTCGAATTCCACTTAATGACTTAAAACTCAGGGGAGTTCCCTCCTCTCGATAATTCGACGCTCAGGTGGATCCAACCTCACCAATACTAAAAATATACTTTCTAATAAATAACTTAATACTAATATACTTTTCTTCTTTCTATGCATTTATTTCCATATATAATATTTATACTTTTCTAATAAATAACTAAATACTTTCTAATCTTTCTAATAAAAAAAATCTACTTTCCCGCTAACAGTTTCCGCGTATGCAAGGTAGCAACGTTCTAGGAGAACAAATTACTATTTTATTTAGTTGAAAAATTCCATGGAACGCTCATCCCAGTAATCTCCAAGTTGTACTCTAACGTTTTCGTTTTTATGCTCATAATTTCTAAATTTTGTTCATTTAAAAGACGTGTTATTAGCATCGATGAAATATAACGAAAAATTACCCACGAAATAGGTTTCAATTTCTTTGTGACTGTAAAAATTCTTTATGTGTCTGTCCCACTTGACGAAAGCTTATAAGCGCAAGCACACAAGCTGGAATATATATGTGCCATACCATGTTTCAATTTTGTCAAACTATCATCGCGAAGTGTTTAGAATCTTTCACTTAGCAAGTAAACGATGCAGTTATTCTTTATGTAGCTGCACTTTCTTAAGGATTCCATACCGGTAGTGTCCGGATCTTTCAAAACCTAATGCGAAAGGTGTGAATTTGGGGTTGGACTTGGTGTTGAAGAAAGGTGTTCAGTGATAAGTTTATATAAAGAGGAGCGTGGCTCTCTTTCTCCAAATGTAATCTGATAAAATCTTTTGTGGATATATTTTTTCGTCTGCACCTTATAATTTAAAGATTCATTAAATGCAATAAAGGCTTGGTGCTATAAGCTGGTGTGCTTTCAAAGGACTTTTTTGTTGTTTTGGGTCAGGATAACTCACATATTTGGTAAAATTAGTCCTTTATTCAACTTAAGTGAGGAATTCCTTTCTTTTGGATTAACTATTTTATGATGTCTGGGTCCATACATTTTATACTTTTATGCAATAATTGATACTCTTTCCAATCCTACATTCCAAAGTGAGATCTTCAATGTAAGAGAGCAATGACCTCTTCCACTTGGTGTTGATTATCCAAATACACCGATCGACCCAGCTTATAAGTAACACATTGAGCATATACGTTAGAGCTCCTGCATTCTTACACAGTCAAGCCACTGCCGCAGTCAAGTCATTGTGGCGAAAGAGAGGGACGAAACCTGTTCGGAACCTGAACAGTATAATCTTCCGTTTGGGAATAGGTTTCACTCTTTTTTTCGAAATAGCCATACATCCCCTTAAAAAGACGTATTGTGCCACGAAGAGATTCTATAGCCGTAAAGTTGAGTAGGCCATGATCAAACATGTTCCTTTTTCCTACTATTTTGCTTGTCTTGGTTACATTAAAGTTGCGAAGAGCTATACGAAGTCTACCATAGTTTATTTAAATTCAGAATGGTTTAAGCAGCATAGCCGGACAAACTATGACATGGTGATCTTCATACATATATAGAACCAACTTTTTTCTCAACAAAACGAGATAAAAAAAAATTGAATGTGTTCTTATCAATCAAAATATTTCTCCCTTACTAGCATGCACATTTAATATTGTAATTCTTATCACGTCATTATAGTTATATAACATAAAATAAATGTTATTTCACTCAATTCTATTCCGAGAAATTTTTCATCATTTCCTGCAAATCATTATTTTTTTTCTAAAATTTGTATCGATGAATAAATAAATGATATTTTGAAATATATGCTTTTTTAATTGTCTGATAAACCTTCATAAGAATCATTACCACAGCATTTTTTTAAATCTTTAATTGATTGAACGTGAGGCAAAAACGCTATTACCAACAGAAAATTTTGTCATGCAATTAAAAATTCTAAAAATGTGTTGAATCATTGTTCTAAACTCTGAAGCAATGCAATCATTACTTATTCAAGAAGAATAGTAATTGTTTGAACTAGCGTTTTGTACTCAAAACAGCTATTATTTTTGATTAAACAAAATTACTTTCCCGCTAACTGTTTCCGCGTATGCAAGCTATTGTGCAATTAATGATTTTCAGAAGCACAATTCAAATGATAAAATATAGAACACAGCTTAGGAATCCAAAGGTCAAGCATTTTCCTGGTCTCATATACAAAAGTGCACCATGAGATTTAATCTAATCAAGGATTTCAATAGTAATAACCTATATTTTACCTGTTACGGACTTAAAATGTGTTATATCTTCTTCTATAAAGTATTCAGGGTGTGTCTGATTTTCTTTAGTTGTACCTCAAAACCAATTTAATATAATCGGTTAAGGTACAGTAAAATCGCAATTCCCAACTTAGTTTGGACATTGAATTATTTTAGACGCTGTATTAAAAAAAAAACTTATCTATAAAACTTTAAATTTTGCATATTTTATTTGTTGCCCAATCACTGTAAGCAAGTAAGTAGAATATTATCATAAGTAGAAATAGTATACCTTTTCATACATCAAAGAATAACATTGTGAAATCGTGGAAGAGTCATTTCTTTACAATCGATAGCAGCATACACTGTTAAAAATGCGGTTCAAATTTGCTGCAACCACGTTTAAGTAGAGCCTTGAACCATAAAACGTTATTTCGTAAGCTAACACCGTCGGGACTTTGGACCCTACTGATTTAACAAGCAGTCTGTCTCAGTTTACTCGAACCCATCCGTGATTTGTTCTACTATTTTTAGTAAAGAGATCCGATATATGGGATGACTGTCAGTAGGTAGGATTCGAGCCCCCGCTCTCCTGAGGCTATTGAATCTCTAGCTGATGCCATAACCACTCGGCCACGGACGGGCTAATTCTCAAGAAGAAGCAGTACTACTTATGGCACCTGCGTTTGAGTAAACAGTTAAATTATCGGTAGCAGTTAGTAGAAGTTGAACCGAACTTTCGTGCTATTGGAGTATAAGTCGAACCAATTTTTCGTGAAAGCAGGTCTATTTCTAGAATGGAATGTGATATTTGGTTGGACCATTTTATGGTGTGTCTGCCAGAAGTCCTTAAGTTTTCACCATTATTTGGTTCAACGTTGAACTGAAATTTGTAACAGTGTAGGGTTTCAAGAATTTTTTTTTCTTACACGTCAAAGTTTATCCAGATGTATATTTTTCTACAATAGTCATGTTTAAAATTAGCAGGCAAGAACTATGATACACGATTGATGATATCAATTAAAACCATTAAAACAACTTCAATAAAGATTTCTTTTTTCACTAACAATTTCTTATTACAATACTTACAAAGAAAGCTTTACGCCATCTGAAATCTCTTACCATTAAAAAATATTCACTTATAAAAATCGATCGAAATTAAAGAGACATTCTGCACTTCATCTCAGTCTAATGACAATTCCTCAAAGCTACGTCTTCAAGCTATCTACGAACTGTTGCAACGCCCCAAACTTATCAGCATTTATTAAGTCGCTAACTACTCATTATGGCACGTTTTCGGGCAGGTTGTAATCACTGAAACGATTGATAAAATTACAAATGGCTGCTTTTTCTGTCTGTCCGATCATTAATAAGACAATCACGATAAAGGAGGCCGACTTTGGCCGAAGGGTTCGGATCCGACATGAGAAGTAGCTATGTCGGAATTCACGAATTCGAAATGGACAGATATATTTGTTATATGGTTTGTATAAAACACTTTAGTGCCTTTCTGAGTAAACAGTTATTCTATTATTTTTTCATATAAGTATTGTTTATTTATCTGTGAAAATAATAGTTTATTGTTCGAACTATTACTTTCAACAAGTATTTTTGTTTGTAATAAAAAAGTCGAAACTACATATTTTTTAAATGCAGTAGGACAGGCTCCACTTAACACGTTCAATAATAATTGAATTTTAAACTTAAATTATTCACAATTACACAGTTATTGTAAACCAAAAGGCTTAAATTCAAAGGAATGAAAAGACAAAATGTTGTTTTCAAACATGGTTTTTGACGTCTATTGAAGATGACAATGAAACATAACTGTTTGTTCTGTTATTTAACACCATTATTTCTGTAAATGATTTAATTATAGATTCATTGAAATAGTAATTCATTTTTAGGATGAGATGATAGCAAATTATTTCTTCTGATAAAGACAGGGCAATAAATTTTTGTTTGAAAAGAAATGAAATCTCGCATTATCACAATATTTTCTTCAAGACCAGGAAACTAGAGTTATTTTTAAGTGTCCCCTCCCAAAGCGAAATTTGTAAAAATCCAATTTGTCCAATTTGTAAAAATGTTTTTAACCTGGTAAAAGTAATAATTTAACATGTAATGTTATTATAGAAAAGCTTATTTAGTAAAAAAGTTTTTAAAAATTGTCACACGTGAAAAACAATACACTGAAAAATCATAATTTATTTGTAAATAAGCATTCCAACAAGCTGAAAGAGGGAGGGGAGTACATAGAGTATAGCAATCATGTAAAGATTTAATAAGTGAGTGTATTTACAGTGACATCAGCTTTAAATCAAGTTTATCTTTTTCGAAATGATTTACAAAACACATTTATATATTTATTATTTACCACCTATTTCAAGGTTTTGAACTTAGGCATATTAGCATTCTAGAAATTATGGTGTATGAAGACATTTGGAATTGAATTTTTAACTCTTTTATTACTCCTTGAATTATAATCTTTCTGTCATACACCAACTTAATTCAATATAAATATATACCGAAACAGCAGAAGATCTGAATCTCTCGTAATCATATTAAAATGCCTATGACTTCATAAATCATAAATTTTATTAATGGCTACCGTACTGTCCTCAAATCAAAGGCTGAAATTATTCACGTAAATAAATGAATGTGTCTTCCATATTATGTAAGCAATTTGTAAAAATACAAAACATGAATTGAAATTTATATCACTTAAAGTAACCGAATACTTGTGACTAACTCGCCGCAACACTTTAACCTTTAAACACATATTAATTATTACCCGCAACAGAAAGCCAACTTATAAAAGTAAGTAACACCCAAATAAGCAGCAGGAAAGTTCAACATTAAAATTCTGGGTGAATTTGTGTACCATAAATCCTGGCATGCATAGTCTCATATCAATTTCTATAGAAATAGACGAGTAAATAACAAAAAAAAATAGATTTGCTTATTCATTAAACATATTGAAAATAATTAAAGCCTGGCTGTTTAAAACTGATCCAACTTATTCTAACTACATCTTTTCATCAAAAATCTTTAACCTTTTTATCACAAATAAAGAATTATCCATAATAGAAATTCAAACTTATTTTGGTAAATAGACACCCAAACAAGCATCGGAAAAGTTTCCTTTTAAATACCGATGATTTAATCCCCCGTAAATCCCCAAAGTTTATACCCAGACTCCAATCAAAGCCCATACTAAGAGTATAATGTACTTCACTGAGTAAATAATGAATATATCTGGCATATTTAGTAAGCATTTCGAAAAGATTAAAATCTGATTGTTTCAAACTAATATCTTATTCTAACTATATGCTTTTTCATCAAAAACTCTCCTCGAACGGCCACGAAATGGGCAAATATGTATGGTTAGTTTTCACTCACTCTCAGAAATAACACTTTCATTTTTGACGATTCATGACTCCTCAATCCTCATTTCGTTAATAAGGATTATTTCGTCAAACTATCACGTGACTTTTGAATAAGCGCGAATTCCTCACTTTAACGATCTATATTTGACGATTCTGTATCTTGATTTTGTGGAAACTGAATCTCATTGCTGCACTCAAAATGCTCAAAAATGACGAAATATTTCTTTAGATTCGACGAAATTCGAATCCTCATAAAAATGACGAATCAAATTTCCTCACTTTGAGGAAAGAAAAACTGGGAGCATTTGCCA